>JAOQMS010000008.1:5219828-5253190 GCA_027563885.1 Erythroxylum longipes
TATTAGTTAATAACATTATTTTTTAGTCAGGGATAAATGTGTCATATGAAATAATTGAATTCAATTATAATCTTATTGGATTTGTTCCAAACAGTATAATTGAATTCAATTCTAATATTACTGAATTTGTTCCAAACAGTGTAAATTGAATTCAATTCAATTTCATTAATGTAATTGAATTCAATTCGTTAATGAATTCAATTCGCTGTGTTCCAAACAGCCTGTTAATCTCGTGTGTGTTATGTATCTTTAGTAAATTCCAGCACTTTCTAGGATGTGAGAATCGACATTTATATAAGATTAAAGCTGAAAGGTAGAGAAGTTTGTAAGGCTCCAAATTTGTTATCAGGTAATATTAGATTAAAGCATTTTATCTTTAGGCAGCAACATTTGTAATTTACTTAATAAACGCATCAACTTAATCCTCAATTTTCTCACATAATAAATAATTTCATTACAAAATTTTATATTAATTTCAAATTTCTCATTCTCCTTTCTTCTGTAATGTTTGGAATTATCAAAAGAGAACATTTTTTTTATTGTAATTAAATCTTGGAGTTTAAGGTTGAATGTTGTTGGGGTCGTATGGTCACTGGTCAGAGCTATAGCACGTGATAGTTCTTTTAAAATCAAATTGGGGGTTAAGGGTTCCCAATTTTGATTGTACCAATGGCCGAAAGCTCCCGGCCCACTCCTCTGGAAAACCTTCCTGCCATCTTCCTTATTGGTTCCTCCGACGTCGGCAAACGAACCATCCTCTCTCGTAACTCTACTCTCTTTTTTCTCTCTTTCACTTGTATTTTAATTCCTAACAAAACGTTCGAGTTGATTAAAAGCGTAATATTTCCCGTTCCAGGATTACTTTCAGTGGATTTCCGGGACACTAGTGATGATGCATCTGCGTCTTCTCAGATTCTTTCTCATGGGTTCGTTTCTTTTCTTCTGTTTGTTTGATGGTTTCCTTATTTCTGTCAATCTATTTGTTAAAAAAAAAAGGTAAAATTTTTGAACACAGGTGGACAATTGATACCAAGTACTATACAGCAGATGTTTGTGTATGGATGGGGGATCTGAATGATGAACTATTAATAGCTAATCTCCCTTTTTACGATCGATTAGCTGCCATGGTCTTGGTTTTCGACTTGACTGATGTAACTCCTCTTGTCTTTTCTGTTTTGCTTCCTTTTTTTTTTTTTTTTCCCTATTTTGTGCATCTCTCCGTTACGTTATGTTATGTGATTTGCAGCTATCAACTCTCACAGCACTCAAGGATTGGGTGTCTCGCAACGATGTTTACAAGTTTGATATTCTTTTATGCATTGGAAACAAAGTTGATCTCGTTCCAGGTCATCCAGTTCATTCCGAGTACCGAAGACGACAACTTCAGAGAAATGGGGAGTCTTCTGATGAGATCACCGACTTTGAATCTGAAGGAGCTAGTCTACTTGGGTACGAACAAGAACAACCAGCATGGGATATTAGGAGATCATGTCTTGAATGGTGCACCGACAACAACATTGAATATATTGAAGCCTGTGCTTCCAATCTCGATTTTGACAAATGTATGTAAAGCCCATCAATTGAGTATCCAGCTTGGTGAACATTTTCAGTTCTACTGTTCTAGAATTAGATGGCTAGCCTCTTTGTTTCAGGTTATGATCACGATAATGCTGCATTCCAAGTCATTCTACCAACCTTTCTGCTTATAAATATCTTAGGATCATTACATGTCTAATGCTTTCCCGCGAAGTGGTTTTTGGTATATTGGAAAGTATAAATTACATAAATCCCTTGCAAAACCTTCCTCCATGCATCTATTAGGAATTGAATATGGAGAGGTAGTCCTATTTGTCGAACTCCTGATGTCAAGGCCGACGAGTTATTTTATAATTAGGTTAGTTATATCGTTACCTCTAATGGGACATTCTTCAATCATAGGAGTTCACCTCCATTGGTTTGTTTTTACCATTAAGAAGTGAAATAAAATTGAGCCATGAATTCACAAGCTGAATAAACTTGAATTAGTCTCTACTAAAACCTTTTCTTTTCCAGGTTTGTCAGTTAATGGCGATTCCCAAGGAGTTGAGCGTCTGTTTGGTGCACTTTCTGCTTACATGTGGCCTGGAATGATTTTGAAATCTGGCGATAAGATTCCTAAACCATCTTTACCTGCAAATGAAGGTCTTTTTTGTAAACATAATTTATCTATAGTCTTACTTTGCCAATTAGAATTCTGAATGTTTCCCTTGATTCCATACAGAATTGTCAGAAGAAGAATCTGAGTACGAGTTCGAGTATGAAGTGTTATCTGCAGGTTTAGCTGAACCATGGGATGACACGTTTGAAGGATGGGTTTCGACAAGTAGTGCTAGTACCATGGAGAATCTAAGAGAATCATCTACTCAGAAGAATTTGGAGGCAGAATGTGAACATGAGAACAGAGAAAAGTTCGACAAAGAAGAGTTTCAGCCCTCAACATCAATGTCTGAATTACAGAGTAACGGGGAAGTGATTTCCAGTGTAGAAGAACCTGAAAAATGCCCAGAAACAGATGGGGTTACGCCTTTTGACTTTGATGACTTGGAGCAGTTGATGTCTGAGATAGGGAACATGCGTAACAGCTTGAGATTGATGCCTGACTTTCAGAGGAGAGAAATGGCTGCAAATCTGGCAATGAAAATGGCTGCTATGTTTGGAGGTGGTAGCGATGATGAGCAAGAATTAGATTGATTAATTTGATACCTGTTTCCTGCAATCTTGAATTTGGTCTGAAGGTTTTGAATGGTAATATATTGGCCAACCAGTAAACAGAACTTATGATATTCCAGAAATTTTCTGGAGGCAGTGCTTTGCCGCATAGAACTCAATTTGGGGCGTACTTTAGATCAAAATTTGCATAGATTAGGTTATTAATACACCAATTTGAGTTTGTGTTAGAGATTATGTACTTATTAATACACCAGTTTGAGTTTGTGTTAGAAATTATGTAATTTTTTGCAAGTAAAAAAGAATAAAGGGGAATATAATAGCTTAAAGTAAGTTTGCCGAAACTGAAATTGATTCTTTTCCTTTTTCTTGTACGACTTCAAATTTAATGAAAACCCAAATTTGGTAGTTTATTATGCTAAGCAACGCCATTCCAATTGCTGTTATCAACGTTCAAATATGGGCGTTGTGAAGCAAAAACGTTCAAATATGAGAAGCCAAAATACGTTAAACATAGATCAATGCTAAGTGATCCATGGCGGGTTGTAATTGCTTTGGAGTGAGATCAGTAACTTTTGACTAAAGTAGGCTCCATACAAGTTGAGTTTTACGACAATGAGATGGCTTCTTAATCAGAAAGAGTGAAGGTGCAAAAGAAAGCAAACCTATTAGTAATTTGCCCAGTGGATATACTTTGTATACAGCTGTTGGATAGAAGGGCTGTCAACTTTCAGGCGGACAGAAGCAACAGGCTGTCATTTGCCACAACTCCTCTTTGAAGAAGAAACAAGTGCCTTAGATGCTGAATCTGAGAGGCTCCGCAATCAATCTGTACTCAGCAGGGCTTCGCATAACAGATGACTCTGCTCGAACAAAATTTTTGTAATGGAGAAGGTAAAATTGCGGAGTTAAATTCCCACTCTACTCTTATTCCATCATCTCAAGAAATGCATTCAAAATTATATCACGCTTCAGACTCTGAAAGATAGTCAATATATCAATTCCTTTCGGATATCATCAATTCCTTTCGGATATCCCTGTCGGCCTTGAGAAATCAATTGCAGCAATGAAAATGACTATGATGCTTCTGTAAGGCTCTAATAAATAGAATAGTTTTCTGATCATAGTCAACTATGCAAATCATTGATAACCCGAAGAAAAAGCATAGAAGAGAAGCATTAATATACAGCCATTTAGAATTCGATGAGAACACTATCTAAGGTCTTCAGCTGTTCCATCTCCTCCTGTCTTGTTGCTATTCCAGGTTCTACATAACACAACTGATGAAAAAACACATCAGGCCTTCCCATCAGATAACATTGCCATCAACGATTTTTTTTCAACTAAGGTTGTCTAACCTGGTATTGGGGCTTTTTCAGGGTGTGAACTCCTCTTTTTATAAGCTTTTCCCAACCAGCATTGTCTTTCAATGCTATTTCTAAGGCTTCTGTTCTCTGTAATTACACCACACAACAAATTCAACAAATGTATGGTAAAACAGAATGCAGAACATTATATCGGAAACATCTGAAGTTTTAACCAATTCAAAAGTTGTCACGGAAGTGGAAACCTGAAGCCTTGCATCTACCTACCAAACATAGCAGCAACCAATGAACTGGAGGGCTACAACTACAAGCCTACAATCCTATTCTGCAGTTCACTAGTGTTCCAGGCGAAAAAGAAGGAGAAATGATATATATCCTAGAGAAACCGTCAATAGTGTGATAGAACCTGCAAATGTTCACCAACCCACAGCACACACACAAACACACACAGCAATGGCAGAATATAGTTTCTGTATTGATGGACCACTAGGATCAGTAAAAAAAAGAGACAAAGATAATGTGCTAGAATTCGAGGTTCTAGCTCCTCCAGCCTTAGGCTCAACTATACGTAAATGCCAGAAAAATATGCATGGCATTCCCCTCACTCCTCCCGTACTGTTTTATTCCTCTGTCAGCTAACTAACTCTCCCTTCCTTTGACAACTTTGCCCACCCCTTGTCCTAATATGAAAAAGCCTACCCCTCCAATGCCTTGGTCTTTCTTCTATGGTAAGTGAACCTAATTTCTGGACTCCTATGGGTCGTATCATAGTGTTCATAAGGGAAGCAATTTACTGTTTTCATTAAAGTGGAAATAATTTCTAGTGCCAATGTAGATAAAAGTTCAGATGCTCAGAGAAAGACTTCAGTATAATCCATGTCTAGAAGGAGATGTCATGCATATTCCACGGATTTAGTTAAGAATTGATGGCTTTCAATCTCATTACCGCCGCAGAAATACCATCTACAGGCATCCCTGATGTATTTTAACACCTACTTAGAAACAAATAAACTGAAACTTCAACAGATATTGAAACGTCATGATAAGCCAAGTAAGAGTTACATATCCACTCTTCGCATTTGATTCTGTCCAAACAATGACAACACAAAAGACCCTCAATGCTTCTTAGGCTTAGGTGCAAAAGTTTTCTTTTACAACTTTAGTGAAGCTGCTAGATGATGCTCCATGTCATGATAGAAGATTTGCGCCTTACTAAATACAAAATTGGAAATTGCTGGAAAGATATAGGTTTTAGAAAGGATTCTATTCGCAAACAGTTCATGAAACCTTGGAGCTGAGGTTGACAGTAGATGATGCAATATTGCAAATGGTAGAGCATCGTTCAACCACAAAATGCTAGATAATTCAGGACAACCGATTTTGTGCAAAGAAAAAAAATAAAAATAAACATAGGAGTATGCATTGCAGACACATCTATTAGGATTATGCATTGCAGATGCCTATAGTTAATATTTTGACATATAATCTTGAAGAAAAATGAAAGCTTTTAGTACTTACATGAGCAGGATCCAAAATCAACAGATTGTATTTTGAGGTGCCATTTTGTTGGCGTTTGACTTCAATGCCAACAATGGTTCTCGAATGTCCATCATGTTGAAAGTATAAAGGCCTGTTAATACTCGAAACAAGCCCAAATACACTCAGGATAAATGTCTTGTATGCAAAAACCAATGAAGAACATGAAAAAGGAAAAGCAATCAAAAGGAGAAAGTCCGCTATCCAAATTTCAAACATTAGAAAATCTTCAAGAAAAGAGTAAAGCTAACAATAAAGAGATTAACTTTTACATTCTGTCAGTGGCAATGACACTTGAACTACGGGAAAATGGAATTTTTACGCCATCTGAGAAGTAATTCCACACCCAATCAACAAGAGCATGAGAGAAATCATTCTTGCTTGAAAAGTGGGATTTGTCACGTGCAAGTGCATCAGTCTCTGGTGCAGAAATACTGGAAGTATCACGTTGCAGATATCGGTCCATAGGTCCATAAACCTTAAAGGTGGCTTTCCCCTTGTTCCCTCCGGTGGTTCTACTAGTGATTGTTTTGGTAGAATTCAAATTGGGAGCAGAGTCAAAATCAACAATCTTAGCTCGAAGGCCAAAGGAACGGAAGAGGGCAGCGCATTCAGTAGTTCCAATCCAGTGTTGAGAGCCATGGATGGAGTGGTTAAAATGAAGAGAGCCAGGGGCATCAAACCCCTTTTGCCAAGCAATCTCAAGCCATCTTTGGAGAGAGGGAATATCAGGGACATATCCACATCCCCCAAACAACACCTCCCTAGCACTTTCACGCCTAAGCAAATGAGAAGAAAGCATTTGGATGTTACGCCAACCGCAACCCCATCCCAGGTCCTCGGAGGGCAGACAATGGAAGTGATCAACATAACCACACAATAACACAGTATTGGATTTACTTTTCTTGTGCATTAAGTTTACATCTAATTCGAAACACTTGAACAACAAGGCCATCAAACCACCTTCATCATTGACAGGGTGATGGGAACTGGTGCTTGGCAAACCAATCAAGCTCGAAATCTTCTCATCCATGGCGTTATTATAGTTACTTCTATGAGTTTCGGAAAGGGAAAGGCTTTGGGACATGGCTAGATATTCGTCGACACAGTTTGCAATAGCATCATTATCATCATCATCATCTTCAAAGTGGCTGTTTGCATGCCTATATAATCATCGTCCACAGTGTTATCAACAAAATCAATATTTTTAAGAATCACAAAAAGAAAAGGAAATTGAACAGGTTGACAGCGAGAGCGAGAGAGCTACCTTTGGAGTAGATACGAAGGAATGGTGAGATTACAGATGGGACAACTTCCAAAGCAATCCATAGCATAATCATACACTTCGCTACTCATTCTAAATCCTAATCCTAACAAACCAACCAAGCACGATCAATCCCTCTTTCTTATTTTGATTTGTTCATTTTATAAGAGTTCTAGATTTCCCTCCCTCTCTCCTCAATAATTAAAGTGAAACAGGTCATTAAAAATAATTAAACCGATTTAAAAATCACCTGATTTAATTTTTAATTTTTAATTTTAATAATTTTTATTATTAAAAATTGACCCATTTAATTTATTAGAATTTAATTTTTATAAATTAATAATTTTTTATAAATTAAAATTAATTAATTATTATTTATTTAACTTTTTAAAATTAAAATTTAAATTATTTTGATAATTAAATTTTAAATTATTTAATTTTATGTAATTTTTAACTTATTTTTAAAAATTTAACACTAATAAAACCTTTTAATCTTTAAATTTTTTATTTTAACAGTAAAACTTTTGGTATAATTTTTAAAATAACAACTTAAAACTAAATGTCAACCTAGTTCTATTTTATTTTTTATTTATTATAATTCTTTATTTTATGTTTTTTCAACTGAAAATTATCCAAAACTAAAAAAGAAAAAGAAAATGAATATCAGGTCAAAAGAAAGAAAAGGTCTGCGTCTCTCATCGATTCCCCCGTAACTCCAACTCCGACCTTCTCTGTTTTTCTTTTCTGTAATTATCTTTATTAGGAATTGTCGAGAAAATAAGCGAGTGGAAAAATGGACGCGGCAGCAAAAAAGAAGGCTTTGTTCCGTGCTAGATTGAACGCCCAGAAGAAGGATAAGCAGCGAATTGATTCTCCTCTTGTTAGGTATTATCTCTTCTTCTTTTTACTGTTTTTATTTATTTATTTATTTATTGTTGAAGAGGTTCTTTTCTGATATTCATTCATTAACTACTAACGCAGGTACAACGAGTTTGATCAACCTGTTTGTAGGGTTTGCAACATTGTTTTGAAATCTGAATCCCTCTGGGATGCTCACCAAGCTTCTCGTAAGCATCACGAGGTCATTCCATTCGTACCCTTCTCTTGTTCTCCCAATTATGATTCATGACCAAAGTGAGGATTGATTTATTTATACTGCCCTTTTGGTTTCTCAGGCAATAAGTGATTTTAAAGCTAATGCAACTGGGCATACACAATCTGCTAAACCTAAACTTCCAGTTAAGGTGGACCTGCCTGATACAAAGGATCAACCCTCTGTCAAATTGTCCAAGCCTTCCTCATCATCTGTGCTTCCTCCTGATTTTTTTGATACTCGTGACTCAAAGAAGCAAAGACTTGGTATGGATTCTTTTCCTTTTCGGGATGCGAATTCTGTAGATTCAAAATAGAATGGCTGTGTGTTTGTAGATGAATAATGAGGATTTTTTTCGGTTTCTGCTAAAAATAGAAAGGGATTCTTCAGCGGTTACTTATTCTTGAATTTGCCAATTGAATGCATTGATTTCTTTTATTATTCAATGATATTGGCACTTATCTAGTTGTGTTTTATTATTCAATGATCTTTAGTAGTGATGGTTATAGAGTTAATGTGAACAAGATCGCAGAGAGGGAGAAGATTACTTGTTGAAAAGAGCAATAGGTTGTCACCTGTGCTTGAGATGGTTCCTACTAGGTTCTTTCCATTTTGCCTCATTTTCCTGGAGTATAGTTTGTTTGCAACCGGTTTTTGGGCAAAATTGAATATAAATCATGATTGAAAGCCAGTTCATCTTCTGTAACATAAAACCTGAAAGACATATACCCTGCCTCTGAGTGGATAACCATTTGTAAAGTTTATAATTGGAGGTGGGACTCCGGATGAAAAGGAATTACATCGTTGATAGGAGTCAAAGCAGCCTAATTCTTGTTGCCTGGCTAATGATCAGTTATCTTTAAGTGGAAGGAAAAGAACGACAATATTTCTTTTCTTTTATTTCTTTTCTTTTTTTTGGTCACACCATCACCCTTTCCGATGTCTTTGAAGAGTTCGCAATTCAATATTTCTAGATAAGGCCTTCCTGTCTAACAACAAAGGAAATGCATTTTCAACCCGTGCTTTCTTGTCACAGATTATGGTAATTTATGTTCTTAAAAATGTGCTTTTAGGTTCAGATGCTGTCAAGTCTTCGAATCCAGATGCATCTAAAAAGGTGGCAACTTCAACTCATGCTATAACAAAAGAGTCTTCCTTTGAAAACAAGAGAAATGAACCACCCAATGAAATTAATAAGCAGACTACAAGTTTTAAACAAGCCAGCGATTCTTTATCTGCCCCAGAACAATCTCCTGGTTTAGAATCCAAGCAAGTGAAAGGAGCTCTTCCTGAGGGATTCTTTGACAACAAGGAAGCTGATTTACTTGCTCGTGGCATTAAGACTGTGAAGCCAGATGTCAAGTAAGGTCTTTGCTTCCCGTTCCACTCTTCTCATAGTTAATGATTGATATGAGCTTCCTTTTCTCTGAAATGAAGGTCTCTATGTTCCTTTAATTTGATTTCTTTGGGAGAGTTACATTTGTTAAGCTTCAAAAAGCTGAAAATTTCCTAATCTACCCTATGATAATCATCTGGTTTTATGGCTTGCTAATTTTTTATGTTAAGCAGTGGATTGCATTGTTGAATTCACTACAATCATCTGTATATAAGGAGAAGTACATCTCCTGCTACCTCAAGAAGGGTTTCTTTATATGGGCCTTTGAGATTGTTAGTACTTTTAAAAAACTTGTATTCTGAAATAATTGCTCATTTAAGTATTGATTGATTGTGCATCCCAGTCTTTAAACACCTTGTACTGTCTTGGACATTCTATCTACTTAATCAAATAATCGATTATAACTATCACAATTTAATGGGTGGAGCAGAATCCATAAACTTTTTCAATTTGTGTTGAAACACGTACATTTTGTATCATATTAACATGTGGATTTTGATGCATACTAATTTTAAATTTTATTTTAAATCCTGATTAGAGATGAGTACAAGGAATTTGAGAAGTTGATACAAGAGGACTTGCGGGAGGTTGATGACCGTTTGGAAGAAGAGGAGGTCAGAGATAAATATGTAGGTTTTACTCAATTACATCTCGAATTGATGTTACTAATGTGTAGTATGGTGATTGCAGATTGATGCAGCTGAAATGATTCAAGAATTCGAATCTTTGGAACAGAGGTAAGTTCATGCTAGCTAGCAGTTGAGATACTGCCATTTATTCAGGAATTTCTTTAGTTTGATTTATCGGATGGTTTAGGATTCTTATTCTCTTTGACCTGTGAATCACCAGTGCCTATAGGGAAAAAGTTGAATCGCTAAAACGGAGGAAAATAGAGCTGATGGCTGCTAGGTCTTCCAAACGTGGCACAGATACAAAATTGGTTGGAAAAGAATCTATAGTAGAAGAATCATCCAGTGATGATGATGAAAATAACAATAATTTTGCGGTCGATTGGAGAGCTCAACACCTATGAATAGGATGGACAAAAGATGTTTTTGCTACCGGGCCAAATTAGGTGCCATTTTTGCCTAAGTATCTCTGCCTCTTATCCTGATTTGGCCACCATGTTGAAGAGCCTGAATTATTTGGAATATTTGTGGCACGATAGAAAGCAGAATTTTGGAAACATTCAGGGGGGAGAGAGATGTTTGTTTAGTAACCGAGTTTATGTTTTACCTACCCACCTGGAAGATCAGTTAGAGATTAAAGGTGGAGCTGTCAGAAATGTTATGATTTGCTGTTCTAATACTCGCAGACTGATGTCTGATATCCTGGCATACACTTGTAGGCCTTTGGTCACCGATAATGTTAAAACTTGGAAGGTATATCATTCGATTCATACTTCTTTTACCCCCACTTCTAATTGTTAACGTGGATGGTGGAAGGAGATTTTAGCTTTACATATTTAAGATATGAGGATTATGCATCGGAAGCTTAGGAAAAACAAATAATGGAGGTAGCTGTATACATTAAAAGCAGGGGGATCAAATTTCTTTAACATTATTCTTTTTTCACTGAAACTGCGCTTATTTCCGCCATATTTTGTCCTTGTACATCAAATTGTGAAGTAGCCACTAATTCAATGGTAGAGGAGGTCAAAGCCTAGTCTTGACCGAGAGTTGACTTTGTGTGGAACAATTACTATACTTCCAAATGTCAAACAAACAATTAAGTAATGACACCTCGTCTGAAACATGAATTCAACTGGCTGCATTATCCTTTCCAAAATATGCAAACAATTCACACTACTTTAACCATATTTGTGATACATGGGTGATTATTTGGAGGTAAATACCACCAAGTATTAGCCACCTTGAAGATAAATTTTATCCATTCACTACTCTTAAGATTAAAGAAACACTAGTCATCCAATCGCAGAGCGTTGTATCCAAACTTTTAAAACTTGAACAAATTCTTATGAACCTTCAAAACCGATCGACAAGTGAGTGAAATTCTTGTCGTCTTTCGGTGGATAAGCTTCATATCTCCACCCTTGTTTGAATCACCATCTTTCTCAGAATCTAAGAGGGAATCATCGAGTCCACGTTGCAGCAAAGTTTCTGCTCCATTCACAACCTAAAAATGGAAAACCAGTGCGATTGTCTATTATAGGAACATGTCCTTGTAGTCAATATCTACGTCAAAATTTGCCACATACCTCACCATATGGCTGCACCTCTCTATCTTCTATACCATGCAAGTAATCTGAAAGGAAAATTTTCTAGTGTAATTAGGATACTATAGAGCATAAAATCAAAAGCATTTCACTCCGCAGAACCTGCTTAGAGAGAAAAAAAAAAAAAAAGCCAAGAAAAGCTTTGTGTTTTGCAACAACGGTAGGCATTCACCTGTATAGGCATCATCCTTGAATATCAGTAGGCTTCGAGGCATCAATAATACAGAAAAAGGTTGGTGATCGAGCCGCAATTTGTCCGCCTCAGTATCTAAAGCTTCACCAGCTGAGAACAATTTATTTTCATCATCACACGTCCATGCATTTGTGCATGTTTTTAATCTTGAATGTGGTGTAAAGTCCATTATAACAGGTGAACCAAGAGAAAGGATGGCTACAACTGGGAAATAGGCAGGCCCATCCTGGTGTGGCTGCAAATAGTGACAATAAAGACAATAAATAGCAACTAATATAAAATACTGTGGCTGACATTAGTTGCAGGCGTAGAGTGAACATTTAATCTGTCTTTAAAATGGTACAAAAGCAAATGATGCATGATGGGACATGTTGCCTTGTAGTCAAAATCCAAGTCAATAAATAGGGGCAATACCACACACCTAGAGGCAATTACGATGCAGACTCAAATTCAACTATTTTGGTTGTTATGAACAAGGTCCAAAAGGAAAAAAGTTGGGACACATGATAGGTAAAAATGAGATTATTGCAAACCAAAAAAAGAGATAGCAGTCATGTGGAAATGTTCAGAACAAACCATTATCCCCTGGTCTGGAAGGTACTCATTGATGAGAACATGATTAATTGCTGCAGGGAATAGTCCTGATTCGTTGTATATTTTTTGCGTTATTTTCGTTAACCAAGGAGGCACTGTAAGAGAGGTTGCTCAGCAGATTCTAAAAACAATATGTAACAATAAGAATCTATATTTGCAAAAACAAGAAAGTTAATGTTAAGCCTTAAGTTGATTCCGAACTAAAGAGGAACAACAATTGGCTTCTCAATAATAGAATTAAAAAGGGCATCATTACATTTCTCAACAACTAGCTATAATTCATCTTCCAAAAAAAAAAACAACTAGCTATATTTTGCTAAATGACAAAAAGTATTAAGCCATATTAGTATAACAGAGACATTTCATCCAAATGCAACTCCATGACTGAATGGTACATAATTGATCTCTAATCTGTAATGTGCACTAACTACTGGTGCACTAACACAAGTAAACTCCAGACCCAAGAATGTGTGCATTGTTATTGTATCATCTAGTTTAGACTTTTTGTAATATTCTTCAAGTATACATTAATAATGAAACTTCATAGACGGCCCCTTCTTCCACTTTAAAAAAAATTAATTTCCAGTAGAAGGTCTAAATTGATTCCACTCAGAAGTCATTGATGAGCATTATTTAGCATATCTGCTTTCTTAAGAGCATTTTAACTAGCAACTTGAGTAGTCAAATTAGAAAAGAACTAAAAAAGAAGAAAGATTTAAAACAATTATAAAAAAATTTAACTATAAACTAACATGTGCATAATAAGCATTGTAGAAAGTAAAAAGATCAAGATGAATTACTTAAATCTCCATACAAATGAAATAAAACTGTGTCAAGTTTGTGTTCCCACTTACAGTCTTGGGGCAGAAGACCCTTTTCATGGACGACTCCACCTGTCAGTTAGCAAACATTTAGGGAGGTGGTTTGAATTTGACATAAAAAGAGAAGGCAAGAAAGTTCATTCTTTACTCTTGTCTTATGTATGCTCAATCTTCTTGTGATTTCAATTTAACTCTAGAGATTCTCCACTGAAAAATTTTAATAAAGTACATTTACTGCAAAAATCTTTAACTGCTTGAACTGAAAAGTTTTTAGAAGGAAAGTTACTTTTATAATAAAAGTTCAAATAATACCTTATAAGCGTGGTAGTAATACATGGAGTACTTCTTAAACTGATATGGATAAGGATGCATTTGTGGGTACGAAATATAGCAAGAAGAGGATCAGCCCTTTAAAATAGGAGAAGTTATAGAAGATTTGCAACATCCCTTTAAAATAGGATATCTTACATTAGAAGGAGTCTATTTAAATATTTAGTAAGATAACTAGTAGGTCTATTCTTGTTAGAAGTCTTATCCTAAATAAACTGATGTAACCAACCTCTATATAAGGTTACTTTATCAGACAAATTATCAGAGAAATATTTCTAGGAGGAAGAGACCTTGTCACGCACAAGTTTCCCTCTTGAGTAGAAAAATAGGGTCTTCTAAAAAAGGAAGAACTCCAACAAAGAAAATCAAGAGGATTCCTTGG
This sequence comes from Erythroxylum longipes, assembly GCA_027563885.1. Lineage (NCBI taxonomy): Eukaryota > Viridiplantae > Streptophyta > Magnoliopsida > Malpighiales > Erythroxylaceae > Erythroxylum > Erythroxylum longipes. The sequence goes on from JAOQMS010000008.1 coordinate 5,233,705, forward strand.
TGGATCGTCCCGTGACTAGATCCTACGCTCGGGACCATATCAATTTGTTATCAGAGCCAGACACGATGGACGACTCAGGGAATATCCAGAATGAGCTTAGGGCATTTATGCAAAGGGTTGAGCAACATTTCCAGCAGATGGCGGAGCTCCAACAGAGGCACTTGACTTCCCAATTCGAAGAGATGCATCGTCAGTTTAGGGAGCTAGGAAAGGAACCGAATCATGGGGGGCATGGAGGTGGGGCAAGAAGCAGCCATGCTTCTGTTAGCCGAGGGGAGAGGCCGAACTAAGGGCATCCCTGCCATGTTACTCAAAGTTGGAATTCCCCACCTACAATGGTTCAAAGGACCCTTCAGTTTGGTTGCACCGCTACGATCAGTTTTTTTAAAGCCAACGGAGAACAAAACAGGATCGAGTAGGCTTGGCTGCTTTTCACTTGACAGGGGAGGCCCAACTCTAGTATTCCCAGGTGGAACAGGAGACACCAAGAAAGGGAGAACTTCAAGTCACAATGCAACACGAGATTTGGTCCCCCCCTAAGCACTAACCCACTATGAGAATTGGCCAATCTCAAACAAACGAGTACTGTTGAGGAGTAACAGCGTCAATTTCAAACCTTACTAGAATGCATTTTTGGTCTCTGACCCAAATAGCAGGTGGGCCTCTTTACAGCTGGATTAGTTGACGGGATACGAATAGATGTGGAGCTGCAGGGGTCGAACACGCTAGGGATAGCCATGAACATGAAAAGGGCTTTTGAAAGGAAGCAATTGATGGACCAGGGAGGGGGAGCTCGGCGTACTTTTGCCTGGGCAGCAACCATAAGCAACGCTTCAGCTTGGGCAACAGCTAAAAGCTCTCGGGCCAGCCCTACGGCTGTTAACAACCAAGACAACAAACCCTTGAGAGGTTCCCCAACATTGGTCTCCATTATGGGAAGTAGCCCAACCCCGTTTTTCAAGTGTTTGTCAAGGGAGGAGATGGTTGAAAGATGAGCAAAGGGACTTTGTTGTAATTGTGATGAGCCATACTTAGGGGGGCACAAGTGTAAGTGGCTGTTTTGGCTTGAAGTGGCAGACCCGGAGGAGGAAGATGGACCTCTTTGAGCTTGACAACAAGCTCCTTTTCGAGGAGGAGAGTAATGATATGGATGCTTTTCCGGTGATTATGCCTTCAAAAAGTTTTACACTTATAGAAATTGATTTAATTATTCAATATCATAAGAAGAAGATCAAGAACCAGATTAAGTCACAAAACTTTTTCAAACCACACAAAGAAAATGCGTAATTTGATCCTTCTACAATTACAAAGCGCCAAGCAAGTAGTTTTCAGGTTATACTGAGAACAAAACATGAAAAAGAATACCAACATACCCCAGTTCTGAAGTCTTCTGTTCTTCAAAGATTTCCATTTTGACAATGGGGCTTCATATATCTGCAAATGTACATATAAAAAAGCGAATAAAATCATGAACATCTATTTTGTTGAATTAAGTCTGATTTCAAGTACTTAAGTATACCCATAATCATTCAATAACAAACTCAACTAAATTTTAATATAAGCAGGTAATATGAGTAGTTGCAATTAAAATAACTCGGTAATAATGAGAATTTATGAAAGAAAATACGGGACGAGATTAATATGGTTGTAGTGCAGGGAGTTCTCTGTATTGATGAACTATTCTCCAAAACCTCGAAAACTACCTAGTATTATGTTACCCATTATCTCATTAAGCAACAGGAAAACGGCAATTCTATGAAGATCCAATACACCTAATTTCTGAAATTCGAAACCCCACAGCCACACTAAAAACTTCATTAAAAAGAAGGAAAATAATTGGTCATACGGACAGAGAGAGCATTAGTACAACTTCTTACCTTAGCAAGAAGTTGGGTTTCTTCCAAGCGTGTGATGAATTCAGGAAAGTAAAACACAGAAGGAAGATTACCCACTTTGAACTTATTCAAATTTCCCTCCATCCTCTTTTACCTAAATAAAAGAAACTATAACCAAAAAAATCTTCATGAACTACATATATTCATAAAATAAAAGCAAAACATAGTGGAATTGATTTCCAGCAGAACAAAGGAGATAGAGTATGCAAAAGTTAGAGACTATTATTAATTCAAAGTAAGAAGAAGAAGAAGATGAAGAAGAAGGAAACAGACTGAAGAACCTCAAAACGAAGAATGTTCTTCTTCTTTCGTCTTCCAAGGAAGGGTTAGGTTGTTTTCAGTTTTAGTAGTTTAATACCTATAATATCCTCATATTGGAGCATTAATTATATTACGCCCTCTTGGCTATTTCACACACGTTAAATTCTCTGTCCAGTTACTCGGGAAATCTGATTCCGTTCCCACGTTCGTACGATCGCATAGATAGGAACAGAATCAGATGATTTAGATGAAAGTGACGGGTGTTTCAGCAGAATTTGACGGTTGATGGCAACGATGATAATGACGGGTGCGTGCAATGTACTAGATAATTATTTCCCATCCTATCCTATCCTATTCCTATAATCAAAACGACGAGAACGGACGGATAATACGACAGACACTCTCGCTGTAGAATACAGTAATACTACTACACTACTACTGTACTGTTTTGTATTACTCATTATTTGTTTGGATAAGACACTGGAAACTGAGATGCTTACTCTACTCATCGTAACTAGAGTTGAGTTTCGCACCTAAACTAAAGAGAGCTTCGAGTTAACGGCCGCTGTTGGTGTTGAAATTAGTCAGGTGAAACCCTCCGTCCATCTCTGTTCTCTTGGTCGATTTCAACACTACTACTACTACTTAAACGATTTGCTGTTGACTCTTGTTCTTCTTCTTCCTCAATCCTCATCTTCGCTTATTAGGAATATCTGAAGAAAAAGTTCTTACTTTGTTTGTTCATGTCAAGATGCGTAATTTATGTAGGAAGTAACTATGGATTTGTTAATAAGTTTATCAGTTGAGCTCATAATTTTTTGATCTCATGCCGTGACTTTTGTATGTAAAGCATAAGCTACTTGGATTTGGAATTTAAATACTTATTCATCGTCAGATTATTCTAGAGTGGAAAATTTGACGACTGATACACCAACTTATGGATCTTTCGTTATTCTTCTCAAATCCTAACGACGGACAAGTAATAAGCAGATGAAGAGGAGAAGGACCCAGGAGAAACCAAATTTTCTATTCTAAAAACTTAGTCGTGGAGCTGTTACAACATTTCGTTTTTTTTACATCTAATTGCCTAGTGATTGTACAAAGTTTAGTAACTTTACTGAGCTTGGGCTTTGTTCAAACTAGTTTGCATTGGCCACATAAATTCATTTCCTTTGTTGGTGGCCTGTGGTTGCGTTTTGCTTCTTCATAGATGGTATCCAAGAGTATATCATCCAACCGTTAGGGATTCTTAATATTCATTTCAATCTGTGTTAATATCAGAATGATGAAAAGGGCAATTCACGGATTTTTATTACCTGGGAATGCTGTCAAAAGCTCTGTTTTGAGACATGCCCGCATTGGGAATCCAGTTTTGCAGCCCATTATCTTTTCACGCCTTGAGTCAGTTTCATCAGCTCGTATCGAAGAGCATGGATTTGAAAGTACTACAATTGCAGACATCCTGAAAGCAAAAGGTAAAGGTGCAGATGGCTCTTGGCTTTGGTGCACAACAGATGATACTGTTTATGATGCTGTGAAATCGGTATGTGTTTTCCTTTTCCCTAAGATATTTATCAGTTCTGATTCTAATGGTTTAACCTATTGCATTTTGCATCAACCCAATCTTTGACGAGTCTGAGACTGCTATAACCAAATAAGCTAGTTAACAGTTGCTAGTTGTCTAGTTTTTCCAAAGTTCTGTAAAAAACACTCCAAAGGTACATAATTTCGAAGTAGGAGCATCATTATTTGTTTTAACTAGTTAAAATTTTTTACCCTGCAGATGACACAGCATAATGTTGGAGCCTTGGTAGTTGTGAAACCTGGAGAGCAGAAGTCAATTGGAGGAATCATTACAGAGAGAGGTACTTGAAAAGTATTATTATCCTACAAGAAGCATAATGCTACAGTCATTCAATTGAACTTTATGATAGTAGGCAATGTAGACCTGTCTATTTATCTGCTATGAACCATTAGTGACTCTAGTCTATTATCATGCACAACATTGTTAGAAATGACGAGTTGATGAATAAGCTCAACGAGGAAAAGAACTAAAGAAGCGCGCATTTAGCAACTGGGCAATAATTTGGCATGTAAAACTGACATTTACAATCTGGCTCCCATGTGTTTAGGAAAACAAGTTCTTACTTAGGTTGGGTTGTAACTTTGCTTATTCACAATGAGAACCTGTGCCCGCATTTAGCAACTGGGCACTAATTTGGCATGTAAAACTGACATTTACAATCTGGCTCCCATGTGTTTAGGAAAACAAGTTCTTGCTTAGGTTGGGTTGTAACTTTGCTTATTCACAATGAGAAACTGATTTGGCACAATCTGTTTGAATTTCTTTTTCCTTTAGATGATGTCATCTGAATGTCACCGTGGAAGAAACTCTAGCTGAGCAGGCTACAAAGTATAATCCATGCTGATTACAGAGCTTTAATTATCTTCTAGTAACCTCAACTTATTGTTCTGGAAAGAACTGCTTTAGTAACCATTATAGGCTGTCAGTGATGAGGTTTATCTGGGGTATCATACTACCAAATAATGCATTTTAAAAATTTTAAATTAATGTTTTTCGTTCAAAACTTTCAGATTATCTTAGGAAGATCATAGTGCAGGGAAGATCATCAAAGTCCACTAAGGTTGGAGATATCATGACTGAAGAGGTATGGTACCATAATCTTTCCTAGTATCTTTTTTTACCCTTGCATTTATTGAGGTTTCAGAGACCTGTAACAATACAACTAAATTGGTGCTTTCAGAACAAGCTTATCACAGTTACACCTGACACCAAGGTATTGCGAGCTATGCAATTGATGACAGGTCTGTCATCGTATTTGCTGTAATTGATGTTTCCCTTTTATGAATAGATTTTAAAAAATTTATGAAATATAAGCTTGAACATGTTATACTTGACAGAAAACCGCATTAGGCACATCCCTGTTATTGATGATAAGGATATGATTGGCATGGTGTCAATTGGAGATGTTGTTCGTGCTGTGGTAAGCGAGCACAGGGAGGAGTTGAACCGTTTAAATGCTTTTATACAAGGAGGTTACTGATGATAATGGCAAAAGGAACCATTGCTTGCTAATTTGCCTGGTCTTGAGACCAAAAAGGAAGAGCTTGTAAATATGGAAAACATCAAACTAAATGCATGTGAAATACTAGCTGTGTGTGCCTTTTTAACTTGTCTGATGCGAAAGGGACTTTGAGAATTTGGATGGATAGTTCGTTTGCATGACCACAACTAGAATTGAATTTGCTCTGCCTCCATATTATTATAGGTTTATGGGTTTTCTGCAGTATATATCCAGAGGTGGATGTATGTCAAGCCTCAAGCAAGCGTTATCTTTGTAAAATCTAGCTGCTTAAGTATGTACATAAAGAGTCAAAGTTCATTAAAGCTCATTGATTACAATCTCATCTCTGGATAAAAAGCAAAAGTAATACGTAATCTTTTATTAGATTAGCTCTTCTTTTTTTTGTATTGAAAATTATTAGTTTGAACAGAGAACCCCTTTTGGTTCGGGGAAATAGAGAATCCCTTTTGGTTCTGGGAAACATAACTAGTCTTTTTGGAAATTAAACACAATATAATCAGTACTTTTGTTCGTTTTTAACATGCATATGTGACATGTCCTCCAAAACACCTGTTTTTAGTGTTTTCTTTGTTTAAATTAGAACTTCTTCTTGTCTTATGTGTCTAGTGGCCGGTCACCTCTTCACTCTTGTCAAGTGAAATCTGTGTGTATTTATAGTCTTCCTTCGTTATTTTCTGGTACATAAATTCTATAGTCCTCTCCATATAGTTTCAACTCACAAATTGCATGGTTAAAAGGGTTTTCATATAAAGTTTTTCTTTTTCATCAAATATTTTAAAATTACTTAATATATATATATCAAAATTAAACTAAAGAGAAAGACATTTATTTAACCTCTTACATATTTTTAAATTATTATTATAACCAATCAAATATTATATAAATTATTAAATCTTATTTGTTTTAAATAAAAATAAATAAATACTATATACTTCTCACTATAAAATATGTATTTTTATGGTAAAATTTAATAGGATATTTTTTTAAATTGGAAAATAATCATTAAAATATTGGTATTTTAATTATAATAAATGTATAATAATATTTTGTATATTCTTTTCAAAGACATCGGCACAGAACACGGCATAGAAATTGTCCGAAGATAATTAATAGCCAAACGAAGCCATCAATCCTTTTGTTCCTTTTAACATTTTCATTATTGTTATCGTGGCAAGAAAAGTGGGGTGAGACTTAGACGGAGACGGAGACGGAGCGAAATGGTCCGACCGAACCCCTTGCTTTGCCGTCCTTTTATATCGCTTTATTATTAATTATCTTAACCTTCCAAACTTTATATTTCGCTTTTTTATTTTTTTATTTTTTTATATAATTATCTATAGCAGACAAACAAAAGCATTATTTCAGCAGGTTTTGTTTAATCAAAATATAATACAAAATATGAAACCCGTACTGGTTAATCCCATCCCAATGACGTAACTCTCAACTTCCATTTTGAGGGAGGGAAAAGCAACCGTGAGAGAGAGAGAGAATGTGGAGGAAAGCGCGGTGGTTTGGAGTTTTGAAGCACAGAGCGGTGGCACCGGCGTCATCGTCGTCATCATGCTCCGGCAGGAACACATCAATTATTCAGCTATGTTTGACCAAAAATGAAATAGCTCCTTACCAAACATCTTATAATTATTATTTTTGTGGATATGGAAGTGATAATCACGATAACAATAGATTTACATTCTCATTCAACAATAAGTCTCTCCTTGTTTCATGTTTTTCAACTGTTACTTGCGACAATAACGATAACAAGAAGAAGATTGTTGATAATAAAGAAAAAGGGGTAGAAAATGGGAATGTGACGTGTGAAGAGGCAAAGAGGCTGATGAGATTAGTGAATGTGGAGGCAATGAAGATGAAGCTTGGAATGGAAGGTAAAGAGGTGATTCAATACACAGAGTTGATCAAGATTTGCCAATCAATGGGAGTGGCCCGATCTTACGAAGAGGCCTCCGCCTTTGCTTGCGTCCTTGACGATGCTGGTGTCATTCTCCTCTTCAGAGACAAGGTCTACCTCCATCCCGACAAGGTCACAACAACATTCCTTTTGGAGTTATTTATAATACATTTTAGTTGCATATAATAGTTAATTATCTTGATGATGATCTGCTTATGCTTAGGTAGTAGATTTGGTTAGAAGAGCAGTACCACTTGCTCTGACTCCTGAAGACGATCCCATGAGGGATGAGTTAAGGACACTGCAGCAGAAGAAAGAAGAAATTGATGTCTTGGCACATAAGCAGGTGCGGCGTCTGCTTTGGAGTGGACTTGCCATAGGTTTGCTTCATGTAGGCCTCTTTTTCAGGCTCACGTTCTGGGAATTTTCGTGGGATGTAATGGAACCCATTACATTCTTCATCACTACTTCCGGGATTATCATTGGCTACGCATATTTCCTGTTCACCGCAAGGGATCCAACTTATCAGGACTTGATGAAGAGGCTTTTTCTTTCAAAGCAGAGGAAATTGTTCAAGAAACAGAATTTTGATGTTGACAGATTCAAGGAATTACAGAAGAAATGCAAATCACCTCTTGATGCCACTAAATCCATTAAAAATCGTGTCGGGTTGGACCTTGATCTAGAGGATGCCTTACACAAGGACTAACCTCTTATTCTCCGGAAAGCTTTTTCTGAAGTGGGAATTTCCAAACTAATTCATCAGAATTTATGTCAGCAACAGTTCTGGTCTTGAATTGATCCCTCCTGTTTTCATATAGGCATGCTCAACACAAATGCAACCTTTTTGTACTTCAAAATTTGCATATTTTTCTTGACTAAATGTCAGGAGGAGCTTGTAATGATCTCCGAATGCTTGATTCCATTGCTGATAATCGCTACAGATTTATATAGAAGAGGGCCCTCGTCGTCAGATCCCACAACATGCAAATTGCTCCTATTGTTTAATTTCAGTAATAGAAGTCTCAATACACATCGACCATTTAGTAGCTGCAATTCATCTTCTTAACGATACAAACCTACTCATCACAAAACCCTATACAGATTATTTTTCTTAAATATTAAAAAGTCACCTTCCAGGTTACTCAGTATATTCACTACCGAATCTTCTTCAGATTTTTCAAAGTGCTCCATAATGTCTGATAGTGAAACCTGAGAGATATTAACCACAGTAAATATTTATGTAACACAAGCATAAAATGAAAGACTAGGCGGAATAAAAAATCCTAATTAACTCGAAGCAAAGCTTGAGTGCTTGTTTCACTCACCCCTTCATCATATTTCGTAAGCCAGTTTAGTAGAGAACTGGGTGATGCCACCAATTCAGTGGAAATTCCTTGAGGCAAGTCCACTTTCTGACGCTTCTTGGGGTAGAGGAGATGCTCCTCATGGACAGTAGACAGGCATTCCTGCTTCCTTGCAGCAGCTAGAGAGACTATTTCATTATTACGGGAGCCTACATGAGCAACAGCATTGTCTTGTGTTTCAATGTGACAATGTCCTGCAGTCTCAGTAGAGCATGATTCAGAATCTGGTTTCACAAGTTCACAAGCCCTTGATGTACTCGAGTGTGTTGCAGAAGAGCATATCGCGTCTAGAGGAATCCCAAGCTTTTCCATCGATAGACAAGTCTTGATATGCACATAAGTTATCTGCCATTATTAACAAGATTGTTTTCAGCACATACCATCATGAAAACCTCTAGAGACTAATTTCGCTGATCTATCGCCAACAAAGAGAAGAATGAAGGGAAAATTTGGGATGAAGGGAAAGCAAAAGGAAAATTGTTAAGACACAGGAATAAAAGAAAATTTGTCCGGTCAAACTTACATCTTCTGGTAATTCATTTTTTATGGGTTTCAACTTGTCTGTAGAGCCAACTTTGGAGATAGCCCCTTGAATAGCTAAGTATATTTCACTGGTCATTCCAATTTCATCACAGAATCTGGTCCAATCCATCTCAAACCCTTCTTGGGCAGCTTCCAGAATATACTCAGCTACAGTTTGTTCTTTTATAGAAGCTGATCGGCCAGGAAAGGTCTACAAGTATCTTTTGTCAGGATCAAGACTAATGACATAATAGTGTAACTAACACGTTGCTAGCAACTATGGAAAATTCACATACCGCAATCATTTGAATTGATAGACCATTTTCATCCCACTTTTTCCAAGCTTCAACTTTAGCTGGTGTCAATTTTCTCTGTTGAATGGTTACGGATTGCAGTTCTCTTGTGTGACCAGGCATGCTTGCTTCCCCATCCAAGGAAAGGTTCAGTTGTTCAGAGAAATGCCTGATACTTTTAAGAAGATGATCGCCGTAGGTCATAAGCAGATGCTACACCATTTTTGAACTCAAAATTTAGTTTTATAGTTTACAATTAAAAGGTAGAGAATAAGAAGAGAAGCACAATTCTACTTTGTCTCCATATGAGTAATGTCAGATACAGCACCACTGAACCTGACTTCAAATTGAGGAATGGATGCAGAGTACATTGTCCAAAATAATGTAAGATGACAAGAAATTTATTGCAAAATTTCCTGTAATTAGCAGGTGAAAGCCACAAGCAGAAAATCCCAATAATCATTTGAATGATGTGACTTCACAAACCAGCCACCAAGCATTTAACCTACCGGTTGGAGAGATGACAGTATCTCCCCATATATTAGAGCTCAAACTTGGATATATGCATGAGTTGCCGAAGTTTGTAAATATTTTAGTTTCTGATGTACCACAAAAGAGTAGTCTGGAAGATATTTTATATCATAACAATAATAATGATAACAGGAATGTGTATAGACATTCTTATGGATCAAATAGAGATTGGAGACTGAAAGATGTGAGGTTACATAATTCAGTGTTGAGAAGATTAATGAGTGGCAACAAAGCTTGTTTATAGACAGAAGAAAAAATGAGGACCCTGGAGTTTCTCTTAACACGCTTAAGGAAAAAGTAACTGGAAATGTATATTGTGCCAGTAGATTCATAATCCAAGTGTTCAACATTCCAATCAAGTTCAATCCTAGATGAGAAAAAGGAATTGGACATATTGAAAGCATTTCTTCTTTTCTTGATCATTATCACATACCTGATTGACACCATCTATGTTAGCCAACCTTGCTTTCGTAGATGGCCTTGTCAATGAAATTCTTTTGATCGTTTGATCACCACATATAGCATATCTGCAAGAAGAAGTGGATAGTCACACATATTTTAGGTGTTGTGAGGACTGAGATTTTAGAACTTGTAGCTTCAACATGTAATAGAAACGTACGGAGCAGTTCCAATATTTCTTGCAAGCTTGATTCTTTCTTCTAAAAGCATGTGATAGAGTTTTCCTTCAGCCTGAAGAAGATAATACATAATGTACAAAACAGGAAAGTATCTCTAGTACTAACCAAAATTTGCTGAAGCAACTTTGTGGGATCCCATTAAATGAATGCTTCATCCTACTTCACTATACTATGCCAAATTACTGCTGCGTCTATCCTCATCAGTCAAAACAAAATGGATAATTTACATGGAAGAACCAATTGAAAATCCAACGACATAAATTAAGCTCTTACAGTTGGTCCTCCTTTTCTCATCAGAGGCAATGGCACACTACATTATTATAAGAAAGACTTTCTAACTGCAAACAGTTTTTTTTATACTGTTTTGGAAGAGCTCACTTTGCTAGTCAAGAAGATAGGGGATTGACTCATAATTAGATACAAACTGAGAGGCAATGAACCCACTATGCTAACCATGAAGATGGGATGACTTATCACGATATCCAAACTGTTTATCTGCAGGTACTAAACCAAAAGCACGTGAATAATAGTATTGTTCCATGACAAATAAGTTGGACATAAGGTTCAAAGCGAACTTCCTTTCACATCCATATACCCAAATTGCTCAATTTAGGACAAAATTAAAGAATAAGCAAGGATTAAAACAATTTAGGAACATAAGAAATTGCTAACCTCTGAGAATCCTTCACATTCCATAGTCGCCAAATTCTTTATGTTTTCAATCCCAACACTGTTATTTTGAAGTTCCTCACCACCAACCATATCAGAGGTCAATGGCAAAATTAGTGGTGGTTGGTGATCACGTGTTGCACTGTTGAGATACTCCATCCCTTTACGACTAACCCTGTTGCATAGAAAATAATAGCAAAAACGAATTTAACTAGCAAGTTATAAACAAATATATTTCCTAGCTGATGAAAAAGTTGAGCTCAAGATAAGGGGGAAAGGAAAAGCCATTCTCGATGTAATCTAATTGATCAGCAATTCAAAAAATCAAAAAAAAAAAAAAAGCAGTACCTTACAGTTCTATATACATCGCTGAAATTTTCTGATAGGTAGCCTGTATAAAATTAAAAGTTTCATCAAAAGAAGCAAAAGAGAAAGGGGACAAAAACAACTACAACTTGAGTTTTTATAAATCAGTGTTAATCTTTTTAGATGATTTTTCTTTTTTTTTTGCAAAATATTTAATTTCTTAAAGTCAAGACGACAAGACTATGCCATTCGCCAATTTCTTGGATCCTCTTTTAATAAACCTGTTATCCATTTCAGTGAAGGTCCAGCAAAATCTCAAAGATTTTACGAAACACTTCCTCTTTATTTAATTTTAGGATCAATTGTAAAAGTTAAAAGAACTAGAACTACTTAAAATTCCATAATGTTTAACAAACTATCCAAAGGGAGAAAAAGAAATCTATGATCTCACTATACATGATCAGCACAAGAAAGAAAGAGCATATTTACTGTCAATTAAACAAATGAAGAAGATGGACTTATATTTCAAGAAATCAAGTTAATCAACTGATAAAGGATCAACGAGAAACTAACATCTCGTGAGCATCTCACTGTAATAAGAAAAAAAAAAAAGGGTATTGTACAATTCGTTTTCATCCTTCACGATGCCAAAGGGTTCAAACAGTCCATGAACTATAAGTCTTTCCAGAATAGATACTTGAAAATTCAGGCACTCACTATACATGATCAGCACAAGAAAGAAAGAGCATATTTACTGTCAATTAAACAAATGAAGAAGATGGACTTATATTTCAAGAAATCAAGTTAATCAACTGATAAAGGATCAACGAGAAACTAACATCTCGTGAGCATCTCACTGTAATAAGAAAAAAAAAAAAGGGTATTGTACAATTCGTTTTCATCCTTCACGATGCCAAAGGGTTCAAACAGTCCATGAACTATAAGTCTTTCCAGAATAGATACTTGAAAATTCAGGCACAAGAGATATTTTTGTTTGGCAAAAGTTGGAATTGTAGTGGTACAAATCAAAATTTCTTAAAATGCCAAGTTAATTAACGCACTTTGGTGTCCTCCAAACTTCATATCCAACAGACAACAGATTCTTTCTAGTATAGTTCTTCTGGAGCTCATTTTCTCATTAATCAACTAACAAACTGCAACTTTCACCAATTTTTTGAGCCATAAATTGCTACAATATAAACAGATTTTCGTTGTTGTGAAGGGGGCTGTGGAAGTCACTTGTGGGTGTTGGGCAAATAGGTAGCAAGAACGATAAGCCTATTCCTTATTTTAATGGTAGTGCAATACGAATCATAAACAATAGCTTATCTATTGAAATAGCATATATTATACCATGAGAAATTAATTGGTTAGCCATAGCTTTCCACCAGTTTGATGAATAATCTTTTCCAAGTCCATGGAGTGGAAGCTTGTCGAATTGAGCATCAAGAATCCTTTTTGCCTGTAAATCGTGTTATATGCCAATTTATCAGTAAAAGGGAGCAATCATATGTTTCTGAATGAAAGACTGAACTAATAGAAAGAAAATAATTTAGAATCTGAATTCTTATTCTTGCAAATAAATTTAATATTTCTTGCTTAACATTAGCAAGCATATGTTTTATTGATCGCTACACATTCTTCGTCATTTTCTCTTTTTTCACAAAAGGGAAATAATAAAATTACCAGTATAAAAAACCTTATTTTAATTTTCTTAATGAAAAAACAAAAAATTAGGCATGTGAATTATCTAAAGTATTTATCAGCTGCAAAGACACAATATCCAACAAGAGGCAGCTGCTGTGATCGTTGATAACTTACTCGAGATCCACGAAGAACATCTATAGGCATATTGAGCCCAAAATTACCCCCACATGAAAAAATACTCGACATCAGAAGAAATGCTTCCTTTGACATGTCACGTTCTATTTTTGAGACCAAGCAGTTGTCACAATTTCCTGTGGAGTAATTTACTGAAATTGTTAACAAGAAGATCATAAAATAGTACGGAACAAGAGAAAGGGAAAACAACCAGTAAATGTCGATGTAGATATCATAATTAAATGATGTACTTAAGTATCTCACGAACCACATTTATCAACTGAAGATTTTTCACCGAAGTAGTTGAGCAAGAACTTTCTTCTACAAGTTGTCGCTATGCAATAGTGTTGTGCAGCCATCAATGACTCTACAATGGCTCTTCTTTGATTTGCCTGGAAAATGGAAGCTCCAATTATTCCCGAGAAGAAAACATAAAGAGTGAAATATGAAATGGTAACTTTTGGAGAAGTGAAGCAAATTCTCAAGTACAAAATTTCTATCAAAACTTCAAAATCAGCATAATTTCAGGGGGCCAAAATGAAAGCTTTCTAGTCTCTCCAGATCTTACGTACTTCTTTTAGTTCTCCACAATAGAAGTCAGCTTTTGCAAAGTCACTTCCCGTATAATAAAGCCAACAGGCAGAAGCAATACCATCTCTGCCACATCTTCCACTTTCCTGATAATAAGTCTCTAGACTCTTTGGACAGCCATAATGTATCACTTGCCTAACATCTGGTTTATCAATACCCATCCCAAAAGCAACAGTGGCAACCATGACATGCAGTTCATCTCTTATAAATGATCTGAAAAAGAAAAACCATCAGTCTATGGATAAAATTCCAGCAAGTCTGGCAAATCAAGGGAAAATAGAAAGGAAAAGAACTGTAGAAATACATTGCTGACACATAAGTACCTATGAGACTCTTCACGAGTCTTGCTACCCAATTGGCCATGATAAATTCCAGCTTTTAGTCCAGCCTCCTGAAGTGATTTGAAAACCTATGAAAAATGTAAGAACCAGTTAGTAAAATAATTATAAAAGGAGAAAAAAATAAAAGGGTTAATTACACCAAATATTTTTATGATTTGATGACTATAAACAAGTCCTTTTTTACATATTTTATCAGTAATTAAACTATAATTTTGACTAATTTTCCAAAACATAATTTCTCAGTAGGTAATTTGAAATCCAACATCATACTCAAAAAGTTCTGCAAAATCATTTAACAAAAATATTAGGAAAAGGATTTATTTTTTCAGTTATCAAACAATAGAACCTCTTGAAGCTCAATTCATACCATAAGGGGTTTGGTAAAGCCATGATTCTTCAGGGGTGTCGGCCATATTAAGCTTAAAAGAAACTAAAGAAGATCTTATGAAGATTCTGTACAATGAATTTTATGTAAGCCACCAAATTATCATGTGCAACTATTCAAATCACAAGAACTCCACCCAATTTCTTTAGCATCAAACCATTCCTTCACATTTTATTTCCTTTCATCCATTTTCTCTTTCTTCTGTCTTCTAAACCCATTTTCCACAATGTCCATTCATCTTCTCGCTGCCACTCCCTCAGTCCTTCAAGGTCATGACCTAGCTTTCAAGCGTACAAGGTTATGGATGCAGAGCTCTTTACATTCTTTTTCAAGTTTCACGGTTCTTTTATATTTTCTAATTCCCTCACTAGAGAAGGTAAAAGCAAATGACCTGTTCAACATCCTTTATAGTTGTGCAGTAAACAATAGTTGACCCAGCACTCCCAGCAAATTTTGAAATTTCTTGCACAAGCTCTTCCACAGATGAAGCACCATGATTGAAATGTTTGACACCATAGAAGAGATTTTTGCGATCAAATGAGCCAACAGCAAGGTAAGGATTACTCATTTTCAGGGATTTGATGATGTCAATTCTAACCCTGGGGTTACAGAATGAATGACAAACATTGAAATCAATCTTCACTTTTAAAAAGTTACTGATACATATAAGTATGTGTCTGTCATTAAAAATATGCACCCATGATTCACTCAGAAATTTTAAGGAGCATTATAAACATGTATAAATGAGATCAACTACAACAATAAAACAAAGTAGCAGCACATTTTGACAAGATGGACAAAATTACTATAAAGCAGTAGATAATGCATTACCAGTGGCATTGTTCTCAACCATGCAAGCAAACCAAAGAAGAAAATATACATCAATTCTGCAATTGAATAATAGAGTATATAGCTGGTGGCCATTTTCCAGTTTCCTTTAGAACTTTCATTGCTATGTTTGTAAATCATAATGGACCAAAATTTTGTATGGAGTATGTGTATATGAAAATAAAACACAGGATTTTCATGTCCAATCAACAAGTTAAATACAACTTTGAATCTAAGAATACACATAACTAATTTTATTACTTCTATTTGCCCAATGTTTCACCCAGCTATACAATACTGTCCATATTAAAGCCAGCAGAGTGTAGCTGTAGGGGGTATCACTGGTTCAGTTAGCAGGAAATTCAACTACTAATCAAAATGTATTGTTTTCAAACAAAGTTGAACAAAAATAATGACTAGTAGTTGTTAATCTTAGTTATTTACAATAATACAAAAGAAAGCATACCTTTCAGTGGCAGTTGCGGTCAAGCCAACAAATGGAACATCCAAGAGAATGCCCCGTAACTGGTCTAACCGCTTATATTCTACCCTGGAACAAACAAAATAAGTTCATCAGAAGATAAGAATGAAAACCAACATAGAGTATAAAACAAGAAAACCTCATGATTGACAACATATATATGGATGCCATCACAATCTTATTACTTCGGGTCATACTTCAGAAATCTTCCATCATAATAATTATAGTCTATGCTTAAGCATTTCTTTTTCTTGTTCTCAATGTTTCAGTTCTATTATAGAAAAGAATTTATTCCTCGTTCAGTTTTGTCATGTAGTAGGTGATCTTATCCCAGTTTGGAACTATCAAAATCTATGAGAGCAGAAAAAAAAACAAAAAACATAACGACAACAAACCCAAAGGAATCAAGACACCAATAGTAAGGGACCACTGAACCTGAAATCGTGGCCCCACTCAGATATGCAATGTGCCTCATCAACAGCAACAAGACAAATTCCCAACTCAAGCAAATTTGACCAGAAGCTACAGAAATTGGAAACGAAAGTAATAAGAACATTGCATCAATTTAATGAAGGGGTGAAGAAAATTGAGAATAAGTTTCATGCCATCCATTTCATTCATGGAAACCAGCAAAACATGAAAAGCAAAATACATCCACAATTATCTCATGGCACCTCGACAAACATATGCTTCTTCCATCACTAAAGTACCTGGTAATGTTAGAAATAGCTAGGCCATCGGAGAACAAGAAGTACAAGGACAGAGATGAATGAATATAAACAGTAAGGGAACAGCAAATGAATATCAGAAAATGCATGCTATAACAGCTTGCAAGAGCTTGGAAATATGAAGTTAATGTTGTCTTTTTCTTCAGTACCTGATATGAATGGAGCATGCCTTTTCAGGAGTCATATATAACAAATGACAATGACCACTCTTAGCTTTTGTGTAAACAGAATGATCAGCATTAGAACTGGCTAGATATTCGGCTCTAATGCCCCTTTGTTTCAAGCTCATTACCTATAGATAGATGAATTAAGCATTTTTAGCAGTAACTCTTTGTTCAACAGAGAAGATAAGCATTAGAAATAACACGAAGCGGTAATACTCATACTTACTAGCGTTAAAACCAATAAACAAAAAGAAAGAGAAATAAAAAGGAAAACCTGATCCTGCATCAAAGATATGAGGGGGCTGATGACAATACCAGTCTTTCCCAAGACTAACGGAGGAACCTGGTAACTGTTGAAAGACAATGATAAATTATAAAATGACAAGTTACATTATTAAGGAAGACGATAAGCTGCCTCTCAATTTAGAAGAATAGGAAAAAAAAAACAAAAAGAAAAGTAGAATTACCACAACGACTTGCCACTGCCAGTAGCCATAACCACCAAACTGTCTCTCTTTTCAAGAATCTTTTGGATGACTTCTTTCTGATACTCTCTGAATTCTGTATACCCATAGTATTTCTAACAAATAATCGTATGATCGAAAAAAAAAAGTTAATGGCAACATTTACAATTGATCGCCTTCATCTTCAAAAACATATAAACATCAATTTACATCTTTCTTTGTTTTACTAATGAATTAAATAGACAACGAAAAGTGAAACCGAAACGCACCTTGAGGATAGACTCCATTCTGGTTCCCCCTTTTCCTTAAACAAAGCTCTTCCTCTTACCTTAGTTTTAACTTTTAAGCGCCCACTCGCTCTGTTTCTAGTTTTAACTTTTAAGCGCCCACTTGCTCAGTTTCTCTGTACTACAAGGTACGAACCCCTTTCCCGCTCTTTTTTTCCCTTACGTCTAATCTTATTGACGATAGAGTTTTGGACACCCTCTACATAGGCCCATGACCAATGTTCACTTACTTGAACAGTTAGGTTTTCTGCCTTCTTTTTCCTTTGAGTCTATATCTAATTGTATATTCCAATCATCATATATCATTCCTTTTCCTCTATTCGTACACATGTACTATTTTCTTTTTGAAGATTTCCTTACAGATGAATTTAATTGAACTAGTATATCTTAATGTTGGACATTTTTGTCCTTCCGGCAATTTTATCAATTTTTTATTTAGTGGACAGTTATTAATTGTAATTTAAAATTTAAATAAATTATCAATTAAGTTACGTAATTTGATTTAGATAAAGATAATAAAGTGACCCAATAAATGATCTAAATTAATTGGTCAAACGTTAGGTAGAAAATAGATCTGTTTTAGTGTGGACCTAGTTTATATCAGCCTTGTAATGAAAAGCCCGATATAGAAGCTATATAAATAAGTTATAGTCTTCTGTAGTTGCTCATATCAATCACGAACATAAAGAATCTCTAACTCATTAAGAGAGCTTGTGTTTTGAGAAAACTGTAAAAAGACCTAGCTCGCGTCTCATAAAGTATTTCTCGTGAAAGTTGTAGTAGATTCAGACTTGATTCGGCTTCGAAAAGTTCGATTAAAATTTCAGAACCAAAAATTAAGTATTTCTGCATTTTTTCCTTTTTTTGCCTTTTTACGTTTGATCCGGAATACGTGATTAAGGACCCATCACATACTACACTTAAGCCTAAGTTCGGCCCAGCTCATTGTGATTACTAAATGATCTCCACATATCTTCCATATTTTCCCACTACTTTAAAGTAATGCAACTAATAATGATAGCAAAAAGAATAGTTCTAGCATCCCAGTATGAAGAAAGCCTCTGTTTTCACTGTCCGTAACCCCAAACTTAAATATGTCACAGCACATAAAATAGAAGGTTGAGTGGAGTCTTAGTACTGTCGACAATATGTTGAACAGGTGTCATCCAGTATTATTCTAAACCTATAAGAAAAGTGATCTATATTCAGCTGCCTCTTGAGCCATCTCCTCGAGACTCCTGTCCTTCCGTTCCTCGTCCAAATCAAGCTTCTGCTTTAATTCCTTCTCCTTCGCATCTATCTGATAACAGGATCAATATTATTTAATTCAATGCCTAGGAGAAATGATTGATGAATAGCAACCAATGAGATGAAATTTTGTCATACTTACTGCATCATAAATCTTATCGCTCCCCTCAAAGTCACCGCCTTTCCTCGGGAGTATATGGATATGAACATGAGCTACTGTCTGTCCAGACTGAGGCCCATCCTAAAACATCAATAAGATCTCCAGCTGTTACTTCCTTTCCAGAAATAAGGGATGCATCAATATCATTCACCGCGGTAGCTTACATCTACCGGAATGCCCATCCCAAGTTTTGCCAAAAGGCCACAGAAAAGGAAACAAGGAACTAACCCTACGTTTAGTTGCTGTCTTCATGGGTAGAGACAGAAGACAGAGACAGAAAATTTTGTCCCCGACCTGTTTACTTGCTGTCTTCATCAATTTCTGTCCCGACTCCGGAAACAGAGACATGAAATTTTTGTTCCTTCCAAAATCAGAGGACAAGAAAATGGAGACAGAGACAAAAACAAAACACACACATAAATTTACAAGAAAACCCCTCCCCATGAATATTTTAATTATATTATTAGTTAATTATAATATTTTAATTAATTAA
>JAOQMS010000008.1:5254369-5265480 GCA_027563885.1 Erythroxylum longipes
GTAATTATTTCATCGTTATTAAAATATTACAAATACACTTAAAATAAATATTGATACAATTATAAAATAATCAATAATTTACATATTTCCAATCGTATTATACTATAGGGCATTTTCGTCATAGCCACTGTTTTTATGTTCTGTCCCCTGCAATTAAACATATCTATGTCCTCGAGACGGAGACAATTGTTTCTGTTCTGTCCATCACAACCAAACAGTTCACTGTCTCCAATTTCTGTTTCTGTTCCGTCTCCAAATTTTCGTCTCGTTCTGTCTCTGCATATTGGAGACAGTAACGATAAAGACAATAAGAATAATGTAATTTAGTCCTCAAATTAGATAATGTGCCTCCTGTTAACAGTTTATGAGTATAATGTGCCATGCATCTCCGGATTGTAAAAAGAAGGGAAATTTTCAGGTGATGTAGCCGGTGGAATAGAGTGCATCTTCAAAAGTTGCCTGTACTTAGCACCAAACCAGAATAAAAACCACCATCGGATAAACGCATGCCTGGTTGATTGTGGAAAAACTGGTCCAGTTTCCCTAATTTTCTTTTACATGAAAGGATAAGCAGGTTTTGGATTTCATTTTCGTAACTGGAAAACTTAAAAAACAATTGAAAAAACTTTCTTTACAGCTGTACAGTCATTTTTATTGCAAGTTGCATTCAAGACACGCCCATTAAATTTTTAAAAAAAATCTTGAAATAAATGAAAACATTGTTTTGACCATCAATTGGAAATAAAGATCGGAAGAAAGCTGAATGTAGGCAAATTCATTTACAAAGATAGTTATGATTTCCAGTCCACTCTGGGCACCAGTAAAGAATACTTCTGAACAATGAATATATAAAAAACAAAAAAGAAAAGGACAAATCAATTCTTCAATTGCCATTTTGCTAAGTACTTGCTGTAACAGTTTAAAACTTCAATTGCAGTGAATAAGAAGTTTAAAATATGCATACCATAGCCAAACACTGAAAGAAGGAAGATGAAACAGAATATCTAACAGTAAGACACGTTGCAAATGAAAAAGGGAATGATGTGGAGCAAAAGATGTGAGTAGATAGATCTACACATAGTGGAATAATGGCGCTGCAAATTTTAAGAAGAAAAATAAAAGAATTTAACTAAATAAAAGTAGTTCGATGAAACCAGTCTACCTGGATTGTAAATGTGAGAGACGTTGCTTTGTGGAAGGACTCGAGCTGGCCGCCAACCTTCTGCGCTGTGAGCCATAAATCAGTCGTCTCAGGAGCGTTGAGATCAACAAATCGTTTCACTTCACGCTTCGGAATAACAAGGACATGTTCATAAAGTCAAGCAAATCAAATTATTCTGTACAGTGCTAAGTTTATGATGTCCTTCAATACGCTGAACTGATCTCAATTCAAGTTCTAAAGGCATCAAAGCACCTGACGAAAGATAATGCAACAAATTCAATACCTAGTCATCTCCTTCTGCAATTGCATTCATCCAATAAAGCATGTGCATTAGATCTTCTGCCCATGTCGATTATTTGAACTAGTAACGTAATATGTTCAGAATTTTAACATTGCCAAAGACTGTTACTTGCTTTGCACTTAGGTCTTGCTCGGTAAGAGGAGTGAATGAGAATGCAGGAAAAGATAAAATAGGATTTGTTAAAATTAGAATTAATCCTGAACTTGTTAGGAGAATAAGAGATGGAATATATTATTAGAATTTTTTTAAGTTATTATTAAAATATTACTAAGATATTACGAGTTCTTATTAAAATATTATTATCAAAATTACAAATTCCGATATTTTATATTAATTTCTTTGATAATTATTTTATTAATTTTATTAATATTTTTATTATTATTATAAAAATAATTCATAATTACTTTAAAATTAATAGTTTTACAAATCATTTAAAATTTTTTGGCTAGTTGTTTATAAAATATAAAATATTTTAATTAATTAAGTACAAAATAAATTATATAATAACCAAATATTAGAAAAAATTTCTCATTATTATATTTAATATTAAATATTAACATAATTATTAACTTTGTTTAATAATATAATATACCTATTTCGATTTTGTTAATATTTTCTTCCGAGTTTTTCATTGAGAAATATAATGTAACGAGTTACATGTGCTAAACTACAAGAACAACCAATGCTCAAAAACCTTCTTTTGACCCAAATTCATCATCCTGAAACAAAACGGAACAATTCACCTAAAACTAGACCGTACTGCAGAAGGGATAACTGATTATTTTTTCATAAGAAAGTGTACGGTTCATCAGCGATTGTCGTATTGAGATATAAGAATATTTCAAATTTAACTCGTCGGAATTCCACTCGTAAAAAAAGGAAGTATAAAACAAACTTAACTAATGTGGTTGGAAAAGGATATGACCTGCAAAGCAAAAATAAGTAAAATATGATCGGCAGATGGAAATGCAATTGCAAAATAAAAGGCAAAACAACAGAGAGAGGGAGAGAGAGAGAGGGGAAGAAGAAAAAGGGAAAGCGTAGGTGAAGCGAGAGAAGAAGTTACCAGGACGCACGGGACGGAGGTTGACCATGGCGTAGGAAAAAGCGGTGGAATAAAAGACTCCCTTCGGGTCAATTTTATAAGGCCCGAACGTATAGTGATTCTCCTCCTCCTTCTCCATGGACATCTGAAAAATCAAAGTCCTTTTCTCCTATTAAAATGGAACGGAAAGGATATGATCACGGTAAAGATGAAGATGATGGATGTCAGCTACCTTGGAAACCTTAGATGGATCTGAAGCAAGTCACTGAGGAAAACTTTGACTTGGCTGCCGTCAGAAGGAGAACCAGAGGAGGTTGCAGTAGTTGTTGCTTAGCCAATAGCCATTTTATTTGCTTTTCTAATTTAAATTTTATCCTTTTTTATTTTACTTTTTTTCAGAATAATTATATTTATTTTGTTTCATTCAACTTTAACCCGAGAACGACTTTTGTTTTTTTAAATATTTTTTCGTCTTTTTTCGTTTAGAGCATGTATTTGTAAATTTTAGGGTGGTTGATTAAGGTTAGGTTAGTCTTATATATTTTATATTCCAGGCTGGTTGTCTTAGATATATTTGGTCTAGGGTAATTTAATTTCATAATGCCTCTGATCCTACCGCTCTATTAGAGTAGCCTGAAAAGTTGTAGCACCTTCCCCAGAATATGAATCAGTGCAATCAAAGGTGTAGACATGATTCGCCCGCTTGTTTCTTAAGCTGGTGTGATCCGCATGCAACTATAATGACCAGAACGCCGAGACTTAATTAGCTTTCGAACTTGAAATCCTAGAGGAAGGCATTGAAAATAAACAGCATGTGAAAGAAGATCCTAATAAATTTGAAGAAGAGGTTTTCTCTGAGCTTGGAAATCTTTTAGCACCAATTAATTAATAAGCCCATTGAAAACATTGCAGAGGACTAAACTAACTTCATGACAAAAACAGTCATGAGCATCATTATGATCACTACATGATCTCCGGATGATCTTCCATCTTTTTCCACTTCTTTAAAATAATGTAATTTTGCTTTAGCAACTAATAATGATAGCAAAAAATAATAATTCTAACATCCTAGTATGAACAAAGCCTCTGTTTTCACTGTCCGTAACCCCAAACTTAAAATACGTCACAGCAAAGGCTGTCCACACAAAATAGAAGGTTGAGTCTTAGATAGAAGGTTGAGTCTTAGTACTGCGGGGAATGTTTGAACAGGTATCTTCCAGTATTATTTAAACCTACAAGAAAAGTGATCTATAGTCATCTGCCTCGTGAGCCATCTCCTCGAGACTCCTGTCCTTCCGCTCTTTGTCCAAATCAAGCTTCTGCTTTAATTCCTTCTCCTTCTCATCTATCTGATAACAGGATCAATATTATTTAATTCAATGCCTAAGCAAAAAGATTAATGAATAGCCATCAAGGAGATAAAATTTTGTCATACTTACTGCATCATAAATCTCATCGTTCCTCTCAAAGTCACCAACTTTCCTCGGGAGGATATGGATATGAACATGAGCTACTGTCTGTCCAGCCTGAGGCCCATCCTAAAACATCAATAAGATCTTCAGCTGTTGCTTTCTTTCAAGAAACAACAGATGCATCAATATCATTTGCCGTGTAGTAGCTTATATCTATAGGAATTCCCATCCCAAGTTTTTCCAAAAGGCGAAAAAAGGAAACAAGGAACTAAGAATAATGTGGTTCTGTCCTCAAATTAGGTAAGGTGCCTCCTATTAATAGTTTAAGAGTATAAAGTGCATGCATCTCCAAATTAGAAAAAGAAAGGAAATTTCAGGTGATGTAGCCAGTGGAATAAAATGCATCTTCAAAAGGTGCCAGTATTTTGTTGGGGAGGTCAATTTTGGGGAGATTTGTTAACTTTTGGCACCAATTTTTGATACTAATGTTATTGGCACCAATTTTTGATCCTATATTAATGGATTATCAAAATGATGAGTAGTTTGAGAGCTATATAAAAAAAAAAGAACTGTCCTCTTTTATTTGGATCATCCCAAAATTTATATCTCTTCTCCCACATTTAAATAAAAGGGTCATTTGAGAATTGTTCGGACACTAGACACATTTGGCCGAACTCTTGTTGGGGAGATCGATTTTGGGGAATACATGAGCCCGTGCCTGAGCCTGCATGTGCGAGTACATACATACAAGAATGGACACCATCTATAACCCAAAAGCCTAAGCTATTGGGTTAATGGGCCTTCCTTGTACATATGCACTTTATCATTCTCATTCCTTTCCGACGTGGGATATCCACTCACATGTGACTATCACAACAATCTACCTCTCACATGTGAGTCTCGTCCACATAGAGCACACTCCCCCTCGAACGGAAGCATTTTTTTTTCACATATTCGCGTGTAGCGTCACTAGAGAGCTCGGTGCCAACTCTCTCTTACTCAACCATGGGAAAGCCTGCAAAGCCATGGGAACGCGCATCTTGCTCGACCATAGGATCGTCATCTATGGGAGCCCAACTACGCCGTCACCACATGTCCAGCCGAACCATCGGCTTTGATATCACTTTTTGGGGAGATCGATTCAGGGAATACATGAGCCCGTGCCCGAGCCTGCGAGTGCGAGTGTATATATACAAGAATGCACACCATCTATAACCTAAAAGCCTAAACTATTGGGTTAATAGGCCTACCTTGTATATATGCATTTTATCATTTTAATTCCCTCCTGATGTAGGATATCCACTCACATGTGACTATCACAACAATCTCTCCCTGACATGTGAGTCCTGTCCACATCAAGCACACTCTCCCTCAAATTGAAGCATTTTTTTCACATACTCGGGTGCGGTGTCACGAGAGAGCTCGGTGTCAACTCTCTCTTACTCAACCATAGGGAAGCTTGCAAAGCCATGGGAGCGCACATCTTGCTCGACCATAGGATCGTCATCTATGGGAGCCCAACTACGTCATTACCACTTGTCCAGCTGAACCATTGGCTCTAATACCACTTCTTGGGGAGATCGATTTCGGGGAATACATGAGCCCGTGCCCAAGCCTGCGTGTGTGAGTGCATACATACAAGAATGAACACCATCTATAAATCAAAAGCCTAAGCTATTGGGTTAATGGGCCTTCCTTGTATATATGCACTTTATCATTCTCATTCCCTTCTGATGTAGGATATCCACTCACATGTAACTATCACAACAATCTCCCCTTCACATGTGAGTCCAGCCCAAACTTGTTGGGAAAATCGAGTAATTTTTCCTCTAAACCAAACAATTAGTGAATTTGACCGATTCAGTAATTCCCAGGATAGACCACAATAGTCTTCTAGACAGAATTAACATTCCAAGTAAATCCCCAAGAAAGGCTGGAAGGGTTACAAATGGTCCCACTTAAAATTCAGTCTCCTAGACAGGATTTACGTGCACGGTATATTTTCACAACCTAGACCCGTATATAAAAACACAACAATACACGTGAATAGTAAAATACACCCAAACGAACCGTACGAAATACTACAAAGAATATTGACAAATAATATTGAACACTATATTGCAATCGAGAAGAAACAGCAATAATAATAAAATTACGAAATAATAAAAGAGATAAGGAAAGAACACACCCGAAAATTTGATAACAAAGTTCGGCCAAATGTGCCTAATCGCTGAGCACTTCTCAAATGACCCTCTTTTATTTAAATGTGGAAGAAGAGATACAATTTTGGGATGATCCAAATGGGAGAAGAGAGCCCCTTTTTTTATAGCTCTCAAACTACTCACCATTTTGATAATCTATCAATGTGGGATCAAAATTGGTGCCAATAACCCACCAATGTGGGATCAAAAATTGGTGCCAAAAGTTAACAAATCTCCACCTTGGCACAATTTTTGGTCCCACCAAATACAAATCTTCTCAATCAAACAATAAATAAAACGGTCCTTGTTTGATGTCGCCAACTCAAATGTGCAAGATATTGACCAAGTCTAAACAATGTTCAAACTTGACTCTTGTAACCACCTTGGTCAGCATATCTGCAAGAATGTCCATAGTCCAAATCTTTTGGAGAAGTATCTCCTCTTCTTCCAAAATTTCCTGCACAAAGTAATGGCAAACATCAATGTGCTTCATCCTTGCATGAAAGACTTGATTCTTTGCTAAATGAATAGCACTCTGATTGTCAAAATATACCTCAAGTTGTTTCTAACCAGCTCCCAAGTCTTTAAGCAACCCATGAAGCCAAATTACTTCTTTCACAGCTTCTGTAATAGCCATATACTCTGCCTCTGTTGTAGACAAAGCCACCGTTGACTACAAAGTAGACTTCCAACTAACTAGCGACTTCTCTAAAGTGAACAAATAGTCAGTTGTAAACCATCGCTTATCTAAGCCACCTGCATAGTCAGAATAGCAATATCCAACTACGCGCTAACCAAGTAATTCATCCCACTCAAATGCTAAACCAACACATATGGTATCTTGGAGATTTGTTTAACTTTTGGCACTAATTTTTGATCCCACATTGGTGGGTTATTGTCACTAATTTTTGATCCCACATTGATGGATTATCAAAACGGTGAGTAGTTTAAGAGCTATAAAAAAGGAACTCTCCCCTCCCATTTGGATCATCCCAAAATTTGTATCTCTTCTCCCACATTTAAATAAAAGCGGGCCATTTAAGAGGTGCTCGAAGACTAGACACATTTAACCGAACTCTTGTTAGGGAGATCAATTTCGAGGAATACATGAGCCCGTGCCCAAGCCTGCATGTGCAAGTGCATACATACAAGAATGGACACCATCCATAACCCAAAAGCCTAAGCTATTGGATTAATGGGCCTTCCTTGTATATATGCACTTTATCATTCTCATTCCTTTCCGATGTGGGATATCCACTCACATGTGACTATTACAACAATCCCCCCCTCATATGTGAGTCTCGTCCACATCGAGCAAACTCCCCCTCGAACGGAAGCTTTTTTTTTTTTCACATATTCGAGTGCGGTGTCACTAGAGAGCTCGATGCCAACTCTCTCTTACTCAACCATGGGGAAGCCCGCAAAGCCATGGGAGCGCCCATCTTGCTCGACCATAGGATCGTCATCTATGGGAGCCCAACTACGCCGTCACCACTTGTCCAGCCGAACCATCGACTCTGGTACTACTTTTTGGGGAGATCGATTTGGGGAATACATGAGCCTGTGCCCATGCCCGAGCTTGCGAGTGCGAGTGCATACATACAAGAATGGACACCATTTATAACACAAAAGCCTAAGCTATTGGGTTAATGAGCCTTCCTTGTATATGTGCACTTTATCATTCTCATTCCCTTCCGATGTGGGATATCCACTCACATGTGACTATCACAACATATTTAGCACCAAACCAGAATAAAAACCGCTATTGGATAAACGCATGCCTGGTTGATTGTGGAAAAACTAGTCCAGTTTCCATAATTTTCTTTTACATAAAAGGAAAAGCAGTTTTTGGATTTCATTTTCATAACTGGAAAACTTAAAAATAATTGAAAAAACTTTCTTCACAGCTATGTAGTCATTTCTATTGCAAGTTGCATTCAAGACACACCCATTAAATTTTTAAAAAAATCATGAGATAACTGAAAACATTGTTTTGACCATAAATTGGAAATGAAGATGGAAGAAAGCTGACTGTATGCATTTACAAAGACAGTTACGATTTCCAGTCCACTGTGGACACCAGTAAAGAACAGTTCCGAACAAGGACTGTAAAAAAAAGAAAATCAATCCTGTAATTGCTATTTTGCTAAGTATTTGATGTAACAGTTTAAGACTTCAATTTCGGTAAGTAACGGAGGACAATAACTCGAATAAACCAGAAAATGATAATAAGAATAGAAAGTTAAAAATATGCATATCATAGCCATTAGCCAAACACCGAAAGAATGAAATGAAACAGGGTGTCCAACAGTAAGAAGAGTTGCAAATGGAAAGGGGAATGATGTTGAGCAAAAGATGTTAGTAGATTCTATATCTGATACAGTGGCACAAGTGGAATAATGTCACTGCAAATTTTAAGAGCAAAAAATAAAAACAAAATTTAACCAAATAAAAGTAGCTCGATAAAACCAGTTTACTTGGATTGCAAATGTGATTGATGTTGCTTTGTGGAAGGACTCAAGCCGGCTGCCAACCTTCTGTGCTGTGAGCCATAAATCACTCGTCTCAGGAGCAGTAAGATCAACAAATCGTTTCACTTCACGCCTTGGACAAACAAGGACATGTGCATAAAGTCAAGCAAATCAAATTATTCTGTACAGTACTCAGCTTATGATGTCCCTCCAATACACTTAACTAATCTCAATTCAGGTACTAAGGGAATCAAACATATGATGAAAGATAATGCAACAAATTCAATACCTAGTGATCACCTTCTGCAATTGCATTCATCCAATAAAGCATGTGCATTATGTCTTCTGCCCATGTAATTAATTTGTGTTTCAAGTGCTCGATTATTTGAACTAGTAATGTAATAAATTCAGAATTGTAACAGTGCCAAAGACTGTTACTTGCTTTGACACTTAAATATAATGAAATGCGTCATGCGTGTGCTGAACAACTAGAACAATCAACGCTCAAAAACCTTCTTTTGACCCGAATTCTGATCATCCTGAAAGAACAATTCACATAAAACTAGACCTTACTGCAGAAGGGATAACTGATCATTGTTTTATAAGAAAATGTAAAGCTCGTCAGCGATTATCTTATTAAGTTTTTGAGACCCAGAAAACCCTTTACACCATCACTGTTCAGACAGAAACAAACAGTTTCGTATTAATAGTGTTAGCACCAGAACATATTCTTTTTCGACATCCCAGTCCAAAAATGTCGTCACAAACAACAAACCAACATAAAATCTAATCCTTATTTTTCAGACGCAATAAGAATATTTCAAGTTTGACTGGTCGAGATTCCACTCATAAAGAAAAGGAAGCATAAAACAAACTTAACTAATGTGATTGGAAAAGGATATGACCTGCAAATGAAAAACAAGTAAAATATGATTAGCAAATAGAAATGTAATTACAAAATACAGGCAAAACAACAGAGAGAGAGAGAGAGAGGGAGAGAGGAAGACGAAGAAGAAGAAAAAGGGAAAGAGCAAGTGAAGCAAGAGAGGGAGTTACCAGGAAGAAGGGGACGGAGGTTGACCATGGCATAGGAAAAAGCAGTGGAATAAAAGACTTCCTTTGGGTCAATTTTATAAGGGCCGAACGTATAGTGATTGCTCTCCTCCTTCTCCATGGACATCTGAAAATCAAAGTCCTTTTCTCCTATTAAAACGGAACGGAAAGGATATGATTATGTTAATGATGAAGATGACGGATGTCAGCTACCTTGGAGGTGGTAGAGGTGAACATGGATCTGAAGTAAGTTACTGAGGAAAACTTAGACTTGGTTGCCCTGAGACTGAGAACAAGAGGAGGCTGCAGTACTAGCTGCTTCGCCATTTTCTTTTGCTTTTCTAGTTTTACTATTCTCCTTTTCTATTTTACTTTATTTTCAGAATAATTATATTTATTTTGTTTCAGTTAACTTTAACCTGACACCTGAGAATGACTTTTGTTTTTTTTTTTTGCCTTTTTTGGTTTAAACTTTAAAGTATGTATTTTCACATTTTAGGGTGGTTGAGTTATGTGGGCGTTGCACTTGATCGTTAATTGCCGTTTAAACTTTAAAGTATGTAGACAATTTGTTGAGTGATGGAAAATAATTAATAAAATAAAAGATAATTACTCCATTTTTAAAAATATTATTATCTTAAATTATAAAAATATATTTTGACATTATGAATTATATTAAAAATTATAAAATAAATTTTAATACAATAAACTATTCTTATTACTTTAAACTTTATTCTCTTCGCTGGTCAGATAATTAAGAAAATCTCTGTAGAAAATAGGAATGTCAATATTAGCTCGACCTGACCTTTGGTCAACAGGTTTGACTCCATCAAACTGACCCACGAATCAGGCTACGAGCCTAGAAATTTTGGCTCATGAATGAACAGGCCAGGTCATGGCCCGTGGAGCACGGGCCATGGGCAGTCCACAACTCATGGCAATGAGTGGATGGGCCGAACCGTGGGCCAGTCAGACTGGCTCATGGCCTGTACACCCAAAACGATGTCGTTTTATTCGTTAAAAAACGATGTCATTTTTTAAAGGCCAGAGTCATTTGTTCCAGAGACAAAATGACGTCGTTTTGTTTTTGGAAGACGATAAAAAATCAAGAGACAAAACGATGTCATTTTCTATTGCAAGAAAATGACGTTGTTTTGTCTCAGACGAAACAAAAGCGCAGCGTCCCACTCTCCCACCCTTCGTCCCCTCCCTCTCCACTCTAGTCTTCGCCTCCGGCTTTTAGCCCCTCCCTCTGCCTCCAGGCCTCCTTAGTCACTCTCAGACTCAGTCGTCCCACTCATCTCTCCATCCCACCCGCCACAACTCGTCTCCCACTCACACACTACAAGAAAATAGCGAATTACATACGGCAATTACCGACGAAAAAAACCAATATACCGTCGGTAAATATATTTACCGACGGAAGAAAACGTCGGTGATTCGGCCGTAGCTAAATTCACCGACGA
>JAOQMS010000008.1:5272837-5286339 GCA_027563885.1 Erythroxylum longipes
GGGGGAGGGTTTATATTTTTTTTTCATTTTGATCCTCAAACTTTTAAGGATTTACGATACCAGCCCGGTACCGTCCGGTATCGTGGGTACCGGCCGGTACCAACCGATAACAGCCGGTACCGTATAGCAAGGTACTGTTCTAGATTTCGGCCGGTACGGTACCATCTGGCCGGTACCAGCCGATACGGAACGACACCCAATATACTGATCCCATATGCTCAGCTATTTACTATATTGGCCGAAAGGGATCCTCAGTATGCCTCTGTACCATTAGAGGACCAGTAGGACTTAGTTACAAAACTTTGTATGAAGTTGGAATTATTCAATAGGTGGACTGAATTGTTTTCAAGAACAAAATATCCAACTTCGTACAGTATCTTTAGCATTATGTCCAACATAAAACATGTGTTTGGGATTGTGGATGTTTAACTCCAATGAAGTGATTCAGACGATGGGGCAGCGGATGATGGAGAAGTTTAATTGTTATCGGTCTAAGGTTGGAGATATTGTTGTAGTATTATATGTGTTGGACTTGAGATACAAGATCGATGATGTTGAATATATTTATAATGTATTATACAGTGGTGAAGCTCAAAAGCGTGTACATACCATGAAACAATTATGGTATCAATTGTTTCATCATTATGAAGCCAAAATTCAATAAACTAATGATCGGAATACAAGCAGTTCAAGTTCAACTCATACTTCAGTTTCAAGTTTGACCTTTTCTTTTATCCTATTACTGACATATTTTCTTTTAAATTTTTTGAAAGAGAAAAAAGCTACGATATCTTATGGTACAGTGGAGTTCGATAGATATATTTCTGATAAGTGTGTTCTTGAAACTGAAGGTAAGTTATTCGATATATTGTTATGGTAGAAGACGTCTGGACATAATTATCTGATCATTCAAGCCATTGCACGGGACTTGTTAGCTATTCCATCATCGACTATTGCTTCAGAGTTTGCATTTAGTACTAGTGGTCGGGTCATTACTCCTCATCATGATCGATTTCATTATCGCACTATAGAAGCTCTTATATGTACTCAAAGTTGGTTATAAAACGAAGATATTGATAGTAAATTCTTTTCTTTTTATTATATTTATTTTATTTGCCTTTATATTATCTTACTTTATGTTGTGTTTTTTTCATACAGTCACAGGAATTAATGCAGAGGAGATTAATGAAAGTAATCGATCAATAAAAAGTCATTTTGATCAAATATATGAAGATGGAAGTAATTTTAATTTTAATTTTATATATTATTACATTATTAAATATTTTTTAAGTATTATATTACTAAATATAATGTTTGTTTATACAGATGATTGAAACCAAACTATTGGTGACCTTACCAACAAGTACACTTAATCAATTAGAATCAGTCTCCAGTCCACTCTCCAATTTAACTGTTGATTTTATATTGTATATTTTTTTTAAAATGATTTTATTAATTTTATGAAACATGAATTTGGTTTTATCAGTTCTGTCTAAAAATAATTAATAAATAATTTAAGTAAATTAAAATTTTGTAATTAATGTAATTTATAATTTTAACTATAATTAATTAACTATTAACTTATTAACTTTTAATATAAATTTGCAATTAATTGAATTAAATGTCCTAATTAATCATACCATTACATACATCTCAATAACTTTATTATATTATAATTAATTAATTATATGTTGTTATAATTTAAAGTTGTCACATAATACATATATTAAAACGAAAAAAGATGAAAATTTTATTAATTTTATGAAACATGAATTTGGCTTTATCAGTTCTCTCTAAAAATAATTAATAAATAATTTAAGTAAATTAAAATTTATAATTAATGTAATTCATAATTTTAACTATAACTAATTAACTATTAACTACTTTTGATATAAATTTGTAATTAATTGAATTAAATGTCCTAATTAATCATGCCATTATATACATGTCAATAACTTTATTATATCACAATTAATTAATTATATATTTCTATAATTTAAAGTTGTCACATAATACATATATTAAAACGAAAAAAGGTAAAAATTTTATTAATTTTATTAAACATGAATTTGGTTTTATCAGTTCTCTCTATAAATAATTAATAAATAATTTAAGTAAAGTAAAAGTTTATAATTAATGTAATTCATAATTTTAACTATAACTACTTAACTATTAACTTATTAACTTTTGATATAAAATTGTAATTAATTGAATTAAATGTCCTAATTAATCATACCATTACATACATCTCAATAACTTTATTATATCATAATTAATTAATTATATGTTGTTATAATTTAAAGTTGTCACATAATACATATATTAAAACGAAAAAATGGTGAAAATTTTATTAATTTTATGAAACATGAATTTGGTTTTATTAGTTCTCTCTAAAAATAATTAATAAATAATTTAAGTAAATTAAATATTTGTAATTAATGTAATTTATAATTTTAACTATAACTAATTAACTATTAGCTTATTAACTTTTAATATAAATTTGTAATTAACTAAATTAAATATCCTAATTAATCATACTATTACATACATCTTAATATATTTATTATATCATAATTAATTAGTTATAAGTTGTTATAATTTAAAGTGGTCACATAATACATATATTAAAACGAAAAAAGGTGAAAATTTTATTAATTTTATGAAACATGAAGTTGGTTTTATCAATTCTCTCTAAAATTAATTGATAAATAATTTTAAGTGAATTAAAAATTGTAATTAATGTAATTCATAATTTTAACTATAACTAATTAACTATTAACTTATTAACTTTTGATGAAAATTTGTAATTAATTAAATTAAATGTCTTAATTAATCATACCATTACATACATCTTAATAACTTTATTATGTCGTAATTAATTAATTATATGTTGTTATAATTTAAAGTTGTCATATAATACATATATTAAAACGAACAAAGGTGCAAATTTTATTAATTTTATGAAACATGAATTTAGTTTTATCAATTCTCTCTGAAAATAATTAATAAATAATTTAAGTAAATTAAAAATTTATAATTAATATAATTCATAATTTTAACTATAAATAATTAACTATTAACTTATTAACTTTTGATATAAAATTGTAATTAATTGAATTAAATGTCCTAATTAATCATACCATTACATACATCTCAATAACTTTATTATATCATAGTTAATTAATTATATGTTGTTATAATTTAAAGTTGTCACATAATACATATATTAAAACCAAAAAAAGGTGAAAATTTTATTAATTTTATGAAACATTAATATATCATATATGATATGCTTATAACACTCTACAACACAAGAAGGATTTAAAGTTATATTTATATCTTATACCAATGCTTCCATTAAGGATCTAAGAAATTACTCCTAACAAACTTTTAATTAGAGTGACTTAGTTATGTAGAAATGAATCTTCTAATATTAGAATTTAGATGGGAGAAAAAATTATGAATCTAATTTATATAAATTTGGATTAGTTAGAATATAATTATTTTAGAAATAAAGTAAAAAAAACTATTTTTGACTAAATGAAATAAATAATTTACAAAAACAAATGAAAAGAATTTATAAAATTTATTATAGTTTTAATAAAATAATAACTATTTTCAATGTAATAAACTGCAATAATTTATTTTTATAACTGAATTACTTATATATTATTTTAGAATTGATACATTAAGATTAATAAAGTGATTAATTCATTTTAAGATTAATATAAATACATAAAAAAATTAATATAAATACATATATGCATAATGTATATATTATGTAAATATGAAAAATAAAATAAAAAGTATAAATACATATGCACATAATATATATATATTATGTAAATATGAAAAATAAAATAAAAAATTTATAATTTATGAATTTAAAAAATACAATTACAATTTTTAAAAATTGTCTTAAAATTTTTTAAAAATATATTAAAAGTCTGAGCCAACTAAGGCCAAACGGGTGGCCAATGTCAGCCCGTCCACGGGCTACGGGCCGAGTTCCGATAGGCCGGCGTGGGCCATTGACTGCTCAGGCCCAACCTAACTGTTAACATACCTAGAAGAAAAAGCATTAGCCTACGATCGTATAAAGTAGACATAGTTCGTGCGCTTGTTTGTTTCTTAAGCTGGTGTGATCCGCATGCAATTTTGTGAAATATTCAGGCAATTTTAGCTTTGCAATTTACTCAATTAGCTTTTGGAACTTCAAATCCTAGAGAATGGCATTGAAAACAAACAGCATGTGTAAAAAATCCTAATAAATTTGAAGAAATGGTTTTGTACGAACTTGGAAATCTTTTAGCAACTAATTAATATGCCCAATGGAAACATGGCAGAGGATTAAGTTAAAGTCCATGACAAAACAAGCATGAGCATCATATTTCTGCTTCAATGCTGCTTACAGTGATGAGAAGACAACATGGGAACTTTATGGAGAAACTGTTTGTCGATCACCGCATAATGTTTCTTAATTTCAGTCCAGGCTTTCTCTCCGTAGCTGTCTGCAACGTCCTCGTGCTTCTCGTATAGCATCGGCAGAGTCATCACCATCACAAATACTGAATCAACAATTATGTCATGGTCCTTTGCAATTTGGGAAGGCAATAACAGCTAATTTTTTCACATGATATAATAAACTTACCTAAATAAAAGAGACTCAAAAAGCTGAACCAACCGCCTACAACAGAGATAACCCACAGGCTCAGAATCACCTGCAGAATAAGAAATTGGATAATCTCGTTGTCAGAATAATCAAACACAACAGTTTGGCTTCGGCAAGGATGTGTGATATAGAGACATACCAAGAGAAACATCTTCAAGTCCTGGCCATAAACCGCGCCCCTTAAGGTAGCAAGAGCCTGGTTCGTATGATCCCTTAGCACAAGGAGGATTGTAACTAACAATTGTTCCGGCACAGTAATCTCCGGGAGTTCTGGAGGAGAACTGTTGCAAACCAAATTTTGTTGGTTACTAGCCACACCACATATCAACAAACACAATAGCCAAGAAGATACGAGAGACATACACGTTGATGAAGGAGGACAAATGTGACCAAAGGAAAAGCGTGGA
The DNA here is from genome assembly GCA_027563885.1 of Erythroxylum longipes. Classification (NCBI taxonomy): domain Eukaryota; kingdom Viridiplantae; phylum Streptophyta; class Magnoliopsida; order Malpighiales; family Erythroxylaceae; genus Erythroxylum; species Erythroxylum longipes. The sequence goes on from JAOQMS010000008.1 coordinate 5,277,917, forward strand.
CAGTATGAAAATAAGAGAGTGGGAAACGAATGTGAGAAAGTGATAATCAAAGCACTCGAACAGAATCCATATCACGCTCACTCCTCCGAATATGCAGCCTGATAGGTGCTTGTTTCTCCACAGCATTATGTCCGCAACTGATGACGATGCAATTTCAAATTAATTGATGTTTTATAATCGATTCTAATATATATATATAAGTGCTGATGATAGATTTGGTACAGTGCATACCTAAACCAGCACCAAGAACCAAATGAAGAGGCCTTTGGCGACCGAAGAGCCGGTTCTTGTTGGAACCTAAGATAACGGAAGAGTGCTTGGCCTCGATCTCGGAATCAGAGGAAAAGGTTGATGAATCTTTGTCATTCTCTATCTCTTTTACTAATTCTGCCTCTATTCCATCCACTGCTTCGTCCATTTTCTCTCGTTATAATGATGTATGATCGTGGCGACCAACTTCTACGTATTCCAATACACTCTTCACAATTTATTTCGTTAGTATCCAAAAGAAAAAAATACGATTCTCTCTTTTTGTTGGGTAGTGAGGATAGGAAAAAGAAACAAAACAAGGATAACCAGAACTTTTGTTTCATGAGATGAGATGAGATGAGAGGGAACTATTCAAAAGAAGCGAGTTAGGAAAAGAAGCGGTGATCCTGAATCACGAACCCATGAATTCCGGTGAGCGAAAGTGACTGACTCAAACTATCAAACCAACCAATGCAGACCGTTTGGCGGTTTGGGCCTTCTTGTAAACCCAAATTGCCGTTCGTACTCATTTTTCAACCCACGGCTCCAGTTCAAAAATTACAAAGAAGCGATTGTTCGTAATAGAAAATAATAATTAGAATTACTTAGTTTATCGTATTATAAGATCAAATCGATTTCTGTACCAATAACATGTAAAATTACGACAAAAAATTTCAACGATGGACTTGTAAGGAATTACTGAATTAGGAGATAGAAATAGATCTGATTAATTGAAAACCGCAAGAATTTGCTTCAAGTCGGAGTTGTTGACTGGTGGAGACCGCGAGGCTGCTTAATTCTTCAAGAGTTTTTGTTTGTGTAAATTGGGGATGGAGATGGAAAATTGAGTAAGCAAGTTGCAAGAAGAATGGAATTGGTGGCGGAGGGACTGTGGGGATTGGCGGAGGAACAAGAGAAGAGAGGGGAGATAGGGAAAGCAGTGAAGTGTCTTGAAGCCATCTGCCAAAGCGACGTCTCCTTTTTGCCAATCATAGAGGTCAAGACGCGGCTTCGAATCTCCTGCCTACTCCTCAAGCACTCCAATAACGTGAGCGAGGCGAAGTCCCACTTGGAGCGCTCCCAAATCCTCCTTAAATCCATTCCCTCTTGCTTCGACTTGAAGTGTCGCACTTTCAGCTTGTTGAGTCAGTGCTACCATCTGGTCGGAGCCATTCCTCCTCAGAAAAACATTCTATTTAAGGCTCTCCATCTCGCTGCTGCTTCTCCTCCTTCCCACTCCGTTAACTTGTGGTCTTGCAACTTCAATTCTCAGCTCGCGAATGCTTTGATTATTGAGGGTGATTATCAGTCTGCTATCACTGCTTTGGAATCTGGTTATGTTTCTGCTGCTCAACTTTGTTATCCTGAGCTACAGGTACTTGTTTTTCTGTTTCCCCATATTTTCAGTTTTTTCAATAGTCCTGTTTTTGCTATAAGCCTCTCTTTGATTCACCAAATCTTTCTTTTTCAGATGTTCTTTGCAACTTCTGTATTGCATGTTCACCTTATGCAATGGTATGATGACAATTTGGTTCAAATTGCGATTCGCAGATGTGATGAGCTCTGGGAGTTATTGGGGCCTGACAAAGTATATCTATCTCCATTTTCCTTTTCAAAATATACTACACCTGTCCAATGTCATTCACTCGTTTTTTTTTTCCCCTGAGCAGAGAGAACAATGCCTTGGTTTGTTCTTTTACTACGAGCTCCTCCATATATTTTATCAACTTCGCATCTGTGATTACAAGAATGCCACTCAACATGTTGACAAATTAGATGCTGCTATGAAGGCTGACTCGCAGAGAATGAGGGAAATACAAGGTCTGACCAATGAACTTGACGCCCTTAACCAAAGTCTTTCTAGGCCTGACTTACCAAACAGAGAAAGGTCGTTGCTTTCAGCGAAGCATGCTCAAATTCAGAACCATCTTTCTAAAATCTCTAGAGTTATGAGTTCATCTTGTGAGCAGTCTCTTGAACCTGCTTATTTTGGAAATGTGAGGCGGGCATGGCAAGATAAGCTCGTCTTGGCTCCTCCTCCTCTTGATGGGGAGTGGTTACCAAAAAGCGCTGTTTATGCTCTGGTTGATCTTATGGTTGTTATATTTGGTCGTCCAAGAGGACTTTTTAAGGAGTGTGCTAAGCGGATACAATCTGGAATGCAGACTATTCAAGGTTTGTTTTTCCATACTACCACTAATGTAGTTTTCAACCGTTTTCTTGTTTGTAGTTGCCGTCAGGAAGCCGTTCTTTGGCTGTGCCTTGATCTAATATTTATGTTGCGTCTTTGAAGTGTAGTCCTCATAGATGTAGCGGCCAGCAAGGGGGACTTTGATTTAGATTGTTTAACATATTCCCAACCGAGCATTATCTCAATGATGGATCATAATGCTTAATTTCTTGCAGGAGAGCTCTTGAAGCTTGGAATAACAGATGGTGTTCGAGGTTGGTTTCTCCTTCTTCTTTTACACTTTTTCCCCCTTCTTCATGCCAAGTTCAACAACTCAATTTTCAGTGTTTATGTTGCTTATGCTTGTTGTCTGTAACTTCATATTAAACAGAAGTCGATTTGCAGCATTCTGCCATCTGGATGGCTGGCGTATATTTAATGCTATTGATGCAGTTCCTTGAGAACAAAGTGGCTGTGGAGCTTACACGGTCTGAATTTCTTGAAGCACAAGAGGTGGGTGCAGTCCTCCAACTTCATTGCTTTTATTTTACATTATTCATTTCCTCAAATTTGGTCTTAATACAAGGATGAAATGTCATGGGATAGGACCCACAGAGTTTGAGAGAAAGGAACTCTTTTTATCTGGATTTCCTGGTTGTCTATGTTTTCATTTGGATATTATTTCTGCTCTTGGGAATTCATACTGGTTAAATAATTAACTTGACCTGGCAATATTGGTATGGTTATGGTTAAATCAAAGTTAGCGATTCATTTTTTGTTGGTATGGTTATTGTTAAGTCAAAGATAGGAATTTCTTTTTTTCTATTAACATTGTATATTGGGTTGCTCGTTGTGATAAAGAGTGACTGATGCAACTGATTTACTGATTAAGTAAGAAGACAGCTTTTACAATCCTCAAGTTGGGCTTAAGTTTGAGTCGTGGATATAGACGTACCTGTAGTTAGATTATCTTCGAAAATCATTTTTAAGTTTCTCACTGTTTAAAGTTCTCAAATTCCATAACAATGTCCAACCACTTATGCACCAAGATTGTTAAGTCTCTTATCTTCTATGAAGCACTTCAATTATTCTTCATTTTGATGAGATGAGAATGCTAATCACGAGCTTGTTATTATCAGGCGTTGGTGCAAATGAGAGATTGGTTTGTTCGCTTTCCAACAATCTTACAGGCCTGTGAGAGTATCATTCAGATGCTTAGGGGACAATATGCTCATTCTGTTGGTTGTTATAGTGAAGCAGCTTTTCATTACATTGAAGCGGCAAAGGTATGCTTTTAGTTTGTACTGTTTGGTTACTACAGGTTTTGCATATCCAGAGAGTTATGCAAAATTGATGTGTAGTGCTTAGGAGAGGACATGCTGAAATTTGTATTGTATTTAGCCAACATTAACAATCAGTATAATCTATGTGCTGCTAGCAGATAAGTGCTCATTCTGGTAAATAAACATTTTTGCTCAGTAATTTTCTTAGTTGTGCTTTGTGCTCAGCTAACAGAGAGCAAATCCATGCAAGCAATGTGCCAAATTTATGCAGCTGTTTCATACTTCTGCGTTGGTGATGCTGAATCGTCATCACAGGTTCAGTAATACTAAAATAACTGCTTCTGTTGGTGATTGCAACCTAGTTTTAGATTCACGTTAACTTCTTCAATGTTTGCGGTTTTGTTATGATAAAATTCCCTCCTTGCAGGCTCTTGATTTGATTGGCCCAGTTTATAGAATGAAGGACAGTTTTGTTGGAGTTCGAGAGCATGCAAGCGTCCTTTTTGCTTATGGTCTCTTATTGATGAGACAGGATGATTATGAAGAAGCAAGGTGATCCCAACTCAAAATTTATGAATGTGTTGACTTCTGTTCAAAACTGTTCAAAATGGATGTAAACTAACCTGATGCATTCCCATGTCCTATGGTTGTGTTCTTTACCTATTCCTGTGTATTTCTGATCCTTCTGGTCATATGTGCTTATCTCACGTATGGGTACTAGTATTTACATGCAGTTACTATTTATGCACACGTACTACTAAGTGTATGATATGGTTATGTTTCAGTTTGTCTGGCATTTGAATTTTAAGCCCTCAAGTCTCCCATGTAGACTACTTTAGCCATTCGTTTGGCTTCATTTTCTGTGGAACGAATTATATGTGTGTGCTCCATTAAAAATAAAATGAATAAATTAATTTGGGACATGATGCCCTAAAGCCTGAATTGTCAATTGATTTGGTAAATAAAAAGCGATAAAACAGAATAGTAGCAGAATAAGTGGAGAAGTGGTTAAAGGCTCTATGAAGTTCAATTGGATTTTAATCCAGGATAGCTCCTTCACTACTCCCTCTGTTTCTATTTTCAGTTCATATGAGTTGTCTTTTCCTCTCTTTATTTTCAGTTTATTTGCTTTTGCTCAGATTTAAAGTCTACTAATGCTTTGTCAAACATTGTGGCACTGTACCCTAATTCTTCTTGGACCTCTCTACCTATCTTCGTTTGTGCTAAAATAATAAATTTTCTGCAGGGCTCGACTGGCCAAAGGTTTACAAATTGCACATAATAGTATGGGCAATCTTCAACTAATTTCACAATATCTGACCATCCTTGGGCACTTGGCGCTTGCCTTGCATGATACTGTACAGGCTAGAGAGATATTGAGATCTTCTCTGACTTTGGCCAAAAAGCTTTATGATATCCCGACTCAGATATGGGTGCTATCAGTTCTGACAAGTATAGTTCCCTCCATGAACTGCCTTTTTACCGATAAGTTTGTTTAGCTTTTAAGAGATAAAGTTTTGTGATGTAGCCTACAAGTACTCAGGTTCTCAGTGCTTCTGTGTGTTTGTAGAATGAACATATCCGTAACTTGAATGCGCCATCATGTTGACTCTTCTATAATGTATACCATAGAATGGCGGCCTATGACCACTTTTTGATTGATTTCATCTGATATGTAATTTTTCTTACTAACTTGTTTGAGGAAGGCAGCTTTTGTATAACAATTTCAAGGTCTATCTACCGTTTACCTTCAAAGATTTAAAGTTTTAGACAAAAAAAAAGGGGTGCAAAAAGGGATTCTGATTGCATTACATTTAGCTGGAATTGAAGCTTGGTCTATTTGTCACATTTTAAGACAACATTTTGAAATTTCTAACTTGACACTTTAGAGATACAATTAAAAGAACTTTTTCTACCGCTTGTAATTGGTTAGCAGTTCCTGAAGCTTCGGTTTTAACTGATCAAATTACAAAATTGTGGGTGCCAGATGTCTGATTTTTGTTTAGTAAGTAATATTATTATATAAAAAATTTTGTGTTATCAATAGGTTGATGGTTGGCATCATAGGCAGTCTCCTACACTTCTTTGGTCATCATTATGTGTTCATTTGATGCATTTTGCGTTGCTTTTCACTTTATGGTTTAACTTGGATCATTGGCAATCTGTTTTGATTTTGCTGTTGTTGCTTCTCCAGCTTTGTATACCTTGGATTATTGGCAATCTGTTTTGATTTTGCTGTTGCTGCTTCTCCAGCTTTGTATCAAGGACTCGGCGAGATTGGAAATGAAATGGAGAACGAGGATTACAGGAAAAAGAAGTCGGATGAATTGCAGAAAAAACTTGCTGATGCACATTCATCAATTCATCACATTGAACTGGTGAGGTTCTATCACACATTTTAGCATTGGGATAAGGATAATGCTTATCCAAAATTTAGACTTCACTTAACAGCTGTTTTGCGTGTAATGAGCAGATTGAGAAGGCAAGGTTTGATATTCAGCAATTTCACGAGCTTAACATAAAGCGTGCAATGGCAAACCAGTCAATGAGAGTGAATCTTGATATTCCAGAATCCATTGGCATTTCAGCACCATTACCAGCTTCTCAGTCCTCAAGGCTACTTGATTTAGACAACAGAAGACGTGGAAAACGCAAAGTTTAGTCCCTGACTTCAAATTTTCGCATGTTATTATTGTGGAAGGATAGGTAGGAAATCCTAATCTATATGAGAATGCACAACTCCAACAACAAAAGAAAAGCAGTAAACGATTCTCACTGTTACAGCTGTGTAGTTTTCAAGTAAATTAATTATAGTCCTCCCCCTCTCTCTCTCTCCCTGCGTCTCTCTCACTCTCTCTCTCTCTTTCTCCTTGTTATGTGCGTATGTCTGGGCTTCATGAGCATAGATGCACGGTTATCATGGCCAACTGGTGGCTTGATGATGGGTTGGCAACAAATCATTTCTCTCTTTTTCTAGGACAATGCATGGGGATTTTGTAATTTTCATCTTTAAAAGCTCTGTGGTCTGGTCTTTTTGGGATTGTGAATGGAAAGCAATCTGGTGCTGTTATTGGAAGGCCAGTTGAGAGTCGTAGACCGAAACTGTTCGCAGGCGCCAGTAAATTGCCAGGACATTTGGTCAGACCATTCTAAGCCCTATGAAACTGAATGGTGGTTTTCCAATAGAATTTATAGTAAATATTTGCATGTTCACCATTATCCATTAACGATACAACTTGTACCGGTGTTACTATTAAGTATAATCTTTCAACCACTTCATCAGCTTCTTCTGCAAGACTGCAGCTGAGGGCTTGATGTATTGAAATTCGAGCTGTTCATGTTTTAGTAAGGTGGTGGTAGTGGTCAAGCTCCTTCCACGGCAGTTAGTCCGGCAATCTCTTTGAGCGGTTTCCATACAAACTTTCTCCTGGACAAATAACATTTTGTTCACGATTGAAAGTATTTTGGCACAGAATGATTGTATAAGTGTGACCGTAAATCAGCAATAGTACAAGATTGAAATATGCAATAGAAATTGGGAAATTTTACCAGTTCCCACATTCAGCGATGACCCTGACTTTAGGGCGGAGAGCAGGAAGCAAAGCAAGGAACTGGAGTTCAGCCTTTGAAAGAACCTGTATTAATTACAACGTAGAGGAGCTATGATTCAGAAAATATCATTCATTTTATGTTCATGTATAATAAAGATGGCAACTTTACCTTGGCTTCGATAATCCAGACGACAAGTCCTTTGGCATTTGGAGGTAATGCCGCAAGTCTATAGTCGACTTCTGGAGGATAATACCACCTGGCGATGGGCTGCTTTCCTACGTGGGCCTGTAGTACGCACCATAATCGAGAAGTTAAATGTCTGAATTGCGCTACGTTATGTGTGTAGTAAATAGAATAGTTGTTGTTGTTGTTGATTCAGTGCCCGTGGTAAGCAATGCAAGTGAATGGTGATGGAAGAAATTGACCAAAAAGAGGAGAGAGACAGAGACAGACAGGGCAAACAGGATGAACTTTGGTGAGGGTGGTCTCCGGATCACCAAGGCCACGAGCAGTGAGGTCGAGGAAGTAGTAACCCTGGTTTTTGAGTCTGGTCAGATAACGTCCCTCGTACCCACCCTCGTGTGGGCTGTATATAGCAAGTGCTTTGTGCTCTTCAACATCAGACAGCCAACGCCCCAAATCAGGTAGTATCAAGTCTCCTCCTATGAAGTCCCATATTTCTCTCCCACTAGAACACATGATTGCCCTCCTCTTTCTTTTCTCAGACGATGATGTTTTTGTTTCATGGACTACCATTGGTTGTCTCGTGTTGCCGCCTGACAGCTGCCTTTTCACCTGAAAATTGGCCACGCCTGCTGTTCCTCCATAGTTACTACTACAATTATAATGCAGTTGGAAGCAGGTACTTGCCATTCTCTCACTCAAATCAATTGTAGAGAAGAAGGGAAAAGGATGGACTAGATTATAGATACATCATAAAAGAAGGAAAAAGAGGCAAAAGGTAGGCACAAAATGCCAATTGGGTTTTATTTGTATGGCGGAGAAACAAGCATTTTGTACCAAAACGAAACAAGATAAAGAAGGAAAGTCCAAATTGACCAACTTCAAGAAAAAACAAAAGAAAAACCAATCCTGTTTCTGTTTCTGTTTCTGTTTCAGGTCAGAAATTAGACAAACCTTGAGGCTGTCATTCACTCCATTTGTTAGGA
>JAOQMS010000008.1:5286439-5302731 GCA_027563885.1 Erythroxylum longipes
CTGTTTCTGTTTCTGTTTCTGTTTCAGGTCAGAAATTAGACAAACCTTGAGGCTGTCATTCACTCCATTTGTTAGGACCTTAGGCAAAGCAAACGTAAACGAGCTTTCCTTAACAGTAAAAAAGTTTAAGAGGGTAGTAAAAAGTTTTTATTTACATGCATAGAAATCATATTTTCCCTGCCAATGGGTTAATTGTAAAATAATCGAAAGAACATGGAGAGAAGAGCACTTCAATAATTCAATTCCTTGGGATTGAGATCATCTGTGCCAATTCCGGATTGAGATCTCAACTCAATTCCTTGCCGTTTTCGTAACAGATTGAAAGTGTCCCAGAAGCAATCAATCAATTCGTTGGTTCGGAGGAAGAAGATGAGTGGCGGCAAAAAGAGCTCTTAGAATACTGCAGGCGATTTTGTTCTACTTTAATAACTAGACAGTAAGATGTCGCTGGCGGTCGCCAAGTATCTTAGGGCTCGCAATCTCACAATCCTCGGGACTGAGCGCTGGAAGAAGCCTACTATTTACACCTCTCATTTTGCTTCCCCTATTATAACTAGGAGTAACCATGGTTATAGCAACTTTGTGAGCACTGAGTTTCAGTTACTGCTCAGAAGGTCATACTCTTCATTCACTCCTAATTTCTGGAACTCCACAAGCTTCCAGCCGCACAGAAAGCTAAGAAGTATTGGTCTTGTCAATGCTTACCTCTCCGATTCTGCTTCTTTCAACCATCAACGACCGGTTCGTCTTCAACTTTTGGATTTCCTACATATTTGTCTATATGTCTAGTTTGGCTAAATTGAAATTTGAACAGAGCGCGGCTTCAAATGGACGCCTATTGTTCTCCACCTCCGCTCCTGCCAATTCCAATTCAGATGGAAAATCGTCGAAGCTGGTCACAAAATCATCATCCGATCAGCAAGTAGCGGATATGAAAATACTGCGCACGTTGGCCACTTACTTGTGGATGAAAGATAATCCGGAGTTCAAATTGAGAGTCTTGACTGCCCTGGGTTTTCTTGTAGGAGCTAAAGTGTTGAATGTACAAGTCCCTTTCCTCTTCAAACTGGCTGTTGATTGGTTGACTACTGCCACTTCCAATGCTGCTGCTCTCCCCGCCTTCCTCTCCGCCAATTCTACTCTCATTGCTGTCTTTGCTACCCCTGCTTCAGTTCTCATTGGTTATGGCATTGCCCGCTCTACTGCTTCCGCTTTCAACGGTCTATTACTGTGCCCTTTTCACTTGTTACTCAATCTCTTTTGCTGCCTGCTATATGTTTATTATTGTTATCGTTGTTGTTGTTGTTTCTTGTTCTTATTCTAGAATTGAGGACTGCTGTGTTCTCAAAGGTAGCGCTCCGAACAATCAGATCGGTTTCTAGAAAGGTACTGCTGTGTTTTTCTTTTTCCCTTTTTCTTCTCAATTCCATTTCCATTTTTTTTATTTAGTTTTGATATTGCAACTGCAGGTGTTTTCACATTTGCATGACCTGGACCTGCGATACCATCTTAGGTATGCTTCTATAATAACCCATCCTGGCTTCAACTGAGCTGCTTCAAAAACTACTTATGTTCTTCCTTCTTACATTTTCTTATTATATTCCCAGTCGAGAAACTGGTGCATTGAATAGAACTATTGATCGTGGTAGTCGTGCCATAAATTTCATACTCTCCTCTATGGTGTTCAATGTTGTACCAACCATTTTAGAGGTATGATTATGCCCTTTGCGTGCTCAGTATTTTTAATTTGAAGAATTGAGTATAAATCCTACCAGTCGTGGTGCTTGGATCCATCAATTTCCCATAACTTTTCAAGTTATGCTGCTGTGTCAATGTAGTTGTTCTTCTCATTCCATAACACCTTGAAGTCAATTATGTAAATGCTTTTTTATCAGATATCTATGGTGTCCGGCATACTGGCATACAAATTTGGAGCACCTTTTGCATGGATCACCTCTCTTTCAGTTGCTGCATATGTTATGTTCACGTTGTCTGTGACACAGGTATTATATATTCAGCCAATTCTTACAAATTATATGTTCAGCCAATTCTTATAAGTTATCGAATGGCTAAGGTTCCTGCAATCAATACTTGTATTCAGTAACCAACTTATTTTACAGATGTTAATGTTGATTCATCTGCACTGCTATTTTTAGACATATTGTTGCATGCAACACAGAGTATACATGTGAATATACATTCATACATACATTTATATATATATATAGATCAACAGTAGTTCTTTTCCTGAGCAACGTTTTCTCTTCAAACCTTTCCTTGCTATTCCCAGTGGAGGACAAAGTTCCGCAAGGCCATGAATAAAGCCGATAATGATGCTAGTACAAGGGCAATTGATTCACTCATCAATTATGAGGTCAGATTGTGCTTTATTTATCCGGATGGTTTCTGCTTATCAATTACTTGATACATGCTGCTTGTGATGCTTTCAGTCCATTAATTATTGGATGGTTAAACCTTTGTATCCGATCTTTAACATTGTTTGTGTCTGTCCTTTTCCCTGCAATTACCTCACTCTCTTCAACCCCCAACTGTTTCCAGACTGTCAAATATTTCAATAATGAAGGTTTTGAAGCCGAAAAGTATGATGAGTTCTTAAAGAGTAAGTACGTCAAGCTTCATGCTTTTACTTGTATGTTTTTCTTTCTGTTAAAAACTGAAAATAACCTTTGTCCAATCTGAAAACTATTTGGAGTTGAACTAACCCATTGACAAACCATAAACATACAGATGCCAATAGTGTTTACATATAATTTCTGATGTTACCAATGCATTTACATGCTATTCAACAAAGCCATTCTTCATTAGCCAATTCCATAAACTGAACTTAATCTTGTTGGCGTCAATCACTAAGCACAATTTTATAGTCTTCTTTTAGAATGAGTTGGAGCCAATTGTCAAATTAACTTATATTTGATCGTTAGAAGATCAAAGTTTTTTACTAATTGTTTCTTAAATGTATCTTGGGAGTGCTAGAGATATTATCCCACAATAAGGGGACATCTTTATAACAACAAATATTTGATGGGGCAAATCTATAAATTGGATGTGGACCACTCTCTTAGTGGGGGTGACTAGCCTCCTATTTTGCACTTTGCTTCATCATGGTAGATTTGATGGTACAACTTGCGTTTCTCTTTGGGTTTTCCAACCCAAGAACCTTTTGAAGACAAGAATTTGAAGATTGTGCTTACTTTTGATTTTTTTTCTGTTTGCTTTGTTATTGTCTGGGGTGATAGTGAACAAATTCAATTAACAGTCACATCCAACACACTCATAGAATGTACCTGGTGCATGATCTTTTGGTACTTTGAGGATTTAGGGTCTCATGAATAGACACTCAGTTTCTTCCTATCTTTTTATTTCACAATGGTGCATGTGTCAGAGTATGAGGATGCGGCCCTGAAAACACAACGAAGTCTTGCCTTTCTGAATTTTGGCCAAAATGTCATATTTAGCATGGCTCTATCAACTGCTATGGTGCTATGTTCCCACGGGATTATGAATGGTCACATGACAGTTGGTGACCTGGTAAACTTGTTTAAATAGTTACTTAATTAGCAAACTTGAATTTTTTGCTGTAGTGCCTATGGTCAGAAAAATTATATGTAACATTTGAAAATGCAGGTAATGGTAAATGGGCTTCTATTCCAGCTATCTCTCCCACTCAACTTCCTTGGCAGTGTTTATCGTGAGACTGTGCAGAGTCTTGTTGACATGAAATCCATGTTTCAATTACTTGAGGTATTTCAAGAATGCCTTATGGTTTGTTGCAGTTGAATAAATGGCCATTATTTTCTCTCTTTGAGGTTCTGTTCAGTATTTTCATGCTGGCTTGCAAATCTTTCTGTAATTTACTTTTGAAGGGAAAAAATTGAATCAAGATTGTCACCTTTTAGCGCCGTTCCTGTTTTTAAATCTGCATATTGGAAGTTTCTGTATGTTGCATGATTTTTAGTTATTTGATACATCTTGTAGGAAAGGGCCGAGATTAGAGATAAAGCTGATGCAAAAGCTTTACATTTAAATGGAGGCAGTGTTTGCTTTGACAATGTGCATTTCAGGTATATTGGTCTTTCTCTTCCACTCTGATTTTTTGGTAGTCTGTTAATCCGCCAAAGCGCTTGCATGGCTGGATTCTGTTGTTTAAGCTAGTTGAATTACAATTAGGAGACGAATAGAAGATTATACAGACTGTATAAATTGAAAATATGAGCTACTGGATCTATGAATTTAGGGCTGGAATTAAGAAAAACAATTTGAAATAATAGATAGGGTAGTCTTCTGTCTGCTCTACATCAGAGGTCATATATAATAACACCGATGAACTCAACTCAGTAACGCTCTGCCTGGGTAAACTTGTGTTTGTTCTTACCTAGACTCACAAAGGTTTAGTAAGTAGCAGAGAATAAGTTAAACATGCTTGCATGCTGTGCTTGTACTCGAATCTTGGGAATTTAATTGTTTTATTTGTAACCATGCTGGTGAAAATCTCTCTCTCTCTCTCTCTCTCTCTCTCTCTCTATATATATATATATATATATATATATATATCAAAATATATGTATCACATACACAGAGGTGAATGCATACGCATGCATGTGCATGATGGCACTTACTGTTATTCAAGGTTAAAATATACCATATTTTTCTGTATTTTTGCAGTTGGGCCTTAGTAATTGTGTTGATTTAGCTAGATGTTTGTGCTTATTATAGATCTTTGATCAGTCAAAACTACAATAAACATGTGCCCTAAACTAGTACAACTTCTACTTTCTTACAACACCTCTTAGAGCACAAACATTGAATTTTCTTAAATGGCCATCCCTCATTGATGTGCTTTGGTTCTTATTCGCAATTTTACGACACCATAATAGCATCCAAGAAAACATACAAAAACAGATAAAAGCACTTACTCGACCTGTGTGGGCTTCTGTGTATGGGTATCTGGTGCTTCATTTTCAGTGGAAAGTGTGGAGTTGGTTTGATGTGTCAATATTTAGTAACTGATTTTTGCATTCTTTTAATTTTTTCCACTTTTTTGTTTATGTTTCTTTAGGAATATTCGAGTAATTCTATTGTTTGGGAAGCCATTGCGTGTTAATTGTGTTTTATGCTTGTCAAACTTGTAACAGTTACCTGACGGAAAGAAAGATTCTTGATGGCATATCCTTCGTTGTTCCAGCAGGAAAAAGTGTTGCTATTGTTGGAACTAGTGGTAGCGGTAAGGTTTATGTTATTCCTGTGTTTCTCCCTATGACTAGTTTCTTGTGTTTTTTCTTCTTTCGATTTTGGTGGTTATGATTTTGGTGTTGGAAGGGGCTGGTCCTATTTGTGAAATGTTGTGCAACCATGGAAGGAGTGCTAACATGGTTGGCTTCTGTGATCTCATATATTCAAAATTTAAGCCTATGTATCAGCTATTTTAGCATTTGACATCAGATAACTAAATGTTGATTCATGTTTGATGATTGACGTGCACCCTGTAAATGAGCAAGCAATGCAAATATCTTTTCCATATGTAAGTTTTCATCTGCGGATCATTATGGGGCAACTATCTTTTGCTTGCTCTCTTTTTTGTATAAGTGGCGCCACTGAGTTAACTACTCTAATAACTAAAGCACTCTTAAAGACCCCCACCCGGGTAAAGAGTCCAGTCCCAAGCCGTTGGCTGGGGTTGAGGCTGCCTAATATTGCACCTTAGCAAAATCTTCAATGTTGTGTTTACTTAACAAACTGAAATTCAGTGATGTGCTGATACTAAAGCAATGCTTTTGCACTTAACCATGAAATGTGATAAACATCGTTACTATTAATTTTCCTTAATTGGCTTGTACTTGCAGGCAAGTCGACCATTCTTAGATTGCTCTTCAGATTTTTTGACGCTGATTGTGGAAATGTAAGAAACCCTAGTATGACATGTTTCAAGTTTATTTACCCTCTCTTTACCCTTTTGATCCTTGGCATAGGAATTGGCTACAAATTTTTTCTTAGTCTTGTTGTTTTCATAATTATTCCTTCTTGTAACTCTTCTACTATCGGATAAGCTAGTCTGAGATGTGAAGGTACAGTTCAAATATGTGGAGGAAGTTACCCATGGTTATCTTCTCCCATTTATATGAACTTTCTTTGCATATTTGTCGATATGCTGAAGAGTGAAAGTTGGTATAATTGACAGATAAGAATTGATGGTCAAGACATTCGAGATGTCACTTTGGACAGTTTACGTCGATCAATTGGTGTTGTTCCCCAAGATACAGTAAGCTCAGAGGAGTGGTTCAAGTTGTTTTTTCTTTTTTGATATGATTACATAAATAACAAATCTTTCCAGAGATCTCCCAACTTTTAAACGTCGTGGGCTAACACATAGTTGTTCAATCTGCAGGTACTTTTCAATGATACAATATTTCACAACATTCACTATGGTCATCTTTCAGCTACTGAAGAAGAAGTGAATCTCTTCCATTTCATGCAGTTAAGTTTTTAAACATAATGTTTGTAGAATTTTAGCCTCAATTGTTTTTTTCCTCTCAGGTATATGATGCCGCTCAACGTGCAGCAATTCATGACACTATCATGAACTTCCCTGACAAATATTCTACTGTGGTAGGGGAACGCGGGCTCAAGGTGAGAGGCTTATTATTGTTGATTAAAAATTTTGAAAAGTGAATTATTTCTGATCCATTTGGATTGTTTCAGAGATATGGTCTAGACAATCATCTCACCTTTTTGGTCTGATTAGTATATCCATGATATGGGCTACACAGCACACTTGTCTTGTATGCCAAATCCTCCATAATAGAGAGTTCCATGGCCTATTTATTTTATGGAAGCATGCAGCTCATTCTCTTCGATCGGTAGAAAGATCACTAAAATGCCTCCAGAATTTAGAAATTGAAATTTAATGGTTAAGAAAATTACAGAGCAGGTTATTTAATTTTCTTGTTATCTTGTAGAGTTAGCTGATCTATGAAATAATTGAATAGAGATGATATACTTGAAAAATTAATTCTTCTGCACTGCTTATTTTTAGTCAGTAAGATGTAAAAAATTTTAACCGACAACTTTTCCATTCAGTTAAGTGGTGGTGAGAAGCAGCGTGTGGCATTGGCTCGTGCATTCTTGAAAGCACCTGCTATACTGTAAGGACTCCGCTTATCTAGTTGATTCAGCTTATAAATACTTCCACCTTTTGTGTTGGCCATCTTTTCAAAGCTTAGTGAATGCTATTGGTCAAATATTGGCAATCGAACTGACTTTTTTCCCCATGTCTTTGTACCATTAGTGTGCAACAATCATAGTTTGTTTGTGACAAAAGGAGTTACCGTCATTAAGAAAAAGTCTCCACAATATCATTTCAGTAGGCAGCAGATATAAGCTGTTTACCAAATGAAGATTAATCTGATCATGGCTTAATTCATATGCTAGCTTCAAATGTATGGACTACATCTTGTTTTTGGCTGAATCTCCAAACTCTTTAATTCATTGCCTCAGTATTTTCTAGTTGGAATAGCTTCTAAAACTCCATATTAAAAGAGTTGGTTCAGACTCACATTGGTACTGGCATTAATTGCATTATTCTACTAGTTGTCAAATAAGATATAGATTTATCATCTAACAAGACATCAGTTGGTTTTGAATATCAACACATGATTCTGGATTGAATATATATTGGCAACATGCTACAGTTGGAGTGCTTGACGTTAATGATTTTTCGTAGGTTGATTGTCATTTTCTCCCTTAACATGATGTCTGTTCCTGTAGGCTTTGTGATGAGGCTACAAGTGCACTTGATAGTACAACAGAAGCAGAGATATTAGGTGCACTGAAGTCCCTAGCCAATAATCGAACTTCGATTTTTGTAGCTCATAGGCTTACAACAGCAATGCAGTGTGATGAGGTACGCTCTTTGAAGAAAAAATGATGTCTTTCTGCTAAGTTCCTGAAAGACTTTCACTGCTACTTTAGGATTTTGTTGCTGCCTCTCTGAAATATGCATATATGCATGTGCTTATGCTTATGCTGACGAAAATGTACACAACCATACACTTTTTAGAAGCAATGTCTCTCTTACAGCACCATTGAAACACGTCTCTCCACTTCTTCTTAGTCACTGTAAACAACATTCTAACTATATCATTAGGGCATGAAAATACCACCTTTTTTTAGCTATGCCCCACTTGGTGACACAAAGTTGCATATGATGTGATATGGCATAATATGTGATGTTGTTATTACAGTTTTTTTAACAAACTGGATGCATTTCCTCACGATCTTAAAAAAATTCTCTATTTGAATGTTCCAGCGAAACTGGTGATGTTAAATATGATCCAATAGCGATTAGAGTTCTGGATGATTTTCAGATTGTCTTGAGCACCTTGTGATGTATTCTGATATTGTTCAATCCCTAGTAGTCCAGTGCGTTTAGTCTTGCTTCTATCTTTCAATGTAATTTGCAGATAATTGTTCTAGAAAATGGGAAGGTGGTTGAACAAGGACCACATGAAATTCTATTGACGAAGGCCGGAAGATATGCTCAACTTTGGACTCAACAAAACAGTGCTGT
This sequence comes from Erythroxylum longipes, assembly GCA_027563885.1. NCBI lineage: Eukaryota > Viridiplantae > Streptophyta > Magnoliopsida > Malpighiales > Erythroxylaceae > Erythroxylum > Erythroxylum longipes. Next base: position 5,295,024 of record JAOQMS010000008.1, read on the forward strand.
CGATACAATTGATTCGGCCATTAAATTAGAGGCATGAATGATACATTCCCATTCAATATCTTTTTTCACCTGTTCTTTGTGCATTATACCGGGAAGTGTCTGTAGCAGATAGAACGAAACCTTTCTATGCTAAGATTGGTTGATCATTATACCGGGAAGTGTCAAGTTAGCTCTGTAGCAGATAGAACGAAACGTTTCTATGCTAAGATTGGTTGATGAGTTTAAGTGGGGGTTTGGTGTTGGGATTTAAATTAGTCAGGTCTCAAAGGAATACCATATATGTACAAAGCTGTCTACAGCTGACCTATGGCGAGATACGTATACAAATTGGTCAATCATAGACTCAGCCATGTACATACTGTAGGTGGACCTTAATTGGCTACCTACTCGAGATTGAGTTGCCAATAAAGAATTTTCAGTTTTGTAGTTTGATCATTCTCTTGTTACCATTCCCAAAATATATGCAAAATTTCTATCCACAAATGATGTCAAGTTATATTTGGTTATTTTTGCTTGTTGATAATTTGTTTTGTGCACTATTGCATCTTTGCAAGCATGCCTGAAGGATAATGCTTCAACCGTGTGACACCATGTACACATTACATCGGAAAGATAGAACTTATATATCATTTTCTTATGCAAGCATGATAAGCTTATTTCACTTGTTTTACGATATAAATTTTACTAATTCTCTGCGTCAACTATGAATACTGTTTTAAAGTCTACATCAGTGCACAAGGATTTTGTGTTGTCAGGTATGAGAAGGTTAGACTAGTTAATGAATGCTATGGTTTTTGGAATATGTTTTAAAGCTTGCCTTTTTAGATTTGTCCTTATGTATAATGGTGTTATTTTTGCTAAATAAGTCGATAGATTCATTTGAAATGGAAAAGACAATTTTCAAGATTTAATCATCGTACAGTTGGCAATTTGAGCGTTCCACCTAGTGCTAACGTCTCACCGACAAGGGGTTCATAATGTGCGTATAAAATGAGTGGTGGTGTCTTAGTGTTTGGACAGTGTGAAGTATCCTTTCAATGGTCAATATAGGAATCAAGGTTCTCTGAGGAAGAAGCATTAGATAGTTTTCCCTGTATTAGGAGCTTTCCTATCTTTGAAGCCTGTTAACTACTTCCTTTTCTTGTTGGTAAGAGAGCTGATTAATTAAGTTACTCTATTGTGCCTTCTATTCTACTTGATCTATGGTTCGTGTTAGTTTTAATGATACTTTCAACGGTTTGCTAGAAGTTTCTTCTCAACTCTTTGATCTAATCATTCTAATAGTTGTAGATTCACAGTAGTCCTTATCTGTTTTTTAAAGTTATTCAGCAGGTTAGAATACAGATCCAAGTCTTTTACAGGGATGGTGGTTCATGCATGCAGTTGTGGACCCACTTTTTCTTGGAGTTCATATGCAAAACTGTGTTTGTTTTACCTCTTATTTGATCTTTTATTCTCTTTAGTTTGACTAGATCTACGTATTTATGTGTTGGTATGCTTTCTCTCTTTCATTAAATCCATGTTTTGATGAGCTTGTATGATTGTCTTTCTTCTTGTGGTTAAGTAGCTTTTAATTTCATCTTGCAGCTTGTATGAGTTGATCTATTGATGGTTGAGCTGTAACCATTAAAAGGTTAAGAGATATTTTGACACTAAAAAAAGGTTTATCTACAAAAACGAATACATTTGAAATGATTAAGAGAGAGAATTTGAAACAGTTAAGAAAAAGAGAGAAATTTAAATAAAAATATATTTTTTAGTTTTGTCTTTTAAAATTACTAATTTTAAATGAGTTAGTTCAAAATATTTTTTGGTGAAGAAAAATTTTTTTCTTAATAATTTTTTAATTCTTGTTATTTTGAATGGAAAAGGACAAAGTGCGATTACTTTTAATCAAAATAGTTTTTTTTAATTATGTGTTTATTAGTTAATAAAGTTAATTGGATTATATATATTTTGGACTGTGTGGAGAAGTAACGGACAATTGGAGTAACTGAGGAGAAATAATGGACGCTGCAGGTTTGACGGTTACAACTTACAACTGAAATTGTAGCGCCCTTTTTTGTTTTTTGAAAAAGTAATAATCTTTTGACCATTTTCATTTGTCCTTATCCATCCTCAGAGGGGGGTGAGATTCTTGGTGTCACGAGATATATTAAGGTATTAATCGTTATAAAATTAAATGATTAAAAAATTATTATTCATTGAAAAATTTAAATTTGAATTAAAAATAAGATTGTTAAATAAAAATTAATTGATTTATTTTGATTTATAAAAATTGATTAGTTTATAAAATTGACTAATTAATTAATGAATTGATCAATTTTTAACAAAAAGATTTTTATACTGAATCAAACTGAAAAATTAATTGTTTCAATGTTTTTACTGTTAGATAAGTCGAATCAGTTTTTAAATAATAACTTTTATTGCAACTCTTAATAAGCAAATGGATACTTTTTTTTTTAAATGGAGGAATTCGTAGTCGTTATCATTTGGATGCGCACTAGTTAAACCTCTGGATTGACGCAATAGTCTGTAAATAACGCTAATTAGATACTCCATATTAGGTAGTCATGTATAACAGACTCGATCGAGAGAGTGTAATATGGAGGATTTGAATACAGAACCTTTTAACTCTATACTTTTCACTTTACCAACTCGACCACCGTATTTCTTAATTATTACCAAATTTTACTTGGAAAGCCAAAGTAGGTGGAGAAATATAAAAACCAATGTTTCTCTAAAAGATACACAAAACTCACTTTTACTTATTTTAGTTGTCAACCACTGATGCAAATATAACATAACCTCACCTTTCTTTGTACTCTAATCCTTCATTCAAATTTAATTTCTAATTAATTGAGCAATACATATTAAGAATCACATGAAAAGAATAGGAAGTGTTAAGACTGACATTAATGAAGTGTTATGAAACAGATAAACGGTGCTTTCAAATGGAAACTTAAACTTGTTGTGAGCTTCAAATAAGGGAAAGCAATGCAGTTCAATTGTTAGAAGTAAGATAATTATATATATTAAAAATGAAATTAGAAAATTTTAATTTTAAATTAAAAATAGAAATTAATGAAATTGAATTGAATAAATGATATTTATATTTTTCATTTTTTGGAAATTTATTTGGTGTAGGGTACCATTTATTACTATTTGAAAAAAAAAATTAAAGAGGAAGAAATGGAAAGACAGGAAGGAACAATTACGACAAGCACTGGTCTAAGAAGGAGTGCAAGATTATCTGATTTAGAAGAAAAGGCAAGACTTCTTGCTCTGGAAAGAAAAGCAAAAGCAAAAGCGAAAGCTAATAATAATAACAGTAATACTAAGGGAAAGTCCACGAGAAGGAGGGGTAGCAAGCACAGGAGCCTACATGATGTGGTGGTTCATTCCATCTCTACTAATCACTTTCATCAGGTCTTCTACTATTCACTTTCCTTCACATTAATTATTCCTATGAAAAAGAATAATTATGTTTTACATATTATCTTCTCTGTCATAAATTGAATATCTGATTTTGTTTTCTAATATCTTAATGACTGAATTCCTTTTTTGCTCTTCCTTTTTCTTTCTCCAGATTTGCATTAATTTCTTAGCATTCATGATAAGCATGAAAAGTTATGAAAACTAAGATATCATAATTATGTCACTCAGAGCACTTCTTTGTATATATATGTCTTCTCATGCACATACTAATAAGGCAGTGGTCCTTTCTCTATTTCTCTTACTCATTTCATAGTTAATCAGTAGCTTAATTATACCAGTTGAGTTCTTCATAAGAAAATGGCGGTATGTGATTGACACTTTTATCTTTATTAAGTGTCTTGCATTTGCTTATTATGTTCTATTTGCATGATTCATGCAGGAAGGAGATAGGCCTAGAGCAACCAACAGCTCGACCAGATTAGGTGGGTCTCACGTCTCAGCTAATAAATTAATTGTTTGTTTATATTCTTGATGAGTTAATTATCTTCTGAGATTTACAATTTTGTTTAAGATCAACCAACACCATGTTCATCCTCTCAAAAGTGGAACCAGACCCTCGAGTTGATACTCGATATACTACAAAGGTACGTAATATCAATGTTATGTGCTTATTCTTATTTAAAATACTATTTTCTAGGAAGAAGAAAGGTTTTAGTTTTCTGATACTAATTACATAATTGTTGATACTAATACAGGAGGGACACTCGTGAGTTATTTGCACAGCCGGTCAACCCTGACGTAGTAGTTTTTCATTAGATCATATGTTTCCTGTAAATTTTCAATGACTATTAGTTAATTATCTTTTAATTTGTTCCATATCAAGGTTTCTGGCTATTACGATGTAGTCAAAGAGCCAATGGATTTTGGCACGATGAGGGCTAAGCTATGGGAAGGAAGGTACAGGAGCTTAGAACTGTTTGAGGTGAGCTTCGCAATGAAAATGGCAATGGATTGGAGACCATCAATTAATTTTTAATAATGGATTGTGAAATGTGGATGCAGCGCGATGTCTTTCTTATGTGCAGCAACGCTGTGACATTAAACTCTCCTGCCACCGTGTTTCATACAGAGGTCAGGCTCTATGAGGATTAATCAATATACTACCATCAGTTTCATATCCACATTTCTATTGCTATGACTGATCATCTTCTCAACTTTCAGGCCCGCGGCATCAGTGAACTGGCAAGACAGCTCTTTCATAGCCTTAGAACAGAACCAGAGAAATTCGAGTCGGAGTACTTAGGGACGAGAAGACGCTCTGACAAGAGACCAAGGCATAAAAGTGGCGAAGGACATACTTCTTCTAAGCATCCTAAACAATTGGATGTTTCAAGTCCCTCCTTTACTGCTTCCAGAAACTTGCCTTCATCTGGTAACTTTTTGTTGCTTCACTTGATTGAATACTACTTTAGTTGGTTATCTTTATTTGTATGTGTATGTAAATATTATAAGATTAATCGTTGCTAAGGCAATTTCGTTAAAACTTTTCCAGGGCCAAACTATGGAAATGCGTCTGAAATTGAGAGGCGTGGAACATATAGACCTCAGAGTTCGTATGTGGACGAGGATGGGTTGAGCTTTGCATCGGCAGTAAATGCTCCAAAAAAACAGCTCCGACTTGTGAGTATTTCCTCTTACTGGATATTGTAATCTTAACTTTTTTGTTTAATTTCCTACATATCATACGTAGTACTTAGTACTTGTATAGTATATGATGATGATGATGATTATTTTCATTTGGTGGTGCATCTAGAACCCCGATGCAGGAATTGGGTACCAGGAAAGTCTAATGAGATTTGCAAAAGACTTGGGACCAACTGCTCAAATGGTCGCCAACAGGAAACTGGCTCAACTTCCGAATCAACCTTCCTCTTTCGGCTTTGATCAGCCATCATCTACTCTTCAGCTGGGAGGTGTTCATCATCAACAACTGAGAGGTCATCAAATGCCTTCCAGTTTCTTCAGTCCTAGCGTAACCCCAGCTGGTATTACAACTTTCAGAGGAAAGATGGCGGCGGATCAGAGTCGTTGGGCTCCTACTACCAATTTAAGTGCTAATGAGAGAAGCACTAGCACTACAATTGATTATATGGATGTTACTTGTGCTTGCTCTCAAAATGTGGGTGGCTCCAAGGATAGCACGGACGACCTTATTTCGACAATTATGCAACTTGGAGACATCCAAAACATGTGTGCTCAAGTTCCCTCTGGTTCATATTACCCTCTTACGGGAACCGATGATGTGCACACTGATCAGCCTCAACCATCACATCATCATCATCAGTTCTCCAGTGGGGTAGAAGTGCAATCGCCATGGTCCGCAACGAAAGTCAGCTTAGATGAGGCCAAGTGGTTGCCGCCACAAACCAGAGTTGAAGAGGTTTCGTATTTCACACCTATGATGCAAGGAACCTTGTCATCATTTGTCTTCGACTCCCAAGGTAGAAGTAGTAGTGCTATTAATTATGGTCGGTCGAGTCAACAACAGGCACCGTGGAGTCCAGAAGCAATATGCAGTCCTCCTCTTCCTCCTGTCATGCAAACACAGGAGCAGATCGTGACGACTCCATGGAACCTTCAAGAGCACAGCATTACATTGGTGGGGCAACAGCAACAACAATGGCAAGAAAGGCCATTGTTCTATCAAAGCACAGGGATGTGCTTCAGTTCTCAACAAGGAGCTGCAGAGATGACTTCCACTTCACGGCCTCCCCAACCGTCATCTTCATCGGGAAGAGGTAATCAACAGCAGCCTAACTTGAATCTTCAGCTCTAATCACTTATATCAAGAGCTTAGAAGATGTAGACACAGGGAGGAGATATCCATATGATCAACTCTGAGGTCTCCGTTCTATAGAAGGAGGAGAAGAACGACTCGTTTTTTTAGATTAACTTTAAATTTTCTTTTGTACATCATAATTAATTGTACAGGTTTCACAGATATCCCAAAAAGTATGTCGAAGAGTGCTTAATTTAGATAACAAAGTCATAGATAAAGTGGATATCAATCTCAGTAAGTTTGGTTCAAGTATAAGAGACAGAATCAGTAGTAACAAATGGAGCTTCCAAATTGTCACATCATAATGTAGTTTTAAGGTGAGATAATCTAATTTCTCTAAGTAGCCAGTTAATCTAACAAAGTTTAGGAGCGACAAGTGTAATGCTTCTTTATCAAGCTTCAATGCTAAAGTGAGCAATAGAAGGTTGTTTCTTGACACTTCAAGAGTCCCAAAACTGTAATAACCAGAGATTGAGCAACGATCATCAAGATAACCAACTTAGTCTGCATCATAATAGGCAATGAGGATGAGGTCGGCTTTGATTAGGTGGATGCCATGTAAAGGGTTAAGTGCAATTATTGCAGAATCCACTTGATGTAATCTAATAAATGTCGATAAGAAAATTGAAAGAATTGAAAAAAAGTTTATTTATCGCAAACTGAATGTTAGCGCGAGTAAGGCCAATGTATTAAAGGGCACCAACTGTAATAAAGCATTTAATAGAATAGGTTAGGGTGTGCCCCAGAGGGTTTTAGAGAGAGAGAAACGAGTCGTAGATGTAAAACATATTTAGAAGAATAAAGTGATCGAGCGTGAGCAAGAAGGTCCTTAGTGTATATGGTTTAGGTAAGCAAAGTGGCCTTAAGAGGTAAGGATGATTTCTGATACAAAGGTCATCTTGGGACTTTCACTGAAGCTGATTACTAACACCTTTTGCACTGTAGCTTTATTTAGGTCCGCTTAAGTAAGACTTCAGCCTTCAACGACCCTCAAAGTGTTTACTCGCACACTCGAAAAAATCATACTACGAAAGCAATAAGAAATAAAGGCAGCAAGAAAGACAACAGAGATACGGCAAAACCAACCTTTATATTACTTTCTCTCAAAAAAATACAAGGAATGCTCTCTCTCTGAACTGATTGAGAGCAAAGCTCGAATGAGCTATATATAGGCATCCTAACTTAGATGCCAAGTTACATTCAGAATCTCTCACAAACTGAACTGCCTAAGATCGTACTAAGATCATGTCTATCTCTATCAGATTACATCACGTGGACTAATTGGATGACACTCCCATCCAAATAGGACTCTAACTGATAACATAGAATTTACAAGATAACAAAAAGATATAATTTACATTCAACTAGAAAACTAGCATCCTTATTTTCGAAGATCTCCACTATCTTCAGATGTCGAGTCCCACTATAACT
>JAOQMS010000008.1:5318840-5358602 GCA_027563885.1 Erythroxylum longipes
CATGTACACTTAAATTCATGTGCAGAAAAGTTCACTATTCACTTGCATGAGCAGGTCATATTATGCCTGAACAAAAACCAAAAAATGCATCTCTTGCCTCTCACTGAACACTCCTATTTACTATTCTAACCTTCCCATAGGTAATGGGATGTTACATCTAAATTGTTCTACTATTGTTCACTTTCCTAGCTTATAAATGCATTTATTCTTGCTTTTATATTTCACATTACAGAAAATTGGTCTCGAAAATGGGAAGGTGGTTCTTCAAGGATCACATGAAATTTTCTTGACCTAGACTGGAAAATATGCTCAACTTGGGACTCAACAAAACAATGTTGTTAATACCATTGATTCAAACATCAAATTAGAGATATGAATGATATTGCTTTCTTATTCAATACCTTCATTACCCTATTTTATGCACTATTTTAAGGAAGTGTCAATTTAGCTACATATTATCTAATAAGCAAATAGAACAAAATCTTAATCGACTATATTATTTAACGAGTCTATAACAAGTTAAGGTTCAAATTAATCAAGTCTTAGAGGAAGAATATTATAAATATATGTAAAATTTGTCTATAGCTAAACTATGGTGAGGTATATATACGAATTAGTAAATCACAAACTTAATTATGTAGAAGTGGACCCTATTTGATTATCTATTTGAGATTGAATTGTTAATAAAGAATTTTCAGTTATTGTAGTTTGATCATTCTCTTATTATCATTCATAAAAATATATGTCCACTAACGTATCAAATTATGTTTTGTTGTTTTCCATTTATAGTTTGTTTGTGCACTGTTGAATCTCTGTAAGCATATTTGAAGGATATTGCTTCAACCATGTAAAATCATGTACATGTCACATTGGAAAAGACATAATTAATATATCATTTTCTTATGCAAGCATGATAAGTTTAGCTTATTTTACAATATCAATTTTGTTGACTCCTCTACCTTAATTATGAGTATCGTTTCAAAGTCAACCTTAAAGCGAGAAGATTTTGTGTTTGTAGGTATTAAAAGCTTAGACTATTCTCTCAATCAAGCCTATCGTATAGAGTTTGTATAGTACGGAGTATTCGGTTGATGTAATTTACATGTTATTGCGTCAATTCGAAGGTTTACTTAGTGCGTATCTAAAGGATAGCGATTACGGGTTCTTCCGTTCTAAAAAAAAAAGAAGTTAGACTAGTTAATGAATTTTATAATTTTGAAAAATGTTGACAACTTTACCTTAGACTGGTTAATGAATGTTATGTTTAAAGCTTACATTTTTAGACTTATTTCTTTTAAACGTTTTTGGACTTATTCTTTTAAACATTTTTGGAATATGTTTAAAAGTTTATCTTAATTATATATAAGAGTGTTATTTTGTTAAATGACAATAAATTCATAATAATAATTTTTAAGATTTGGTCGTCATACATTTGACAAGTTGAGTGTTCCAAGTAGGCTTATAATTTTTCCGACAAAAGGTTCATGACTTATGTATAAAATGAGTAGTGTCTTAGTATTTGGAAAATGTAATGTATCCGTTCAGTGGTTAATATGGGAAATCAAGGTGCTATGAAGAAGTAATAGATAATTTCCCTCTTTAGGGGCATTTCCTATCTTTCAGAAGCGCTAGTTCTTTTCCCTGTTGGTAAGAGAGTTGACGTCATAAGTTACTCTATTATGCCTTCATTTATAGTTCGATTCATGGTTTGTCTCAAGACTCAAGAGTTCCAGTCATGCTTTAAACAGTTTGCTTAAAGTTTCTTCTTTAACTCTTTGATCTAATCATTTTAATAGTTGCAGATTAACTGTTAGTTATTTCTTTTTCTAAGTTATTCAAACAGTTAAGAGAACACATCTAAATCTTTTACAAGGACGGTCGTTCATACACGCAATTGTGGACCCCTTCTTTGAAGTTCTTGCATGGCTTCGATCATGTGCAATATTTTGTTTTTGCGTTAATTAAAAAATCCTAAATTTTTAACAATTAATTTAGTGATTCCATTTCTAACAACGACCTTATTTTAGTTATGTGATTAATAGATGTCATTTCATTAATTTTATTTTTCATGTTGATTTTGACTTACATATATTAATAGTTAAGATTTTTTTAAAATGTAGTAATTTATGTCAACAAACTTAACAAAAAAATTAACATCGAGTTAGAATTGAAATTTTGAGCATTTTATTATCATTTTTTGAAATTCAGGTTATAATTGTAAAATTGAACAAAGTTTAGGATTTTTTTAATTTAACATATTATTTGATCTTTTATTTTATTTAAATTAATATATTTTATGTGTTAGTATATTTTCACTCTTTTATTAAATCTATATTTTGGTAAATGGTATGATTATCTTTCTTATTGTTTTTAGAATTTTTAATTTTTTATGCAACTACTTTTTTTTTTCTCTTGAGATTATCTCTAATTGAGCCGTAATAGATCTAATAAAAGGTTAAAATATATCTAATAAAAGGTTAAGAAATATTTAGAGACCAAAAAAAGGTTTGTACGTAAAAAATTGAAACAACTGTATAAAAAAAAGGTAACAACTAATTCCAAAGAAAAATAATAATTTTGTTTATTTTTGACTAAATATCCTCTAAAATTATATTAATTACCATATTCAAGTCAAAATAGTTAATGGTGAAAAGAAAAGTCTTTTCTTTTTTTTTTAAGTTTTTGCTGTCTAATCATTTCATGAAATACTTGTTATGTTGATAAACCGTATCGTCTCTCCTTTGTTTTATTGCTAAAAAAGTAACAAATGCTTAAAACTATACTGAATAACTCAGAAGCAAAAGGACAGTCAGTAATTACCGCCGAATCGTAGTTAAGAGCAAAGTAGAAAAATATATTCATCATAAGGATTTCTTTACCTTAAGAGTGACTACTAACTTTACCTTATTTGTAATTAAGGATGGCAATTTTTAGTTCACGGGCTTAAATTTAGTTATTTGCAATAGCTAGTTTATGAGTCGGGTCCAAGTCTAGATAAACTTGAGGTTCAATTATTCTAAACAAAACAACATCGGTTTTTTTAAAAGAGTTGAGCCTTGAGTAAGCTTGAGTCTGGACAACTCAGATCTTGATCTAATTAAAAAAATAAATTATTTTTTATTTTTTATTTTTAAAAAATTAATAGGGCCGACTCATTGTCATCCCTCCCTATCTGTAACCTAATTCTCAATTGAAATCGAATATCTTAATTAGATAATACATATTAAGAATAACAAAAAAAAGGGAATTAAAATTAGACATAAAGAAAGTAGTCTACTTTTTGTTTCTTATATATTTTTATGCTTATAAAAAGCATTTTATGCCGGAATAACAATTACACTCTGAAATAAAACTCAAAATTTATTTTGTGCTTCAAATAAGGAAGAACAACACGCTTTAATTAGTAGAAGTAAGTCAATTGGGTTATTACTTTTCACAGAAGTAATACACTAAAAATGGAAAATTAAGAGTCTAAATATTACTTGACGGGAAAAAAGTGCTAGAATATGTTGACACATTTCACATAAGATAGGTAATAGGAATGATCCTGACTTATAAGTCTAAGTATTATACACCTCATTAGGTGCATCTTTTGGGGAAAGGATCATAGACATGTGATAAGTGGTATCAGAGCCAACTTGTTCCCGACTCTGATGTCCCCCCAAGCGCCCCTCTAAGTGAAGTAAGCAAGCAGCTCCACCTGTGACGAAAACGTCATAAGATTAAGTGGAGAAGAATGTCACGTCTCAAGTTGGATAAGCAACAGGAAAGATCCTAGCTACACACTCCATTAAATACATCTTTTGAAAATAGGATAATAGACACGTGACAATGTGAGCCGGAAGAAGAGAAAAGACTTCTTATTATAGAGAAAAGGTAAAAATAAAAAGTTAATGATAATAATAATAATAATAATGAGGAAAAGGGTTCACCTGCGGGAAGTGGCGATCAATTCAGTTCGTAACGTCTTTTACTATTCACTTTCCTTCGTATTAACCAGTCATATGGAAAAAATACAATTGCAAAAGTACAACTGCTTAATTATATTTAACATATTGTCCTTCTCTATCATAATTTCTCATGCTCACACTAAGCTATTGGTGCTTCTGTTTCTCTTTTTTAGTACTAGTCGGTATTTTTAACTAATTGAGTTGTACGTAAGTTGACCTAGATACCGTTCTGAAACCAAAAGAGTCTAAGATTAAAGCCCGACTCGATGCTTGAAAATACAAATTCTGTCTCTTACTGCCGTTTGCTTCTTATGAATTCTATTTTGAATAGTATACATTTACATTGATATGCTCATATGGTTTTGTCGAGGAGGGTCATTAAAGAGATTGATAGAATACTAAAAGTGTTTCTGTGGTTCGGTAAATTGAGAATGGGAAGCCAGCTAAGGTGAGATGGAGAATGGAAGCAAGCTAAGGTGAAATGGCTTGGGATCATTCCGACTGCGTAAATGCAGAAAATAATGTTTGGTAAATGGATATGGAGACTCTGCACAGACAAAAAAAGCTTTGTGGATTAAATGAGTGAATGAGTACTATCTCCAAAATCGGAATCTATGACAACTGAACATTGCTAGAAAATTTTCATTATCGTTCAAGCATCTACTCAAGATGAGAGGTTTGTTCTTTCCACACATCAAATTTAGGTTGGGAGATGGAAAGGATATATGGTTTTGGTTTGATAATTGGACCAATCATAGTCCTCTTATTCCCAAACCTAATCTTTCTAGACTCATAACTAGAATCCCTCTTAATGCTAGAATATCTATGCTCATCTCAAATGGGGACGGGGTAGGTAGTTTAAGAGGTTTTCACTTGTTGATGGATTATTTGCCTAACATTCCTGCAGCAAGGAGGAAGGATAGGTTAGCATGGATTCCACATTCCATTCGTAATTTCAGCAATAAATCTTGTCACTTGGTTAATCATCATGGAGTGGTTCCTAGTTTGAGATTATTTAGAGCAAGGCTGCTGTGTTCACTTGGTTGGTGATAAAAAATAGACTTTAAATCAAAGACATATGATCCTATATGCACACTCCGTAAGTTATTGAATGATAACAAAAATCATCTATTTTTTTAATATGTCTGTACGAAAGCAATTCGGAGGAGAATCATGATTATGTTATAATTACCTGAATATACTTTTGTGTGTATAGAAACTTTGAATTTTCTTACACATCAGCCTCGGCTCTAGGCAGGGGTGAGCTGGGCCTCTATTCAGGACTCACTTTTATTAAAAAAAAACTATCTGTAGAATGTAATTTATTAAAAGAAAATTCTAATTTATTTTTAATTAAAATCAAAGACTTATATCTTCTCTTTCGTTCCGGGCTTACAAAATCTCAAGACCGGTTATGTTGCCCCCGGTACAGCAAATGACATGATTATTTTAACTGCTTTTCATATAGTTATCTATGCAGTTTGGGGGGAAAGAAATTGGAGGATATACAAGAGTGTTGATAAGAGCCAACATCAACTCGCGGAACATATTGTCAATTGGATTAGAGCTGCTATCAGTGCCAACGATCAACAACGCTGAATTAGTCATGATCTGAAATTGATTTGGTCGCTATAATGCTATTTGTTATCGATATTTTGTATTTTGGTTAGCGAGTTTTTTGTATGTAGCTAACGTATGTTTTCATTGTAATGCTTGTATATAGTTTTTGCTAAATTAATATATTATTTTTTTAAATTTAAAAAAAAAGATTATTTAAAAATTTTTAGGACTCATTTAGAAACTAACAATGAAGGAATTGGAATAAAAAATAAGAATGAGAATAAAAATAAAAAATAAAAAATGAAAATTAGAATATGGATGAAATTTCTAATTATACATGTTTAGTATGGTATTAAGCAAAGTTAATAGTTATGCTAATATTTAGCATTAAATATTTAAAATGTTGATGAATTTTTTTTACTTATATTTAGTTATTATATGATTTATTTTGTAAAAAATTAATTAGTCAAAATTTTCAATGATTTATAAAATTATTAATTTTTAAATAATTATGAATTATTTTTACGATAAGAATAAAAATATCAATAAATAAAATAAAATAATTGTTAAAGAAATTAATATAAAAGATCGTAATATATATTTTTGATAATAATATTTTAATAAAATTAATATCTCAAGAAAATCTTGATAATATTTTAATAAATAATAATATATCTTGTATCTTATTCCCGAAATTTGATTCCAACTTATACCCGCACTCTCCTAAAAAATTAAAGTCTATAATTATTTAGAATTCTTCTTGTTTTGTCATTCCTTATATTTTATCCATTACTAGCAACCAAATAATTAACAATTATAAAATAAATATTGCATTTTCATTCTAACCTCTTTATTAATGATTACTAAATAAGATCTTAGAGTGATACGACGTAGAAAGTTCGTAATCGTTATCATTATCGTCATCGTATATACATACTCACTTCAAGAAATAATGACACTTTCTCTTACCATTTGCTTACTAAATTGTATTTGCAACAGAGTTATGCATTTCATGAGGTTTCATGTAGGAAGGAGATAGCTCAAGAAGCAACCAACATTTCAATCAGATCAGGCGAGTCTCCAAATCTTGACTGATAAATTAAACATTTTATCCACGTTGTATTATCTCCATTTTATTTATACGTCAAATGTCATCTAATCTGCCATTTGGTGCAAGATCAACCCCACACCAAATTCCTCCTTAACACAAGAATTGATACTTGACACATTACAAAACCAAATCAAACTAAACTAAACCAAACTAAACATACCAAAATTTCCGCTTAAGCAGGGTATGAAGAGGGTAAGATGTACGTAGTCATGCCCGCATCTCCGATAGAGATACAGAGACTGTTTCCTTAAAGACACTTGACACATTACAAAGTTCATATAAATGTTATTACTTTATTCTAATTATATATAATAAAAAATCATTCTTTTCTGAGCAGCATTAAGGTTTTAACTTCTTATACTAATTATATACTCATTGATCCTAATTAAGGTGGCCAGCTATTATGATATTGTCAAAGAGCCCATGGATTTTGACACAATGAGAGCTCAACTTTGTGGTAGAAGCTATGCAGGCTTGGGCCAATTTGAGGTGAGTGAAATTAAATGTTTATTAAAAAAAAAGGTATTTACTTGAAACGAAAATCTTTATAGTGTTTTTAGTATAACTGTCGCTCTTTTTGTTACCATAAGTTATTAATTTATACATTTACTTCTTAACATTTTGTAAGGTTTGCTATAAAAATAAGTAGTTGTTTGGTTTTACTTTTATTTATTTGTTGTAATGATTTTATTTTTTATTTTTTGAACAAAATGAAATTTTTATTTAATTGTTAATGTATGTATAGTTATATTTTTATTACAGATAATAATTAAATATTAGATAAATTAAATTTATAAATAAATTAAGTAGATTATTTTATTTTAATCTTCTATATGATATTTATTGATAAATATTAGCAAAAATTACTACAATTTCATTAAAATAAATAATTTAATAGGTAAAATTATTTATAAATTAATTTATTTGTTAGTATGTATCTTAATTATTAAAACTGATTTTTTAAAAATTTATGCATTTCAAGGGACTTTAAACTTAAAGAGTATTTATTAAATAATTATTAAATTAAAAATATTTTTAAAAAATAAAAATTTAAAGTAATTACAAAAATAATTTTTTAAACTAAATTTAGAAATAAAAAAGAAAACCAAAAATTAAAATGAAAAAAGAGCTAAATAAATTATTATTTTATTGTATTTTTCTATGCCTTTTTAACCCAAAAAAAAAAAAACAAAGGATAGAAATATTTATGTTTAAAAAATGTTCCGAGACAGTAAGTCTGCTTTCTACCTCAGGTATGATTTCATATTTATCTAGGCATTCAGTAAACTCTTGTTGTATTTTGCTTTTTGTATTTCATAAGATAAAAGTTATATATTCTTTGATAGCCTGAGAAGTGAATCAGAAAATTTCCTGTCAGAATACTTGGAGACGAGAAGACGCTCTGCAAAAGATGGAAGGCATGAAAGTGGTGCTGCTCGATCTACTTCCAAGCATGCTAGACTACAGGATGATGCGTCTAGTCCCTCTTCCAGGACCCTTCTGCTCTCATCAACTCCTTCTGGTAACTCATAATTAATTAACTAAATACAACTTTGCTTTGTTATGATATGGATTAACCTTTGGAACTTTTCCAGGGCCAAACGAAGAAAACGTTCTGAAATTGAGAGGTCTTTAACATACAGATCTGAAGAGTTTCTACTTAGACAAGGATGAGTTGAGCTTTGCATCGGTGGTTAACGCTCAAAGACAGATCCAACGTGTAAGTAGTTCTCATAATCTTAAGTCTTTGTTTAATTTCCTACATACACTTGATATGCTGATGATGATTATTTTTATTTGGTGGTGCATTCAGAACTCCGATGCTGGAATTGGGTACGGAGGAAGTCTAAAGAGATTTGCAAAAGACTTGAGACCAATTGCTCAAATGTTGGCCACTAGAAAACTAGTCAAACTTCCGACTCAACCCTCCTCTTTCAACTTTGATCGACGGTCATCTACTCTTCAGCTAGGAAGTTTTCTTCATCAACAATTGTGAGGTCATCAAATGCCTTCCGGTTTGTCAAGTCCTAGCACAACCCCAACTGGTGTTGCAGCTTACGGAATAAAGATGCCGGAGGATCAGAGCTGCTGGGCTCCTACCACTAGTGTAAGTGATGCTGAGAACAGCACTGCAGGTAGAAGTGACGGATATTGGTTGTGCTTCCTCTCAGCAGCAGCGCGACCAATATGTTGGTGACTCCAAGGATAGCATGGACGACCTTACTTCTACAAAAAATGTTTGCTCAAGCTCCCTCTCTGAATCGTATTGTCCTCTCACGGGAACTAATGATATAGACACCGCTTAGCCTCCACCCTGACATTATCATCATCAGTTCTCCATGGAGTCCAACTGCAATCGCCATGGCGAACAATAAACGTCAACATAAACAAGGCCAGGTGGTTGCCGCCGCAAACTTTAGCTGAAGAGGTTCCTCACTTCACACTTAAAATGCAAGTATACCTCATCATCATTTGCTTTGGACTCCCAAGGGACAAATAAGAGTGCTACTAATTATGGTCGGTGGTGTCAACAACAGACGCCGTGGAGTCTGGAAGTCCTCTTCCTCCTGTCATACAAGCTCAGGAGCAGATATTGACGACTTCATGGGATTTTCAAGAGCACAACATTACATTGGTGGGACAACAACAATGGCAAGAAAGGTCATCGTTCGATCAAAGCATGGGTATGAGCTTCATTGCTCAACTAGAAGCCCAACTCTAATCCCAACCCCAAGGCCTGAATGGTGGAGCTGCAAAGACAACCATTGTCTTCATCGGGAAGAGGCAATCAACCGCAACCTGACTTGAATCTTCAGCTCTGATCACTTATAACAAGAGCTTAGAAGATACAAAGAGAGGGAGGGAATATCCATCTGATCAATCCTGAGATGTCCATCTTTCAGGAGGAGAAGATGCCCTGAGGGGAAAGAACAGATCTTTGGCTATTCCATTGGAAAGGTTTCACCGACATCATATAAAAAAATTAAAAAGTTGGTTAATTGAAAAAGTTTCACCAATATTCAAAAGTCAATTATGTTAATTTACTTCTTATAATTTAATGTATTTCTTAGCAAATTATAACATAGATAAATTCACCCTATAATCGTAGAGGAAAATAATATATGAACATGCCTATTATTAATTCATAATTTTTAGTTACTTATATGGAAATAAATATGAACAAATATTACCATATCATACTCATAAGATAATAATTAAATTTTTAATTGGCTTAAATTAAAAACACATTGTACACCGTCTGTCTTTTTTTAAGAAATGTGAACAAATCCGGGAATGGAGTAATCATCTTCGTCTTGCAGAAACATAGAAGACGTAAAATGTTCAGAAAATTGGGAATGGCAAAGATAGATACACGTTCCATGCACTAAACAAAAGAAAGGTCACTTATTCATGCTTTCTTCATTAGTAAAAAGTTACGAATTACTATACATAATTATTAATTGACACGATTAGAGCCAATGGATTATACATATACATACATACATACATGTACAGACTTAAAAGGCAACCATCCAAAGCATCAAACAAAAAAATAATAATTAATTTTTATAGAAGCATGTACCATTGTGTAAGTAAATATTAAATAATGGAGTTCAGTTGTACTTTGATCGTCGTTTAACCCAAGAAACTGCTGATATTTTAATCAGACTCCAAAGACAAGTTTCTTACTCCTATGAATTATATATGAACTTACTTATATGTAAGAGTAGCTACAAGTTCCAATCGCACCAGTACTTTCAGGCTATATAAAGACATAGACATGAGGCAGGCGTGACATTTGATGCAAACGACTAGCTAGCACCTGACCTGACCACAAAAGTTACAATAACATGAACCGAACCTCATTTTCCCTACTGCTGCACTCAGTCTGTGTCTCAGCCTCAGTCTGTCAGCATTTGATTTGCTCATACCTAAAACATATCTAGAGTAGATTTTCAACATTTGTGATATAATATTATAATTTATAATAAGAGGAAATAGGTGAAAGTCTCACTAGAGAAACATCACGGTTGCTTTTACAAGTTCTAAAGAAACAAAAATGTCCGATTGCCAATTCCAGTCCAGTTATGTCCTCAGTCCTTGGGCAAGAACATTTAGAAGAGTCTAAACTACTCGTTGAAGACCAACAAATGCCAATATATATGATTATAACCACAAAGGCAACCAAGTTCCCCACATCGTACGGTCAGATAAAGACTTGTCCTTTTGGACAGAAAATTTGATGTGCTTATCCGTATATGTGAGTAAGTCATTCCTTACTTTGCGACATTCAGAATATATTTGCAGAGATGGGTCATGTCATTGTTGCAACTTGTGAGGTTGTGTCAGAACGACAAGGAAGAAGACTCTGAGCAGCTGCAAGACAATCTAATTGAAATTGAACAGTTCAACAGTTCACCCGAGGTGTTTACTAGCATATCAAGTTTCTGAACATACCAACATTGTGTACTTGTTACATGTTAAGGCGTGAAATTAAGAAAACTCAGAAATCACATGGAAAATCAAATGCTTTAGCCCAACAGTAAAGACATTCAATGAAACTCAGAATTTGAAACGATCTAAAAGTAGAACCTGACCCCAGTAAGCAAGGATAAGGACAAGATATAAGTCTGCCACCATTTTGCAAAACTTTTGAAGTTATGCAAGTTTGCATATATAATTGGCTGATAACTGAGGAAGAAATTGAGCAAAAAGAACAGGTAAATGAATAGATGAAGAAGTCTGTTAAAACTTAAAAGGGAGCTCCCTTCAGTCCAAGCACAGAGAAGAGAAGGAAGAAAGTTTATCTCCCGCATCATTCACACATTCACAATAGCAAATTACTTGGATTTCCACTCCTATTGTGCTTGAATGAATGAGTCGGCAGCTAATCCAAAGCCTTCAGCCCTCCATGAGTGGACTGGAGAAAGCTCCCTTGAACCATTTTATCACGTTAATTGACATGGATGTATATGAAAACAGATTCAAAACAATCTATATCATCGTCAACCGTGCATTATATGAAAAGTTCAACAACTCATGATTAAGTAAAAAATGATCTTTAAAAAATCATGGGCTCAGGATGTAGACAAACTGGGGCCAAAATGAAACACCAACGACAGGGAAAACCAGAAAAAAAAAAAGAAGAAGAAACAAGGGTAACAATTCTCTTGCAGTTTGGTTTCTAGAAAACTTGAAAACCATGCAATGTTTTGCACTGACAAAATCTTGAATACCATGAGGCTGCTTTGGCATGTTGGGTAAGAAATAAAGAATCGGCCACGAATATGAAAATACTACATGATTTCAGATTGCTGAAGATGCTGCTGTTGCATGTACCCTATGAACCCTAACCCTAAGAGAGGAAAGAAGAAACGACAACAGGATTAGTAAGTAAGACAATTTTATTGCCAAAATGGAAGAAATCCATCACCCAACAACACAAATAAGCATTTTCACATTTGAAATCAAATCAAAAGAGATCATGATCATCCGAATAAATTACACCTCTGAAACCATATACTACAGATCTAGCCTTCCTCAACCAAGGATTGTGGTTAAACATCAGAAAGGCCAACCTCATGGACATATAACATGGCAGCTATATATATGGCACAGAGTGAGGCTTCCAACTAAGGTTGATTAGTATGGAGAGCGAGTTTAGTTGAAAAAAGCTAACATAATGTTTAGGTTTAATCACTTACCAAACTGCCTGCCT
Organism: Erythroxylum longipes; assembly: GCA_027563885.1. Taxonomy (NCBI): domain Eukaryota; kingdom Viridiplantae; phylum Streptophyta; class Magnoliopsida; order Malpighiales; family Erythroxylaceae; genus Erythroxylum; species Erythroxylum longipes. The sequence goes on from JAOQMS010000008.1 coordinate 5,331,181, forward strand.
AGAAATAACGTTGACAGGGGTTATGTATGAAAACCCAATCAGCTTTTAGTGAGTGAAACCGCTTTGCTTTGCGGAGCCAGGAACCTACAAAAACGAATCCATCCATGGCTTGAAAAGAGAAGCCATCTCAGTTGCACCATTGTTCCTCCTGGTTTAAAAGAAAAAACACATACTAAATAAAGAGAAGTTGTTATTACTTGGAAGGAAATATATATCATCGCATCAGAGAAAAGAAGAAAATGAGAGAGACAAAAAAAAAAGCACAAATCACGGAAGACAACTAGCTAGCTAGGGGGGTAAAAGCAGAGGAGAAAGAAGTGGAAATGTCGTTGTCCTCATGAGAGTCAGTAGAGAAAGCGATTGAAGATCTCTACGAATCTGGCAAAGCCCTTCTCATCAATTCATAAATCATAAAAGAAAGTAACAAGAGGGTATTGTTTCTTTTTCCTCTCTCTTACTATTCCTTTTCCTGGAGTCATTTCTATTTCACAGAGATACAGGACAGTGAGAGATTTTTGAGGAGATGTTGTAAGCAAGTAACCTGAAGAAGGGAATGTGTAGTTATTATTAGGTTAGAACAAAAGCTGTTTCTTTGGTGTCTTCCCCTATCTTTGTCCTGGACTGACGCCTTTTATACCAAGCATACATTTATAGATACCTGTACCTGTCACAATTCACAAGTGGGACTTGGGAAAACAACAGGTAACACCAACAGGTGGGGTTATCTTTAGGCCATCAAAAGCTGTCCCTCGTCTTTCATTTTTTCTCGCTCGTTTCTACAGTAGTGTAGACTGGGCAGTTGTATGTGTGCTGCCCATCATTTACGTGATATAGATATTCCCTAAATATTTGTGAGCTCTTTTTTAGAGAGTTTTATCATTTATTTGAATAATTCAAATTGATACAATTAATTATATGATATTTAATGTGTAATTATTATTTTTACTAATGCAAATATTATAATATTTTTAATAATATGTCTTTATTTATATTTTACTTATAATGGTTTATTTTTATATTATAAAGAATTTATAATATTTCATAATTTTTTAATAGTTTTATAATTTTATAATGAATGCAAGAATATATTAATTTATAGGTAATACTTATACTTTATTAAGAAACTTACAACATTCAAGTTTAAAACAATTTTATATATTATGAATATGGATTATTTGGATACTAATTTTAAATTGAGATAAAAATATAGGCTAATATTAAGTAAACTGGTTATCATATATTTATATTAGTATTTAAACGTAAATTTTAAATTTAAATAAATCTAAACTAAGATTTCTTACTTTTTCATATATATTTAACGATATACTTAATCAATTAAGTTGTAATTATATTATTTCGAACTTCTTATCAAAACTTTTTTAACGTTTTTCTTGAAAATTTGTAAAAAGCAAAAATTAATATTAAAAATAGTTTGTAACTAATGAAAATAGAAACTACCAATAATCACCTAATAATAACGATCATCGTCATCATCATCACCCAGTCCGAAATCTCGCAATAAAGTAGGGTCTAGAAAAGTCTGATAGTATATAACCTTATCCTTACAGAGTAGAGAGGTTGTTTCCGATAGACCCACATGTGATTATAACATAAAGAAAAAAAGTAGTATAATAAAAATACAAAAAATACAAATAAATAATGCAGGTTAAAAGAGTAAATAAATAAAACTAAAATAAATAAATACATAAAAATAAATTCATAAATGCGTAAAAACAAATAAATAATAATACGAATGATACTAATAATAAATACTTAATAATAATGATAATAATAATAATAACTTTTCTTAAATGGTATATGCTTATTATTAGTTATGATGTATAATTTTGAGAAAAATATTATACTTGAAAATGATAAAAAGGGTTGTAGATTAGACACTATGTTAACCCCGTAAGACATGAGTCCGGACTGGAATAAATAGATAGGTCTGAGCCAGTTTGTTGAAGAATGAAGCACCGGACAATTCGATAGATTGATTCCTGTACACGAAGCGTTTGCAGCTGAAAACAATGCTTGTCTTTCTTTAACAAAGCTTAGTCACTCCTGAGGAGTACCCTTACCTTGATCTTTGGCAAACATCAAAGCCTAATAAAAACGTAAAACCCAGAGAAAGTGAACAATTCAATGCAAACGTCCATCTTTCCACACTTCGTTGAGGCAGCACTATTCCAAGTCTTCACAATCCTGCCCTTGGTTTGATCTTTGGGGTCATTGGTGAACGCCTTCTGTCTTTTGTAAAGTGGGCTTGGGACATCTACCGATGGGTGAGTCACTTCGGAGAAGCTGCACAAGAGGAAGAATGCTGAATTGCAAATAGGTGTTGTCCTCGGCAACAAAGTTTTGATTTATACTGTATAGATAAATTAGTTTTAGTTTAGTAACAATTTTTGTATTAAATATATTTAGATATATATAATAAAATCCATGTGAAAAATATTGTAAATAAAATTATTATCAAACCATAATTATAAAATTCATATGACATTTATGTATTGTCTATAAATTATTCTTAGTCATTGTCCTACTAAGATTGAATATTAATAAAACGTAAAAGGATTAACACATATTGAAGCAATCGATGCATAAACTAAAGTATTGAGAGATATTTGTTAAGAAACAAATTCATTGAACTAACCACGTAAACATTACTTATATGTCTATAAAAATTGTCATTATAATGATTGTATAAGTGATCATTTGATTTGAAATTACCAAAATATATCGTATAGGTATTTTATATCTTGATACTACTTATGATTTATTCTAGTAAATGGTAGCTCAGTTTCTAATTATTAGATATATCATGAACTATATGAAAATAGTAGAGTGATTAATATACGATTCATCGCCCTAAAGTGATTAAAGAAAATATTTTGATATTAACGATTAGTGTTGATGCGATAATCTTTGGTCAAGGTTAAATGACACTTCAAAAACAGTTTTTAAATATCATTAATTGAATCAATTATTAATGGCAAAGGACTAACATGATTGAATTCAAGTATAATAGATATTATTTCTATATTTTATATCTAATTGGAACATTATAAAATGAAATGATTGAATTATACCAAGAAAATCATGCACGTAAAGATTGATTAAGACTATTTTGAGATTCCTAAATAATTGATTAGTCCTGATGCGTGAGTTTAATTTATCTATTTATAAATATGGCTTAGGATTATAATTCAAATTCATTGCTAACATATTTGAAAATCTAATGAGTAGCACAAGAAAAAATGTGTTTTAATAAAGTTAAATTTAATTGTGAAGTTTAAGAAATTTTATGATTCAATATCAGATAATTAAATAAGGATCAAAATGAGATGTTGAACTTTATTTTATTCAAATTAGTATTTAATTAAAATTAAAATTAATTTTAATTTTAATTAAAGTTTAATTGAAATTAGAATTTAACATTAATTGAATTACTATAATATGTTTAAACATTATTATAAACAAACTTAGGTTTTAAGAGAGCTAGCTTAATCTTCTCTACAATAGTTGTAAGGTTCCATTAACTTGGTATTTTGTGAATACCCTACAGACCAAATACTTATATAGTTATTATCATTGAGATAAACCAATTTAAAAAATGATCAAAGGGAAATAAAAAGAAGTTTACTAAAATAATGATTAAACAAGAATTTTAAACTTATAATCCTATTTGAGTTTTATACAGAAAAAATTGGTTAGCTTAGAACGCAAAGAGGTAGGCATTGAGAGTTGATGTCCTTTAAAAGATGAAGAACTTATATCTCGACTAGCATACTCGAGGGTTAAAAAAGAAATTAAAAGTGTAATCTCTACCTCAATCCTTATCAATAGAAAATGAACAAGACGTCTTTTCAAAGATACTGAACCTAAAAAAAGGCCTTTGTTAGAAGAATAATTACTTTCAACGTTCAAAAATTATAATAATGTACTTTTAAACATATCAAAGGCCATATTCACTGTTTCTCACATTATATATATATATATGAATAATTAGAATAACTTGATTGTAAATATATTTTTAATAAGATGATAACTTCCTTCTAAACATATGTTTAAAATATTTTTATTATAATTTAAATTTTATAATATATGTTAGCTTATAACAAATAATAATTTCTTTTTCTATAATACACTATACATGCGCATTTTAAACAATACAATATTAAGAATTAAGAATATATTGATATATAAGATTTACTTTCACATGTAACACATATACATGCATATATTAAAATTTTAATGATAAACTATTTGTGAATTTATTTTAATTTTTAGTTAAATAATAATTAATTATGTTAATATTTTTAATTGATTTTATTTTTTAATTAGAAAATTATTATCTTCAAATTAACATTAATGAATTTAATATATATTTAAAATTTGTGGAAATTCAGTTAAATTAATTATCCCTTATATATAGATGAATTTCACTCCTGGTCAAATAATATGAACATATTGTAGGGGGATTCAGAGCCAAGAACGCCAACAGAGATCTTTAAGTATACTAAACTCGGTGGCATAATAGTGATACTCATGACCTTAACTTCCTATTTGAATGGTCTGAATTGAATTCAATTGCATTCAATTAAAGTATTTGGAAATATAAAAAAAAATATAGGTTCAATTCATGTATGTAATTGAAACTCATCCTTTTTACAAATTGAATTAACTCTTCCAAGTATTAAAATTGACGGACGAATTGTGGCTTCAATTTTTTTTTGAACGTTGAAAATAACCTTTCGATAATATTCATCTAAAAACAAGAACCCTATTATATCTGTTCACCTCAAGCAGCGCCTCCCACCTTAAGCAGTGCCTCCAACCAAGAAAAACAGCGAAAAAGCAACACCTTTTTTACCTTAAATCAACACCTCCCACCAAGGAAAACAACAGTAAATCAACACTTTGCAAACTTTGTATCTAGTTCAGTCTCTGATATTTAAATATGTAGAATCATGTCATGATAAGCATAATGCTTCTCAGAAGGACAAAAGTAGAGGCCCTGAAAATCATAACATCCATATTTCTATCGCCGACGCTTATTCACAAAATGCAGTATTAAAGGCTGCGGGTTAATGCTACATAAATGGGATGGACTTTCTCTTTTCGAAAACAAAAAAAGAGTGTTTGAGAAAACATATGTTTTATATTTCTTGTAAATTTTATTTTAAAATACCTATTATTTTGAACAAAGATTATCTAACTTTTAAATATTAATTTATATCCAACTTCATGTAATTTGAACCTTTTTTTACTTTAATTCTTATTTTTTTAAAACTATCACTTATGTTATCAAATTATATTTTTATCAAAAGCCTTAATTTTCTTAATTATTAAAATTCATATAATTTCTTTTAAATTTAGATTTGTATTATTATGAAAATTATTATGATTTTCTGTCTATTCTTTATTAGTTTTATTTTTATAATCACAAATTTATAACTTTGTTTTACTCTTATAATTATTTCATTTTTATATATAGACAACTTTATTTTTAACAACAAGTATTGCTAAAATCTAAATAATGAAATTGTTGTTTATAACTTGCTCTATGTAAGTGTGAATGTTTATAATTTAATAAGATTATTTTTTAGTCAAGGGTAAAAATATCATATAAAATAATTGAATTCATTTTGATTGTGTTCCAAACAGTTTAATTGAATTCAATTTCAATATTAATAAGTTTGTTCCAAGCAGTGTAAATTAAATTCAATTCAATCTCATTAATGTAATTGAATCCAATTCGTTAATAAATTCAATCCGAAAGTTTCCAAACAACCTATAAGAGAAGTTTTAGCAAGTGGTCTGAACGAGATTGGATTGCTTTGAGCAAAGATCTAAGAGATCTAATATTAATATTCTAGTAAGCTTTGGGAATACGAGGAATCAATCAATTAACGCCGGTTAGAATAATCTTGAGATCAAATTTTTTGTTCCAGTTAACTCTCATACACACATTTACGTGGGTCTATATAAATATACGGATGAAATTTAACAGAACAAGTTGGAAGTAAATGATTTGATGCGAATGACCTCATGCTCTTGGAGATTCTTCCAGGGTAACCAGAAGTGTATGTTGGAAAATGATGGGACACTGTTACATGTGTAAGACTAACAGATGGTGAAGATTGTCCTGATTAGTGGAGAAAATAATAGGAGCATCCGGATAATTGCTACAGGTTGCTAAGGCTTGGCGTTTATTCAATCTTGTTTCCATCCCATCCCTTCCAAGCTTCACTGACGAGAGAATAGGTTTATTCAATCAAGTGGTGTTTGAAAAATTCATTCATATTTTTGGCATGTTATGTAGCCAATTGTCAATTTTAGTAGACTCTACAAGTAGGAGTGCGTAACCTATTTTGTGGACTTAGGTAGTTTTACTTAAAACACACGTCGCAGAGCCAATGTTGTGCCGTTGCTGGAACGAAAGCTAGAAAGCTAGAACATGGCATGTCTTCTAGCCTCCTTAATTTTAATCCTCGAAACGAACTGAGTAGGTAGATCTTAAACGGAATCCATGAAACTGAAAATCTACTTGGACAAACTCTGGATTCTGTTGTGGTAATGGTAGACTACCTACAAAAGATGGTCATCACTCTGGAACTGCTATGGTAAATGTAGTGGGTGGATCAACGAGAAACAAGAAATTTGAGATAAAGGGTTAGGAGAAGAAGAGTCTGAAATGAGAGAGTAGAAAGTAAGATCACAACACTATTTTGCTGTTCGATAACCAACATCATCTGTATACAGCTATTACATTCGCCTGGATACTCCTTAACAACCCTGAGAGGCAGTGAATTATCTATACGTGTATTATCCTAATCTTTCTTATTTATTCAGGTGAGAGAAACTGTGACAGGATAACATATAACACCAAATTTTTCCAGAATGAATGCTATTTAATTACAATGGTATTTCAACCAACTGGTACCAGCACCTATTTACGGTTGAGAAAATGCGGCCCGACAAGACGATTTATTACATGGATAGAACATTGAGACCAGAAAGTACTACATCCTGGCAGGACATTCCTCAATTCATGTCTTGCCTGTTTCCCTCCATCTGACAGAATTGGCTGGTTTTTTAGTTTTAAACCGATCTTTCTTATATCTTGAGTAATTGTGAAATAGTATAATTGCCTGCAACGAGTTATATGATGTTACGGCAATTTAACGACATCAAAAGAAGCATCGAGTCTATGCTCTTGATAGTAATATGTCAACACTATTGTTGTCAATAACTAGTTAACCATCTATCACCTGGCATCAGTTATGTTCATGCTTTAATTAGGAAGTCTACTTTGAAGAACCTGACGCCGAACCTAACCTTCCTTTCAAAGTTAGAGAAAATGCTGAATTTAGTAACATATGAAGCACTCGGACTTCAAAATCAAACTGACGTAACCCCTATCCCTTCATCAAGCACCATGTCCTGTTCATGGACCCATCAAATAATTTCTACACTTGATTCTTAAAGATATCCGGGAAACCTAACCAACTGGCTTCTCATCATGGGCCGATTCGTTTGCCATGGCTTGACTGCGTTGGGTGCATGTAAGTGAACAATCTCCATTTTTGTGTGGAACCCCCACGGCTGCCCTTCATACCATTGAGGAGTACACTGAACAACTGCCGACTTATCATTATTCTGTCCTGACTGTAATCATCCTGAACTAGGCATGCATAGTTAAGAGTTTGGAAGAACTTAGTATATCCCCTCAGGCGCTCAAGTGACCAACTTTCAAGGCAACAGCTCAAAATCAAATGTCAATTTGAGAGGTACGAGTAGATTCTATCTATGCAAAACAACGGAGAACCGTAAAGCACCTTATTTCATGCTGAGCTCCAAGACACCATGAACAGAGTGATGACTAACATTGAAAAAGGGCTTCCAACAAAGCTTGGAAGGTAATTTTCATTGCACACTATGACAACCTCCTAAAATCTGTAAGCAAAACAATGAAGTAAGGCACGACTGATCATCAGGCTCTACACTAAAAGGAATTCTATTCATCAATAATAAGATTCATTCATGATATCAGAAAATAGGCAAAGACAGTACAAAATTATTCACCATGCTCATTTCGGAATTAATAATTTCCAGTTTCTACATCCTGATCTTCAACAAATTCTTCTAGTTCATCCACATCATCAATGGGGATTTCTTCATTATGATGAATAGTAGAACCTACAAGGTAAAGGAAATATTTTACAACATCTACAACAATCGAAATGCACTGGATATGAAAATATAGGGATGCAAGTCAATGCACTTGAAACCAACAGTTTAGGTTCATCAATTCAATATAACAGGGCCAGCAAGTTTCCTGCACCTATTCATTCATTAAAATCACAAACTAGGTTTCCAGCATTTATCATTCTTCTACGAACGTATAATCTTTCATTCTTCTATGAATGCATAATCTCCCCGCAGCATATTTCGAGTATAAATTACAGCAGTGCTGATAATTCAATTTTAAATACTGGAGACATAATCCAACTTAACAATCTTAGCTCAAAAATGCTAGACTATGAGCCACATCCATCCAACTATCGACCAAGAAGCAAATGAGCGACCCAAAAGTGACAAAGTCCCACAATCAGGGTGCAACTAGATTCTTAAGGAAAGGCACATTTTCAAGCAGGTCCCAAAACCTCACCCAAACATCTGATTATGTCTGAATATTCCAGATTTAATATCATATTAAAAGTGTCACATTTTCAGTTTCTATAAAGAATTTAAAGGGTAGTTGGGCCCAAAAGAATCAGATTATTTTTCTGAAATTGACTTTTTCTTTGACTTTCATAATTTCTTTTCATCACCTAACATCTTGCTACTTACAATTCATCATTCTTGGAGTGCTTTGTGATCGGGCCAGAGGCAAGACAAAACAGGTTTCTAGGCAAAGTTCCAGTTAAGTCTCATTTAAACGGAAAGACTTGGATCAAGCACTGTCTTAAATCAGTAAGGTAGGTCACTTGGCATTTCTGGCTAGCAAGGGAAGGGGAACTAGGAGAAGGAAGAAAAAGATTATTTATATTTTAGACAAATATTGCAGGCGATCTTGGGTATGGTGATAAATACTTAAAGAGTATCACAAATTGCAGGACTTTTCCAGATTTGACATGGTAAATGAAAGTTTCAGAAGATCATCGATATATATCAACCGTCCAAAAGTAATACAACACAAGCATGTTTCCAGAAAAAAGCAAGTTTGAATGGTCAAAGCATGGAAGTCGGGGTTGCTATATTTTGAATACCATGGACACACAACAAAGTATTCCCTATTTACCACTTTGAAATGACTGAGTAGACATAGAGGCTATTTCACTTGATCCAGATTCACCATCAAGAAGATATGGAAGTCCCAAAAGCTGTAACAAGGACTGTGTTTGAGGATTCCGAGGGCATTCTACAGGAAATAGAAAACAAGAAACCAAGAACAATGAAGTCAGCCTTTAATTAGATTATAAACCCACAGAAAATCAACACATTATTTTGGATACGGAAATATTTGAGATTGAAGCACTTATTACATCTCAATAAAACAACTTTATGATTTTCTTTATCAGAATGAGAGCTGATGAAGCTGGTCAACTACCATGACCAGTCTAGTGTTAATATAGTACGAAAATTACTAGCTAAAAGAAGTTGAAATCAATGTACACAAATATCTGTTATTTCAAATCTAATTTCATGTAATAACCATTTCTTAAGAATATTCATGCCTTATGTTTGTACACATACATAATGGTAAAATGGTAAATTTAAATAACTTGGAACCAAGTTGTTCACATACATAATGGTAAAATGGTAAATTTAAATAAAAGGATATTCATGCCTTAATGGTAAAATGGAAATTTTAAATAACTTGGTTCCAAATTCTAAACTCAACCAGAATAGTACGAGTTTTTTCATCTTAATAACAGTCTTCACCATCAGAACTTCAGTATCCCAAATCATGGCAATGTGACCATTAATAGTAGCTGAAGTTCTAACAACTGAGTCTGGGTGATACTATTTTGTATTGAACCATTAAATCCAAAAAAGGGGGATCATATATTATTCCAACATGTCAGCTCACACAAAGTGTGAACAAACACAAGTAATCACAAATTCATCAAAATCAAGTTCAACACAAGTTGAACTCAAGACCTCTTGGTCACATAAAACTTTAATACCATGTCAAGTACCATTCAACCTTAAAGCTTAAGCTATCGGATGAGACCCAATAATGGATTATATATTATTCTAACATGTTACAACCAAGAAAAGAGAAATATTAGAGAATTTCAATAATATTACCAGCAAATGAACTGTTTGAATCTGACTTAGTTGGATTGAAAGATGGAACAGTTTGTGCAAATTCAAAGGGTTTGGCCCCTGTAACTTGTAGTTTGCTCCTGACCCATTGACGACAATCATGGACATCAAATTGTGTATTCCTAGGATTTGAATAAAGAGTCATCAAGTACCATATAGAGGAAGGGGAGAAAGATGTAGTTCTGCTAATTCTCATCCAAAGGAGTTTCAAATACATACACACCTGAAATTTGCATTTTTAAACGTCAATGGAAATATAGAATTGAACTTCCGTGTTATTGCCAGCCATTCTTCATCGTAATGAATCTCATAAGGTCCAGGTTCTGATTCAATTTCAACAATCTGACAGCTCATTGCAAGACAAAATAGTAAGCCAACTTATAATTATAACTACTGCAAAGACAGATATTAAGGATAATAATCAGTTAATTACATGCTACAACAAATACCTGTAAAAATTTGCGCCCAGGGAGGCACTTATCAAGTGCAAGAAATTTGGTAAGTGGGCCATCTTTTCCATGTTTAACAACAGCAGCAAACTTGCAGTGCAGGTGGGCCGAAAACCAGTAAGGAGGCATTAATTTTTCCAGCAATTGAGCAGCAGCTCTGCTTCCTAGAGTTCCTTCCTTAATCTGGAAACATTGTCAACTGAAATAAGGGACTGTAACCAATTTAAGCAATCAGAAGACTCTTACAAGGTGGTGGCAATCAAAATATCATATTAACAATTGATAATTACCTCTTGTTCAAAATGATGCTTATATCGAAGTTGCTCACAATTCCCATAGTCAGTGATACCAAGAGGCCAGTCATGTGAAAGAAAAATATCTATTGGTTCCTCAACTTGCATAAGTTTGTGGACATCATACTCACGGACATGATAAACAGACCTTATGCTTCTTTCGTCATACGGTGGCCTCTCATAGTGTCCTGCCCATGAAAAAAGAATAAGCAAGGGTCACTACTAAGGTTTCGTGTTTGCTGAAGTGAAAAGTCCAAAATATTTCAATTAAGAGTTCAACGCCATCTTTCATCTGTCTGAAAACAATATCTTCGTTCAAGAAAACAAGGAACACAAACCTTTATGATAGTCTCGAGCATTATAAATTCCAGAAAGCCCCGCAATTCGAAGGTTACCAAACTTCACAACCCCAGCAAACCCCAAGAAGTATATATTAGGGGCGGCCCAACCACCATAATATCTAGCAAGTCATGCAGTCACCAATAAGAATCACTGATTTCTACCACAAATGTTGTAGTAACTTAGTAAGTCAAGCCACCATAAAAAAAAAACTGTTCTTTGTTCCAGAGATGAATTCGAGGCCATATCGTAACTGCAACTACTGACGGCATAAAATGCTTAAACAAAAAATGCAACCAACCAATCGTAAGAAAGGAAAATAGTAACGTGGTGAGAGAGACTGACAATTCCCACAAATAATTGGAAGCTTCATGATTGCCGCCGATGAAAAGAGTAGGAACCGGAGCAATCTTCTGCCCAGAATAGTACTTCCAGAACGACTTCATCTCCCGATATTTGGGCGGTACGCTTAAACTATCCATATCCTTCTCATTCCTCACCGCCTGAAAGATCAGCATTTGTTTGTTTGTTCGTTTGTCATTCTCTTTCAAAACAAAGACTAAGAAGAAGCACCCGTGAAGAAAATAAAAAAAGGGAAGTAGGAGCAAAATTAAAAAAAAAGAAACCTGAAAGTCGCCACAACAGAGGAGAAGGTCGATTTTTATGGACTCTGATTCTTCAAGGTGTTGAATAGTTTCATACACTTTGTCCAGGTCTCCATGCATACACCCTTCCACAGCTATCCTCATTTTCCCAAGTCTAATTTGATGTTGAAAAATTCTAGGGATTGGTCATGTGTGTGTCTCGACACGTGAAGAGGGTAGGAGTAACTGCTAAAAAGGCTGCAAGAATTCAGGTTTAGAAAGGGTGAAAGCGACTTGAGGATGATTGATTTTATGGTTAGGAAAAGAGTTGCTCTCTGATCAAGATGTGGAGGAACCCAACATCCATATCCAGCCCATGCGCCTCGATGTTCTTTCGTCAATTTACGGCCGTTTGTACATTAATAAGATTGAATTGAATTCAATTTAAATTCAATTTATACTGCTCAGAATAAAATCAGTAATATTAAAATTGAATTCATTAATTAGATTAAATTGAATTTAATTCAATTTATACTAATTAGAATAAACTCAGTAATATTAAAATTGAATTCAATTAAACTGTTTGAAACATTATCAAAATAAATTCAATTATTTCATCTGACATTTTTACTCTTAATTAAAAGATAACTTTATTAAATAATCAATACATTCAATGGGTAAATATCAATTTCATCGTAAGTAATAATGAAATTGAAAAAATGTCAATGAGTGCCCGACAAGCTTAGATAGGTCAACCCATTACTTGACCCATAGCCCAATGGGCCACTGATGGGCTGGGACAACTTGATTCATCTTAATTTTTTTTAAATATCAAAAATAACATCCGATAGATCATTTTTCAGGCCGTAACTTAATTAATTTAGGCCAAAATTAAGCCTAGCTGAGCTAAAATTAACATCCTTAATACAAGTCACACGATGTCCGGTGATTATTCTCTTACAATACGTAAATTAGTTTCGAAATCATATACTATACGTTATAAAAAACAAATAAAATTAAAGATTTTCTAGATTCATTTTGAAAGTTACGTGGTTCCACATCATGTACTTGAAAATAAATAACAAAAACAAAACATGTTAATCACTCGTATATGTTAGATATACTCGGTATATTGAAAAAGAGATGTGAAGGTATTATGAGAAGTTATTTTTAACGTTAAAAAAGTGGCCTTGAAATAAGAATGAGAATTCAATTCTTGTGATTTTTAACGAGGATTGAATTCACAAGATAGTTGGCTTCAATTAAAGAATTGAATTGAATTCTTTTGTTTTTTTAAGTTCCAAACATAGGAATTCATTAAATTCAATTCTTATTGTTCCAAACAGGTACTGTTTCTTCACTTTGGAAGGGGTGCATCATTGTAATGCGAGAGAAAATTTTGATGATATTTATTCACTCCCTCTCAATGTCAATCAGCCGGCTGCCCTTCGCCCCGTCCGGCTTAACTCTTGCTTAGGTGGCTTGCGGGTCGGTTTGTGACCTGGCTCACTTATAGATTGACAGGCTTATGGTTAAATGAGTCATGGGTAAGTCAGCTCGGTTCAACTTATTTTTATTTTTTAAAAATTATAAAATAATATTATTTTTATTGTTCCACTTAAGTCATGAGTTGGGTTGAGCTATTTTAATTCATAGCTCACCTTAATCTGATCAACTCAAACTAAAATTAATTCGAGCCGAGCTATATTGGCCAAAATTGACATGTCTATCGTCGGTCAATTTGATTAGAGTTCCAACCCTATCGACAGTGAGCAACTGATTACAACATTGATAATTTGAATTTAAAATCTGCATCCAACTCGTCACTATCAAGTCTTTTATTTTTTGGCGTATGCATTACGCATTCAAAAGCACTGAGGATACTCTGACCAATATTTATGTCCGATCCGATGCTCAAAACGATGTCTTTTGAATACTATATAGAAGTAAGCAATCTTCAAAATGTTCAAAATGATGTCGTTTTGGGCGTTTGATAGAATTGGATAAAGTAATATTGAAAAGACAGCATTTAAACTTGTAAATATTATATTCGAACTCATATCAGAATTTCAATATTAAACCTTTGAATATTTTAATATAAAATAGTATATTAAATTTATATAATTAAATTTTAATTTACATTATAAAATTTATCTTTTAGAAAATATAACATTTGTGAATCTTTGCAGGGATATACTCGTTAATAACAATTTAAATAATTAAATATATGTTATATTGTATAGTTTTTTTCCTTAAGTCAGTGTAGTAACTATATATTCATTTTTATTAATTAAAGTAACACTAATTAAGAAAGTGAATTATTCATAATTATTTGTGTAAAATGTTTAACAAAGGTTATAATTAAGATATGAATAATCAATCCTAAAGAGCTCAATTTTTTATTTTTTTAATATGGTATTTAAGTTTTTAAAATTTTCAATTAAATTTAAATTTGCAATGATATTACAATTTAAATTCTTATCATTTTTTAAAATTTCTCATTAAATTTGAAATCTATATATAATTATAAATGAACTTAGTTTTTTTTTTCATGTTTTCATCAAATATAAAAAAGTATCTACTATCTCTTATATAAGTAATATCACTGTTTGTGGTGTATAACTTTATTAAAATATCAACATTTTATGCAATATATGACATATCAGTTGAATTAAAAATATTAACCTTGTAAAAAATTAAAAAACTAAAATAAGTTTAATACTGACGTCATCAACTATCAAATTATTTGCTATTTAACATCATTATTAACTTTTTTAATATTTTGATGTTATCTTAATCTTAACAAAATATTTTTTAATATAATAATTTTTTATTTCACTTGTCACATTATAAATATATAATATAATTTTCATACTAAAAATTAATTTTAGGCAAGTCTAAATTAATTAATCGAGTTTATTTTGAAGTAATTAAAATGTTGGAAGATATATGTAGAAAAAGACAACAAATTTATACTAAAGCGAGGGTTATCGATTCAATTTTGGTGCTCCATCAAAGCAATCATGTCTGGGGCTCCATCACATCAAGTATAAGATTATCTTACAAAGAGGATCACAATTCTCAGGCCCCTGACTTGGGATATTTCGGAACTCGATGAACTCGTGGGGAAATAAACAACCCAGCTCTCTGATGTAACTCTCAAGCCAGAGAAACATCAGCCAAAACTTGCAATCCCATTCAGTCAGAATCAGAAGCAAGATCTCAGGACATCACAGATTATACCAACCCCAGTATAAGAAGAAAAGAATCTTCATTTCACCGGCACAGAGAGTTATCAGAAGCTTAAGTTAACAGAGTTCAATGTACAGGCGACCAAAAGGGTATGGAAGCGATTGGGTATGCTCGAGAACAGCAGGCAGAATACTCCTGGAGGCGAGGTCTAAGCGACCATTACTAGCTTTAGAAACAGTTATAAAAATAAAATAAAGACATTTATAAATTTGTTCTCACTGTGAATTTAAATAAAATTCACTTATAATTAAGTTTTTATATCAACTTTACATAATAAATCGTATTTATAAAAACTTGTTATGTTTTATAGTAAAACCGGTAAGCACGTGTCCTTAATCTGATGCCGTAATTTGTAAAGATAAAAAGGAAGTAGTAATAAATAGCGGCAGTGGGAGTTGCGTAGATGAAGAAGAAGAAACAGAATAGAAAATAAAAACAGAAATTGCGGGGAGGGAGAAGTGAGGTTGAGTTGACATTAAAAGGAAAAACAACAGACAAAGCAAGCGGGAATATCGAATTGAGTTGGGCTGTTAGGGTTTGGATCCAATCTATCATCAGAGGAGAGGAGAGAATTAGGATCTGATTCTCATCTACTTCCCTTCTTCCGGAGTCTACAATCATGGCATATCGGAGGCAGCGGCAACAGCAACAGCAGCAACAGCAACAGCAGCAGCAGCGGCACTCGTCAATTTCTTCAAACCCAACAACAACACCACCTAATTCTTTTACTAATAGTAATAGTAGCAGAAGAAGAAGTGCCCGTCAAGATAATGATGATTACTATAAGAATATCTATGATACTAAAGAAGAGAGGGCGAGCACAACCGCAGCAACTACATCTTTAGCTGCAAAAGCAATAACCGCATCTTCCGCTCACAGAGACTCTTCTCTTTCCTCCGCTTATTCCTTCAACCACAAACCCATCCCCAAGGTACCAGATCGATCTATCTATCTATCTATCTATTTCCCTTACATATTTTTATTGTATCTATTTAAAATGATTAATCTTGTTTATTGTTGTTGTTATTACCGGTGAATGTGAAGGAATCGAAGCCATTTGATTTCGAGTATACTACATCCACATCTTCCTCCGTTAAAAGTAGTATCACTAGTACTAATTATTCAAATTCAAAGGAGAAAGATTATAAACATGGAGGAGGAGGAGGAGGCGGAGGAGGAGGAGGAGGAGGAGGATTCTGGGGAAATCTCGCTAGAAAAGCTAAATCACTTCTCGACGACGACGTCGACAATGACAGTCCTCAACCTCCTCCACCACCCAACAGCAAGGTCTGCTTCTGACTCAGTCTCTCTTTCTGCCTCTTATTCACTTCCACACACTCCAATATCATCAATAACTTTTTAACTGATTAAATGCAGTACCCCAGTTCACACCCCTCTTACCACACCCATAATAGGATGGCGGATGGTCCGAAACTACAGAGAGGAATCAATGCCATCTCTTCCTCCTTGAACTATATTGGCAATGCTGTTGAGGTCACTCTCTTCATTGTCTACTTCTATATGATACTCATTAGTTTCTACATTTTTCTAAAATTTGCTTTAGTATACTTTTGCCAGGAGGGCATTACAAAGATGGAGAACCGCACTGCCGGCATCATCCAAGAAACTCGCAAGCACATTAAAAAGAAGCACCCCACTGATACCAACTCTGCTACTGCTTCACATTATAATCCACCCAATACCACTGCTACTCCATGGCAACAATCCCAACCACAACCGCCAATGCAAACAGATATCCAACTTCAATTGAAGGCTTCTCGCGACGTAAGGTGACAGCTGTCTAGCTGCATCTAAGATTGCAGGATTGTCTTCTTAGTTTGGCATAAAATGTTGTTTATTTTCTACTTGATTACTCTGAAAACTCATTTGCAGAACAATACTTCCCTAAAGTCAATGTGAGGCTGTTGGGTATTGAATATTCTGCAACCAGCAGCAACCATAGTTTCAACATGTCATTTCATCTGAATTAATATCTAAATATTAAACTATAGATGGCACATGCACTGTGACTAGTTTCGACTTCAGATGCATTTATTCTCCTTTGTTTGTGTGACAGGTTGCAATGGCAATGGCTGCCAAGGCAAAGCTTCTTCTTCGGGAACTAAAAACTGTTAAAGCAGATTTTGCCTTTGCTAAGGAGCGGTG
Source organism: Erythroxylum longipes (assembly GCA_027563885.1). Classification (NCBI taxonomy): domain Eukaryota; kingdom Viridiplantae; phylum Streptophyta; class Magnoliopsida; order Malpighiales; family Erythroxylaceae; genus Erythroxylum; species Erythroxylum longipes. Next base: position 5,348,605 of record JAOQMS010000008.1, read on the forward strand.
TGCTCAGCTTGAGGAGGAAAATAAAATCCTTAGAGAGAGTCGCACAAGGGGAGACAACCCGGAAGATGATGATTTGGTACACACTTTCTGACTCTTTTATTCGTTATTTTAGGTTCATCTGGAATACACAGAATCAGTATTTGCTAAAGAATTGATTCTTTCATGATAACTGAAAGAGAATACGTACTAGAAACTTTAGTGCTTAATCATGCTTCAAAGTGTGTGAATGCCTAATTTTAGTAAGCTGCCAAATGGTTCAAGCTCTGAAAGCATTATATATTAATCTTTCTGCTGTTTTGGTATATTATATAAATTGCCTTTGCTTGATTTTAGTGTCTCTTAGAGCAACCTTAATGCTAGATATATGATAGCTTTATGTTCAGTTTCTTAATGAAGAAAAAGGCCAGCAAAGAACGAGACCGTTGGGAGCTAAAACATTCACCCAATCTATTGATTTGGAAAGATTTGGTATGAGTTAGAGTTTGATTAGGATTTAGAGGTTAAATTGGGCTAATTGAGAGTCATTTTTGAGGCCAGAATAGAAAAGGGAGCATTGCGTTGGCTTTTGTAGCTTTTAAATTATGGAAACGTGCAAAACAATGGAATGAGGAAAAAGAAAAGGAGAAGGAAAAGATCTAAGATGCGAATTCATTCAGCAAACTCAAATTAATTCGAGAATTGTTTATTGATTCCATTGATTGTTTATAGTCATGATTAACATGTTTCTAAAGTTTCTGGTTTGAATGAGATAGAAAGCCATCTTCTGAAAGTACTTTGATATTCAGGTTACTAAGAGAATACCAATCAGATGCCATAGATACAGGAGTCTCTTTTGACTAACTTGTTGGATGATGGCTCGTTATTTTTGTTATGCAGTTATTCTTGATCTGTAATTTTATTTAGTTTTGATTCAAGAAAATGTTGAATGAAGCAAGTTATAATCTTAGCTTTATACAATCGAAATTTTTATTTCACTTTTCTTTTTTACATTTCAGATAAGGCTTCAACTTGAATCATTATTAGCTGAGAAGGCTCGATTAGCACATGAGAACTCTGTCTATGCACGCGAGAATCGCTTCCTGAGGGAAGTTGTTGAATACCACCAGCTTACTATGCAGGATGTTGTGTACTTGGATGAAGGTACTGAAGAAGTCACTGAAGTTTATCCCATCAAGGTTGTCTCCAATATTCAATCGGCCAATCCTGCATCTTCACCTCGATCCGTGTCTGCTGATGCTTCCTTGGACACAAGTACACCAGTGTTTCATGACCTCTGTTTACGACCTGTGCCACCGCCAGGGCTTGTTGATGTTCCCCAAAGCCCTACAACAATTGCCGCAGATTCCAGGAAGCACACAACGTCGTCTATTTGAATGGCAACATTCTTTAGTCGTTCCTTTCATTGAATGTCGGTTTCAATTTGTAACTGTATGATATTTGTAGCCCATTACCAAATTGTTGTTTAGAGATGCACTTATTTACTAGGATGAAACTTGATGTAGATTTGCAATCATGTCCTACAAATCATGCCATCCAAGAACATTGTTATGCTGTTTTTGGAACATAAACAATATTAGAGCTAAAAAATTAAATTAAATCAGTTTTAACACGTTATTAGAGTTGCATCGGGAAGTTCATTGTGTAATTCTAAGCATTTGATTTAGACTATTATTAAGATTTAAGGCAAAGAGAAACATTAATCTCAAAGTTAAAAGAATAAAATTAAATTTAATATTTAATATTTCAATACATACAAAAAGAAACGTTTCATAAACATTGAAAAAATATCTCATCGTTTTACAAACGTTTATTAAAAATCCCAAGAAGAGGTCACACCCCGTTACTCTTCTTCTACAAGTTCAACGATTCTCAACTTTTTTGACCCTGAAGTGGCGGTGGAGTGTCTAAGCTAAGTTCTTAGTACTATATTGCGGCTGGATGACTTGGAAGAGATGAAAAATGGTATAATCGAAATAGACTGCAATAGAGTTGAAGTTTATATGCAGAAGCAATGACCGATTGTGCTATACTTGAACCTGGTAACCTAATCCTGATGACGTGCTCCATTAGGTCTTGCCTCAAGTTAGTTACCACCAAAGTCATGCTCTTTCTTTATGGTATGATTCAGAAATGACACATTTGGTAATTAGCAATAATATGAAATAGAACTTGGCATTTTAAGGTTACTGTATCGGTGTTGATGCATGTTACTAGATTCAGTGGGGTCAGTAAGAATTAGATGGCCTCCCAATCTAGCAGATGGCACTGGTTTTAGTCTAGCTTAGCTCAGGTAACCCCATTAAATATTGGTGAAAATCTTAAGGTCTAATTTGACCATTTTACCTAATCTCAAATCCTTCAAATGTTTTGTGATTCCTTCACGATTTGTTGGAAGCCTAATGGGTAAAATACTAAATGCAGAGTGTGTTTCTTTTTACTACTATTATTAGAAGCAAACCAACAGTCAGTGGTTTGAGGTGGAGACATGAACCTGAACAAACATCTTATTTTCTGTTGGCATCAAAATAAAGGAAGTGGTATTAAACCTCAGTCTTCAATGGCCTATAATTACACTGTATACACATAAATTTCCACCTCTAATTGAATGATCTGGAAGGAAAAATACCAATGGAATATTTGCTTGTGAGAACCTGTGAATTTAGACGCGACCAACCAAACAAATTACCTTTCTTTAAAACAGGAGGGTGTAGTGGTGTCTCATAAAGTGGTAGATCTTAGAATAACTGGAACAACAAGTTTGTTGATCCATCGCTATATGATTGGATATCCGCAGGTTTTACCAGCGCTCTGCACAATGGGCATGTCCTTTCACGCTCAAACCTGTAGGGATAAGCAATTCTTTAAAGAAAGAAAGAAAGAAAATAAACTATTTGTGTCAAACCAAAAAGAGGAAAAAGAAAAGCACCAACAGCAGTGAACGGATATAAACAAACCATGAAAAAGTACTGAAAGTTAATTAATTGCATCAAGCATATTCCAATGAGCAATTATGCCCTATGAAACTAGATAGAACTAGGTCATCCTTCTCTATAAGTCAGAAATACTGAATTTGAAAGGATCCTTAGATCTAATGTTCCTCCATTAAAGTAACCCAGAATACTCAGCCAGATTGATATGTGCATCAAGCTTGAAGTAACATCGATATAGAGTTTCCAAGAACACGTGGATTACAAGTTTGAGATTAGATTTGTTACTAAGTCCGAGGACAGCATTTCTCACACCAATGCTACCATCATGTCATTGCAAGGAAAGAATTTAACAGATGTCAGTGCACTAAATTTCCCTTCTGGTCTCTGTAATATCGTCATTATTATGCCCATGTCGAAACGCCTAGTAAAATCCTGTGAAATCCAAACGTCTCAGATCCCAGACAAAGGGCCAAAGAGCAACAGCGTTTTACACCAAGGGTGGGACTGAGCCGCAGCTTAACCCCTTCTATGGGTTGTGGAAACTAAAAGCTGCTCTACAAATAATCTTGTATTCCATTGATTGGCTATGATAAAGAGCACTAAGTTTTGGATTCACATGATGACATGTCACATTTCAAGGTTCAACGCCACGTAGAAGTTGCTACAGATCAAATTTTGCCTTAAGGACCAACATAAAATGAAAGAAACTGTAGAACCCAATAGCAATATCCTCTGCATCACTGAAGCTTTTACATTGACACAAGAAATTCATGATTTGGCAGCCTTGGTCACCAGAAGTAACAAAGCTGAAATTTACCATCTTAAAGCATGGAATAAAGTTTAGTCAAGACTTATGAGATCACAGCTTAACCAATGCTTAAGAAAATGTGTATGGTCTTCATAATAGGAAATTTAACATAGAAATTTTACCATTCTGATACACAATCTTCACAGAATACGTGCTTACAGCAGAGTAGAACTGGTGCGTGCATTTTCTCCTGACAAATGGCACATAGATCTCCAGCTGCATTGGCCTACAAAAGTTGCCAATTGTTTAAAACTAACAGGCTACTACATGTAGAATGAGAAAATTAGAGATCATATATGTGGTACAAAACAAACTTTCACATGGCTCCTGTTCCATAAGGTGTATCATTATATACTTGCGGAACCAGTGGATACAATCCTGAGGAGCAATAGTAAGATAAAAAGTAGTAGCACAATTGCCTGCGAGACCACTCACCTGTTCAGACGTGGCATAAGAACCATAATGCATTTCTTTGCGAGATAAGGCCCTTGATGCAGCTATGAATAATTGAACCTACATATTCAAGTCACATTATAGCCAGAGGCACAACCCATGATTTCAGACGGGTACATATAAGATGTTTCCCGTGAAGAACATACCTTCCTCAGAATCGAAGTAAGCTTGAAAGTTAAATATAGCCCAGTGACTAAAGAGGAAAAAAAGCTCCCATATTCTTTGTTTAAGAAGAAGCGGTACCAGACAGGCGTTGGCAACAAGGCACGGTATAACAAAGACAGATACTCAATAAGGGTGAGCAACTGACCCTGAAAGAACAGAATTTCGAACGGTATTTGAGATCACGCGTAAAACAGAAAAGAAATGAGAGTGCATGAATGCAAAATTCAAAACTTTCATAGCCAGAGTAACCTGTTTACGATGGTTATGACCTCGGCTACTCTTGCAGCGCATTAAGAGAGCACATTTGCAGGCCATCGCAAGCTGGCGCACCATAGCGTCTACAACAGAAAAACATTAGTGAGAAGATGGAGGTATGAGAAGTATAGAACGAAAACTTTGATTGAAGCAGGAAAAAAAAAGGTATTGCTATAGAGCGTGAGAACCAAAAAATACCATTCACGGTGATGATAAAAACAGCGTGCCAAAAAGGAGGAACTTGGGGAGGAGGAAGCAAAAGCAGAGGGCAGAAAAGATCAGTGTGTGTGTACCACCAATAAACGGATACGACATGAACCAAGAACATAAGTATCATGGCAATGAGGACCAATTCATTTCTATCTCCCTGAAGAAACAAAAGGAATTTGCAGCAATTAAAATAGGATTACAAATGGGGTGTATCAGAATTAGACACAAAGTGTCAAAAACCAAAAAGAAAAAAGACAGAGAGAGAGAGAGAAAGAGAGAAGACCTTTAAAGCAGTCTGCTTGCGAAGAACATCATTGGATTTGAACAAGACAGCAGCAATCCACAAAACAATGCAGAAGCCTGATACATTGGGAAATGCATAAGGTTTCCCTAAATGGAAAAAAAAAATGAATTGAAATAAGTTAGAGAGGGAGGAACCTCGGAAGTGTTGGCGAATAAAGACAAGCAGGAGGAGGAAAGAGAAAGGGAGAAATTGCTCAAGACACCTGCCCAGGTACTGAATATCATATCTCTGATGATAACTACTACTAACACTACTTCTGGAAGAAGAAGAAGAGGAAGAAGAAGAAGAAGAAGAAGAAGAAGAAGAAGATGATGATGATGATGAAGAAGAAGAAGAAGAAGGGGCCTCATGATCAGCAGCTGTATTAGTACTACTAGTAGTAAAGGTATGATTTGAAAGGTGTTGATAATGAAAATCAGCAACATTTGGAAGTGGAATCGGAATAGGATTTTCAATTATACTAATGCTGATTGCTTCAGAATCACTAGTACAACTTGTTATTGTCGTCGGAGTGGGAGTGGCAGATAGAGAAGAAGAAGAAGAAGAAGAAAGCAATAAGGGGTGTTTGGCAGCAATCTCATCATCATCATCATGGTCGGGAGTAGCAGAGCGCGGAAAGAGTGACAGAAAATGGTTAGACAATGTTGCTGTTGGCGTTGTTGTTGAGACGCAAGGACTACCAGAGACGGTAATAACACTGGTGCTTTCGGTCATCGTGGCCTTTTCTTCTTCTTCTTCTGCAACTCTTCCCATCTTTGCTCCAATATTACCGGATAAGCTCCGGAGCGAAGCGTAGGGGATATGTATATTAATTGTAAAGAAACAGGAATTGATATTTGGAAGATTGGAGGGGTCAAAACATAAATATCTGAAGACCTAACCTAATCCATCCACTCCTCCACTTGAATTTGGGATTGGGAAAGAATTGAAATCATCAAAAAACACATACATCACTACATCAGTGGCACCGGCACATTGAGAGTGAGAGAGACAAATTGTGCAGTTGGCTGATTTTGCGTTCTCTTCATCCTCCTCCTGCTGCTTGTGCGTCCCTTTCCAGTTGCAATCACTACATTTAGTATTCCGACCCTTTTGCTTTTTTCCACTCTGCACCGACGTCTTAAATGTTATCTTGTTGCGCTTGACAAATCAATCAACACTTCTGCTTCTTTTTTAGTTTTTTACAAATCTCTTTAATTCAAATTAAAATTACGAGCAAAAAGAAAAAGTTAAAACACACATTTATTATCTTACAAAACTCGTTTTCTTATTCCGTAAGAAAAGGAACTCAATAGGAGCTGACATTTTCTTTCGAAATTCAATTAAAATAAAGTTTTCATTATAATTATAATTAAAATTTAATTAGTTTATTTTATTCAAAAAATATTTTTAATATTATATATTAAATATAATTAACAAAATGTATAAATAAAAAAATATGTTTACTAAATAAATTAATAACTTCATACATTTATTATGAATAATCAATTACCTGCATACATTAACTTCAGTTCTTTGCTCATTTTCGCGACATCCGCTTGAACTCAACTCTATCATATTACCAAGACCAACGACAAGCACAAAGTGAGCAATAACAATAAGAGCATCAAACTATAGCACATCTTCTCCAGAAAGTAAGGAAATGCTAACACTGGGAAAAATATATCAGAAAGGAGTTCAGGTCTCCTAAAGTGATTGTAACCAATCTGTTGTGTATGTGGCTCATATACTGGTAAAGGGGCAGGTGCTGGAGCAGAGTACAGTAGAGTGTAAGCGCAACGGAGCGAAGCTCCGCTCCAGCTCTTGCCCCCTCTTGGGTGTCTTCTCGGTTCATCATCGGAGTACGACAAGATAAGTTGGGGGTGTAGGGGCAACGCCCGGTGGTACGATATAGGATTGACGATTTTAGGAGCTGTCTGTACGACATCGTATGAAAGTCCTTACGGATGATGTGGCAATATGGCGACGTGTGTTTTAAATCGTGTCCTATTGTAATTGTACAGATGTTTTTAGGGTTTTATACAAAAACCTAATGGACCTTGTTGGAAAATTTTGAATAATACGAAAAGCCGCTTCACTTCCGGAGACGTAGGAAACACACGGTTTCCAAACCTCAGTTAAATTATGTGTTCTTTGTCTTTCTTTAATATCTCTTTTACTGTTTATTTCTCAACACAAACCATAAATACGTAAGTCTTTACAGTACAGGAAGTTTTGAGTTTTCAACTCCACGAACGCCACTGGCCTTGGACTTTCTTAAGGCCAGAGCCAAGCCAAGGCGTTATGAAAATTGTTTTCACCTGAAATTCAATCCAAACAAACGTAAAGAAAACGTTTCTTCCATATTAGACCTTGAAACTAAGATAATACTAAATGAACCAGGAGCATTAATCATTGGCCACAATTTTGAAATGGGAACAGACCAGAGACATTGACTTCTATGACAAAATACCAACCAAATGATATGAAATTTCAAGACAAGCACCCATCAACTGCCTCCCATCAGGGTTGTTTGCTAAAGTAAAGAATATGCATTTAGGTTTCTCATGTCTGATAGCTTCAACAATAAGTTCTACATTCAACCTAAACTCTGGTCTTCTCTGAACCGCAAAGCAGAATGGAAGTGCATTGATGATTTGATGAACAAAAGTCATAATTCCAGAGTGTGAAATGTCAAATTCATACATTGAGAAGGTTGGAGGACAGTCACAATCCTGTCACCAGGATCTAGGGTGCATCCACCGTACACATGAGTCAAGAATGCACGACTTAGATTCTGCTGCTTGTTGAAGCTAGGTATCTATATCATGCCAGAACTGCCATATACTGCCACATCATCCATCAACAGCTCATCAGCAACACATCCCACAATAATGTAATCAGATTCAAGGCCTGAATCTTTGGCAAGGGCCTTACATAGAGAATGACATTCAGGATCTGGACATATAAGGAGAGTTGAATGATCCTAGAGCTTCAAGTACCTCAAAACCATTTGAAACTACTTTAGACGGCTGTCATTGCAGCAGAGGTCATCTTTGACATTTATCCTTTTTGAGAATCAAAACACACAATTAAGGTGTTCAACACAAACAAATTCTTCTTATTTTACAAAATACACCAGTCATTAAAGCAATAGTAAGCAATAAATGAAGAAGATATTGTAGTTACATATGGAAAAAAATCAAAATCAAAGAATTATAGAAGAGGATAGAAGAGTACTGAAAGTCCATTTTAATGAACTTTAGGAACCAGTAAGAACACTATTGTCACTTGATATAATAAGTTGAAGTTTCCAACTATTGATGGAGAAGATTTACAAAGTTAGATATTTCAAAACAAACAATTCTTTATGCTAGATCGATCGTCAGTGGAGCTAAAAGTATAAATCACATTTATATATTTAGTGGGAGAAGCTTTGTCATGACACCAATTATATCTTAGAACAGATCGTCAATCGAGTCATTTATGTTGTGCAAATCGACCAGATTAGAGTAGGTTCCCAGTTAAATAGGACTGAAGGAATAGTAATGAATACACAGACTTTACGTGAAAAACTCTTAAATTAGGGTAAAAACTATGGGCAAGGATAAAAGAATTTTACTACCAAGAAAATTGGAGAATTACAAAGAAAAAACTACACCCACAAAAATACATAGAATATTTTTTTTTCTCTCTCTCTTTTTTTTTCTCTCTCACCTCACGTCTTTCTATTATGTTCTGCCCATTTTTTACTCTTTGTTCATCTCCTACCTGTTTATAGGCAGGAGAATGAAGATATGGTTGGCCAATTTGGCCAACCATTCTTGTCTTGTTAGGCATGTTAGGCACCGATGCCTAACATGCCAACTAACCTTGTCTTATTAGACATGTTGAGCACTGAATTTCGGTGCCTAACATGTCAATCAAGTTTGACAATTCTCCCACTTGAAAATTTGATTGAAAATCAATTAAATCTTCACACTATTCTTTCCACCTTGCCGCTTCATGTTGCTTACGTCTTTGTCAAGCCACACGATGATCGACACCATATAAACTTGTCAACGTTGATTGCTTTTGTCATAAAATCTGCCAGGTTATTCATGATATGAATTTTCTGAATATCCATCATTCCTTCTTCCACTTTCTTACGAACGAAGTGGTATTAAACTCAAATGTGTTTTATATTTGAATGAAATGTTGGATTCATTGCAAGATGCAAAGCACTTTGGTTATCACAAAACAGAGTAATATTCTCTTATTTATACCTAAGTTCTTCCAACAACATCTTCAACCATACTGTTTCTTTACTGGCTTGTGTTGCTGCTACGTATTTTGCTTCTGTTGTTGATGCTCACAGCTCCTCTAGCTAGTGTAAACACATATCCTGTAGTGAATTTACTTTTATCAAGATCACTTACATAATCAACATCAACATATCCTTTAACAGTAAAATCTGATCCTCTATAACAAAATGCAACATCTGAGGTTCCCTTGATATATCTGAGAATCCTCTTAACTATATTCCAAAGCTCTCGACCATGATTCGCCATGTATCGGCTAACTACTTCCACTACAAGTGCAATGTCTAGTCTTGTACAAATCATAGCAAACATTAAGCTTCCCACTGCTGATGCATATGGTGCTTGAGACATCTCCATCCTCTCTTTTTCATTTATAGGACTCATACTTGAGGATAACTTAAAATTAACAAGAAGAGGGGTATAAATTGATTTACAATCTTACAAATTAAATCGCCGCAAGATCTTCTTTAAATAATTCTTCTGAGAAAACCAAATCTTCCTATTATTTCTGTCTCAGTGAATTTGCATCCCTAGAATCTTGTTTGCTGGTCCTAAGTCCTTCATTTCAAATTCCCTAGCCAACTGTGCCTTCA
>JAOQMS010000008.1:5371569-5393612 GCA_027563885.1 Erythroxylum longipes
ATATGAAAAATAAAATAAAAAAGTTTATAATTTATTAATTTTAAAAAATAAAACAACAATTTTTTAAATTTATTTTTTAAATTTTTTATTTTAAAATTTCGGACCAAAACGGCCCGCAGGCTGCCCGAGCCATGGGCCTCTCCGCGGGCCACCACTTCGGCAGGCCATTTCGGCCCGCATGGGCCGGACCATGGGCTGGCCCTATGCAGCCCGCCCGGGGCGTGGGCCGAAATGGCCCGAGAGAAATTTTCAATGGGCCGGGCCGGGCCATCGCCGGGCCGGGCCCGACCCGGCCCATTGACATCCCTATTCATAAAGATAGTTTTAGAAGCAAAACATTGTTGAATTTGTTGTCATCTTCTTATCTTTGCTGAAACCATTTTACTCCCACCTTGTTCTTGAGATGATCTTGCATGCATGTGAGGCAAAGTAGACTTATACTTTAAGGTGGCATTTGAGCTAAACAAGTAAGTGCAATACCGATCTTTGTGGCATGTGATATTAGGAATGATTAGGGATATATTGAATGTAGTGTTGATGTTAAAGTTGTGCTGGAAAATGATGGATGAATTAGTTAGTTTTATGTTATGTTTTAAAATGCATGAAAACAGTAGTTTATAGGCTATTATATGGATGATCTAAGTTGGTATTGGAAGTGTAATTGATGAGAAATTCATGCTAAAGATAGGTGTTATTAGGATTTTTTAGATTCTGGAAAGTTAGAGATGTAAATGAGTTTGCAAAAAGGAAACTGTTAATGATTTAAGTGAGCAGAATTTGGGATCCTTAGTGTTATCAATATGGATGCTAAATTAACCTGATATGAAATAGCTTTAAGGATCATGAAAGAAAATTCAAGTCGTAGTGATGTCTCTAAGTATGTGAAATTTGTGGAGAATTGAGGCAGAAAGACTATGCACGATCGTGACCCTCAGAGCACATCGTGGCTTGATTACTTGCCTTCTGTCACAATAGTGGTAAGGTCCCCCACGATTGTGGGCCTAGTTCTGAAAAGATAATTTCTATTTTGTGTACATGTTGAACTAGTTGAAGAAAAGTCACTCTAAATTGATGTATTTGGTCTTGATTAAGGCTTGAAATGAACCTCTATTGTTGCTTGATTAATTGGTTAAGAGCTTGATAAGTTTAAGTTGTTAATTGATGTCATAACTTAAAGAATTGACTGTTTTAATGTCTACGTATCCAAATCTGGACATTATGAGTTGTCAAAGGAATAAAGGTGTTCTTATAAATGCAAATATGATCATAAGGACATGAATAATGTGTATTAGGCATGAATGAATGAGCACTAAAGATCATGATGTAATTTTGAATAAGAATTGGATAATTGTATGAATATATATTACTAGAAAAGTTTGGTGAATGTATGATTGATAAATTTAGAGTAAATCAAGCTATAATGTTGAATGGTCAAGATATTTGTATAAGAATACATACCTAGAAAGTCAATTGAGCATGTACCAAAACATGACACATACAAATGTGTATAATTGTATATTCATATAATCGAACAAATTAGTGATTTGTGAATTATGTGTGTATTGCATGATGATAGACGCGTAAGATGATTGTGTGAATTGAATGTTAATTTGAACATCAAGGCAATAGCTTTTCTGGAGCTCATTGTGAGTTAATTTAGATGTGTAAACTCAATTATATGTGTTTCTGTATGAATTGAATGTTAATATGAAATGTGTGTATAATTGATTGATAAATGTCAGACTTAGATCTGAGGATCTTGATGTAAGGCATCGATATACTGAAATGAAAGCATGACATGTAAAATGATGTACTTCATCACATTGAAATGCATGATCAGATAAAAGGAGTTGTGACTAAAGTGACCAAAGTAGGAAAAGAGCTTTGAGCTCAGGATTGTGAAAAAGAGCCTTAGGCTCAGATGACACAGACTCAGTATCCAAAATGGATACGAGCTCATAATAACGTTTTATAATGTATATGTGGAATCATAATAACGTTGTATAATATATATGTGGAATATGAATTATAATGATACATGCGCTTTTTATGTTTGTGAATGAAATGAGAAAAATTGAACACTTAGAATGGTTATGATGTGTTTGATGCCTTTAATGAGTTAGTTGATTGTCCTAATGCACCATTTTTCTAGAGTTTGTTTTTGAATATCCTCTAGTGTTCAGGCACATGCTCTATGGGAGTAGTATGTTACACTTATTTTTGGAATATATAAAGATAGGTGGGGATGGTCTTTACTTATTCTCGAAAGTTAAGGAATATCTAATTCTAGGATTAGTTATTCTGTATATTTTTCCTAATCAAACAAAGGCATAACTAAAATTTTAAGAATATGGCAAGAATATAATACTTATTCCATTGAACCAAACATGCTCTTAATGTATTAGATTATGCTGATGTGCTTACATTGCCTAACTTTGAAATGTTGTCTATTATAGAATTAAATGCTTACAAAAGTGGGTTACGAGCTTTTTAAATGCAAGATGGCCATCTATTAGCATATTTAGGTAAGGCTTTGTTATAGAAACATCATCATTTGTTTGCTGATGAGTGGTAGCAATCAAACATTGGTCCAATTACTTAACTAAAAGGAAGTTTATAGTGCAGTTAGATCACAGGAGTTTGAAATATTTGTTGGAGTAGAAGATCCCCACTCCATTTAAGTAAACATGATTACCTAAATTCACTGAGGTTGATTTTAAGATCAAACGTATGAAAGGGGTTGATAATGCAATAGTTGAAGGGTTATCTAAAGTACGAAGTGGAGAAATGTATAAAAATTCTAATCTCTCACATTCATAGTAATTTCACTTAGGAAACTAAAAAAAGTTAGGAAACTTATCCTACTCTATCTATGTTAATCTAGAAACTCAAGGGAAGTTAGGTTTTAGAGTCATCTCATAGAACAAGGACTTATTATGATGGAAAAATAGACATAATGGTAGGAGTTAATACCATATTATAACAAAAACTCATTTCCTTGTTTCATACTTCAGTAGTTAGTGGACATTCTAGGTCTCTAGCTAAATATAAAATGATGAATTCATATTTCCGTTTGAAGGAAATACAAGCTCATATTACAAAATTCATTAGGAAATGTGATGTGTGCTAAATGAATAAGTTTGAAATGTTGTTACTATAAGAAAACTTCAACCTTACCCGTTCTACATCAAGCTTAGATAGAAATGGGTATGATATTAAAGGATTACCCAAATCTGAGATTTATATAGTCATCCTTTCAGTGGTTAATAGGTTCACAAAATACGCTTACTTCATGTCTTTGGCACACCCCTACTCAATTGCCAAAGTTGCTTCAGTTTATATCAACTTTATTTATGAGCAGCATGGTATGCCTTTTACTATTTTTAATGATAAAGACCTCATTTTAAAAGTAACTTCTGACAAGAGTTTTTTAATGTTCAAAGGGTTTCTTTGCATTATCTTAAGCTTATCATCCTCAAATAGATGGTTAGATAGAAGTTCTTAATAGAAATTTGGAGACATATTTACATTATATGGTAAGAGATTGCAGTTAATAATAGAGTAAGTGATTACCATGGGTACAATGGTGGCACAACGCCACCTTCCACACCACTCTTTGTTGCTCGCCTTTTCAATCTTTATATAAGAATATGCCTCCTGAATATACTCCTTATTTAATGTGTGATTAAAGTGTTGGTGCTATTGGTCCAAAAATTGGTTTAATGGTAAAGTTTAACCACCATTTTATAATCTCTATGGTTTCTCAACATTATGACTCAAACGTTCATCTTATTTACTCTCTTTATTTCCTCGTAGGAACGCTCATCTTATTTACTCTCTTTATTGTCTCCTAGTAACTTACATCTTGTTTTTGCCTATATATAGTTTGTCCATCTTTTTTATCGATGGACATACGTATTCACCTCTTGGATATACAAGCTCATCGTTTCTTTTCTTTCTTCAGTTTTCTTTGCCCTTAGAGAAAGTTTCTATTCTACCTTTGGAGTGCACCGAAGTTAGTGGAGAAGGAGACATTAATCTTGAGGTCAGATTTTGTTGTTCTACTGTACTGTGAAAGGAGAATTTTCAACTTAAGACAGTAATTTTTCACGACGTCTTTCATTTAAATATGTCGCCCAATTTTAATTTGATGTTATTTTTTTATTTTGCTAACACAAAGGAGTTAATGGTGGATTGATCTTTGTGGGACTACGAAGCTGCTTTACAATTGATTAAACTTTATAAGCAGAGGGCTTAGAATTGAATGAAAAAGTTCGCAGATATGATTGGGTGTATGCTAAGCTTCAAATCTATCATTAAGTGAGTATATAACAAATGAGCAATAAGAAGCTTTTAGCTAAATATTTAAAAGCTTCCAAATCTTACAATGTGTTGAATCAGTAGCTTTTAAATTGGAATTACCTGCTTAGTCCAAAATTAGTAATTTAAAAAAAATATTTCTTAGTTCAAGGAACATGTCACCTTATCAGTTGCTGGCTTACTCTAACCCCTTCAATACCTTAACAATGTTGGTCAGAATAAACATGCATTTTAAAAAGGAACTACCTATTTCGAATGGTTATTTAGTGATTATAGTAGTCATTGATAAACTCACCAAATATCCCCATTTTATGCCGCTTAAATGTCCTTATAAAATTGAAGTAGTAGTTCAGTTATTCATGAATAATGCTTTTAAACTTCATGGTATGCCATCAACCATTATTAGTGATTTTGATCTAACATTCATCAGCTCGTTTTGGTAACCATTTAATTGCCAAAAAGGAGTGGTTTACAATTTGAGGTCTTCAACACAACTTTGGAGACTTACCTTAGATGCATGATTGGAAGTTTCCCATCGTGATAAAGCAGTTGGCTTACATTGGCAAAATGATGGTACAATACCAAGTATTTTGAGCCCTTTCATGGTTATGGTCTCCATTACATATTCCTTAATTTTGTAGGTGACGCTGGGAAACTAGCATCAGACTAGAGTCTAAAGGATCATGAAGTTGCCAATAAAATAACCCTTCATTATCGACGAGTTCATCTTAGGATGAAACAACAGGGACAAAAAGAGAGTTGATAAAGAAATTTGAATAAGGGACTTTTGTCTTTGTTAAATTACAAACTTATAGACAAGGATGAACAACTAAAAGGAGCAACCAATAATTAACTAAACACCCCTATATTATGTATCTTTCAAGATTTTGGATAAAGTCGACCAACAGCCTTATTGACATTGTATTTCACTTTTTTAGTTGAAGAACTATATTCAGTCGCAAAAAATAACTAGTTATTACTGAAAAGATTGTATAGGTGATATTGAAATGCAGAGCAGACACTACAACACCAATTCAATGATCCATATCGTAGCGTGGAGAGAAGAGAGTGAAATTGGTAATCTGGAGAACTTTCGGCTATGTCATTACACCGATCCCACACATTATTTGTAAGGTCTAACGTGACGTGCTTTTTCTCTGCCACTTCTTACAGTCACAGGTAGGAACGCAGGTTGGAATCCTATGCTCCTTTTGCCTACCCCTTTGTTCCTGTTACTGTATTTCACCCCAAGAGTGTCCGGTATAGTATTAGTTGCCGCCAATGAATATTAAAGTTTCAGAAATATTGTCTGTATCTCCTCATTTAATCATTGTTTTCATTACTAATTAAGATAGCCGAAATTCGTTAAGCATAGGTGGCAACAGTTGTGTAAAAATGTCGGGTCCAATGTTTCCATATCATGCCCACTTACAACATCACATGTATAACAGGAAATGAAGCTGTTAATTGTCGTAGAAATTGGTCTTATATATATATAAAAAATAAAGAAAAAGGGAATGAAATATGTACAGTTATGTGTGTCAGCTGGTTCTCTGATTTCCTAACCAAAATCATTGTGGTGCGGTGTGTTTTGGTCTGCTCTTCACAAGATGACAGCTTGACCAACAACATCAGCAACCACCTGCGCAAAGAAGAGAAAAACAATACCAACTGTTTATATAAATGATGTAAAATGGGTTATTTGTTTGGTGAACGTAATTTAGTGAAGAAAAAGAGATTCTTATATCACATATGACTATAAATTAGACAACACAACAAGATGCAGACGACAAGTACAGATGTTGGTTGGGACTTATGTTCGAATCTAAAACATCTAACATTAATCATGTTATTATGTCATATATATTGTAATTAATAATAAGATTGAATTCTTACCTTTTTGTTGACATTTCCTCTATTAGGTTTACTGTAACATGTAATTATGGAGATGATTTGGAATTACGATAGGATCATATCCTCTATTCTAATTAATCAACTTTAACCTTATTTTATTAAAAGGTAAGGTTCACACGGGGAGCTCCAGTAGGGAGTCAGCCAGTCAGTCAAGTTTTCTATTCTATTGTTACCTTAACTGATCAGAACGAAATCAATTTCTTCAGAAACAAAAGCCGACAGAAAGTGGCAAACTATCAGAGAACGTGACGCAGCGGTGACTACTTTTTTAATCCAATTTACTTTACGTATCTGTATCGCCAGCTGATATATAGAATTGTCATAATATTAGAGTATGAGTGGATGATCTTTTCCTGTAAACATCATTTTCGTTTCCCTGTCTTATATAACTCTCAAAGAATGAGATGGATCGATGGTGTACAATCATTCTCTTCCCAGTCACTGTCAGGTCTCATTATATATATATATATAGACATACAAAGTTTGACTATAGCCTCTGGCTTACCCTTTCTTTCTGGTTTTCTCACCTCACGATCGATTGACAACAACTTCATGTAATGTCATATGTCTCCCTCTGCGTCATGTAGCGAGGTGGACGACTGTTTGTATCAGAACAGCAGTGGAGTATAATATAATACGTATAGACATCATGAGTCGTATTTGATACAGTGTGTGAAAACTTTCAAGGACATAAGAGTGGCCAACAAAGCAAACATTAAAACCCCGCATCAGCCTCTGTATTACAAATTAAAACCCCACCCTTCCTCATCAGAGAGCCCCACTACTTTCGTCAATTGACACAATCACACCATTTATTGTATTTCCCTTTTGCAGTTTCCCACCTCTTCGCCTTTCTCACCTTCTTTCCTTATTTCCTTTCTATATGCTCTTTTTCCGATTCACTCTGTGCGAGTTGCTCCTTCGCAATCATCATCCCCTCTATTTCTTTCTATTTCTTCACTACTACATACATCCATGTCAGGACTATACTCACGTAATTACTCACCTGCAAGAGCTCCATCACCTCGTATAAGAGCAACCCCTGATGTCGACAGGTACATAGCTTGCCTAACTAGTGTCTGCCTTTTCAACGATGTACATATATTTCTCTAATTCTTTTGATTCAATCCTTGCACGTGTTTTCTGTTTCCAGTGGTCAGTATTTGACGGAGCTTTTAGAGGAGCATCAAAAGCTTGGACCTTTTGTACAAATCCTTCCTATATGTAGCCGTCTTCTGAATCAAGGTTTGGCCTTTTCCCTTCTTGTTTGAGCTTTTTTCATGTAAATCATCTGTTGATTCTGCCCATCTTCCTATCCTCCTTGTTTATTCTATCCAGTTGTGGTTTGAAATACCAGAAATTCCCATTTGTTGACATATATCTCCATCTCTTATTATTTATTTGAAGATTATAATAAATGATCACTTTTAGAATACGTGTGAAGATTAATGAATGTTCGATTCTCCTCATGTTTCCTTTTCTTCCTAAATTCCATCTCTGTAGAGCGTTTGATATAGAACTTGTCAAGGTTCTGCTCTGTAGTAATATGTATTTGATCTCTACTTAGAATTTGTTAATCTTTCTGACGATGTTGGGAAGATCTTTATTGAAGATGTTATTAGCAGAAAATCATGTGTTTTGGAGCTGACTGTTGTAAGTAAAACCACGTCATCCATTAATGACGGAAATCTGGGAGTTTATTTCAAACAGTTAAGTGTTAGATAAAAATACAAATCCTTGGTCAGAAAGCTGTTGCAGAAACTCGCTGTTCACCGTAGTATTTACCTCATATAATGATGATGAATAAGAAATTCTAATCAGGAACTAGTAGAACATAAAGCTGCCAACAGAAGTCCGTTTAACTATGTTTACACTACTTAAATTCGTTATAGAACTAGTTCAATGAGAAGAATGTTGCATTTCAGGATAACTAACATTATGTTTTGCATCAAATGTCCACTTCCTTAATCAAGGAATCAAACATTTTAAGCAGCTTGCTTGAAGGGTATGATAATGCAATTGAGAAACCTCTAGATCCCAAGCTCTAAGGTCCTTCACGATCCTAGACTTACGAGACGGCTTGCTTCAAACACCCTTGTAATCTGCAGCCAAAACAATATAAGATCTTGGACTCTATATCAGTTAAACAAATCAAACTATGAACCGTAGCATTTCTAAGAGAGAATAATAGAGTGATTGGAGCTCCTCTAATAGCTTTGTCTTTTGTATTAAATGATCCTATCATATGGTTTCAAAGAATAGTCGAAGTAGTCAATATCTTGATGAGACTGTTATAGTTGCTTTCCTAAGTTGATGATTCTCAATAATAACCCTGATCAACGTCATCTGAGTAAACAAAAATTTGTGGTAAAAATGATGTTTAATTCCTCATACAGAACGGCGAAGGCTCTGCCCTGCTAAAGTTTAGATGATGTACTTGAAGCATCAACAGTTTTGTTGCATCTGTTTCAAGTTTTGTAGGCCTGTTGGATCAATTTTGTTGAGTGTTGGATAAAATAGGCAACAAAACCAATAATTTTGACTTCTAACGTTGTCTGAGTTATCCATAATTGTTTCTTGAATACTTTGATTAACTCCATCTGAATCAAACCATAGCTTTACGTATTGACAGACATTAACTAAAACTTGAAAGTTTCTTATTTCTTCCATTTAGACATAACAAGAAAAGAAACTCAAATCAACTGCTCTTTATGTTAGCAGAGGTATTAAGGGTTTCTCGTATGATCCCTAGCCAGCAGGGATTAACTGACTTTGATAGACTTCATCGTGGGAGCCTAGGTCCTATGACTTCAGATATAGTGCCAAATAATGCAGGAATGGACTTCATTGGGTGGAATGGACTAACACAAGAGGTAAATATATGAACCTTATTACCCCAAAAACAAGTTTTATCAAAGCATTCCTCGGATTTTCTTATGTAAACGAGAAATTGAAAGGCAAATTGAATGCTGTGTTGTATTAGACTCGTACTCATGTATTGGTTGATGAAGTACAGAATTTTACTTGACAAAATTTCTGTTTCGAGCCAGCCCCCAATAAACTTGCTTGTGCTGCTGAATTAAATGATTTTGCTTCACAAGCATTTGCTTCTTCTCTTTCTTTGTCCTGTTCTAGTGAAAGAAACCTGAAATGTGCCTTCTTTCTGATAACTCCAGCTTAAAATAGTGTTTATTTTCAGAGGTTTGGATTGCAGGGAATTAATACGGGGTGGCAAGCGGCAGCATCAAGTCCAGGGTCTCATATCATAAAGAAAGTTTTGCGGTTGGATATTCCTGTCAACAATTATCCAAATGTAAGATACATGCTTCACCTGAGATATGCATGGCTCCTCAGATAGAATACGATATAGAAGTATGATCTCTAATTTCTTTTATGGACCTCAGTTCAATTTTGTAGGTCGCCTTCTGGGTCCTAGGGGCAATTCGTTGAAGCGAGTTGAAGCTTCTACAGGTTGCCGTGTTTATATTAGAGGAAAAGGTTCAATAAAAGACCCTGAGAAGGTAAATATTACTTAGATTTGAGAAACTTCAGTACCTGCAATCCACAAAACATAAATACTGAATTATGTTTTAATTTAGGGAACTCCATCAGTTCCACTTTAAGCTATTATCATCTGTTGAGACTACTGTATTCATATAGTCTTTTCTTTTTTTTTTTTTTGCCGTGAAGGAGGATTCCCTGAGAGGAAAACCAGGTTATGAACATCTGAATGATCCTCTTCACATTCTTATTGAGGCTGAGTTACCTGCCAATATTATTGATATCCGATTGAGGCAAGCATACGAAATCATCGAAGAAGTACTCAAACCTGTGGTATTGTCTCCTCTTCTTATTGATATATCTTCACATTAACTGGCCGCTTTGGTACTTCACGGACTGCTACTGCTGCATACTTCTTCCTTTGATACAAATACATACCAAGCTTAACATCCTTCGAACTGGATGATAAAGTTTTGAACAGTCAGGAATTAATATGGCCAACAATGGTGTTGTTAGATAGCAGCAGTAGTTCTTGAAATGGAGATTTTGAGTTGGTTCTTATTAGAGCAAGGATTTTTACATCTTCCTACGTGCAGGATGAGTCGCAGGATATCTTTAAGAGGCACCAGCTGAGAGAACTAGCGATGTTGAATTCAAGTTACAGGGAAGAGAGTCCTCGACCAATTGGCAGTGTGTCCCCTTTCACTTCAAGTGGAATGAAGCGTGCTAAAACTGGTCAATAGCGCCTTGTTTAGGCTACAAAAGCCAATTCCGTGAACAGTATTGCCACTCGATGCTTGTTATTGCATGCCAATTCTGTATAGCTACGAAGAACTACGTCATGACCTGGATGCATGGTAGTCTCTACGCCTTCAAGTTATTCTTTGGTAACATAAGAGATTAACGGGAAAGGGACATAGAAATTCATTTGTTATATTCGTATGTTTCTTGTTTCTCTCACTTTAAATTCTTTTCTTCTTTTGGTAATTTGATAGCTTTCTTAACTTACAAGAGTCAACTGTGATGTTATTGATCATGTAGTTGATTCGCCGCCACTTTCTACTGATGTGTGCTTTGATATTATGTGCAATATTTCGAAAACCATCAAAGCCTCCTTCCTTTCCATATGGCATGCCAGTTATTCTATTCAATTGATTTCGGCTTTACATTATCTGTGCCTGAAAAAAAGAACCAAACAAACGATTCTATACAACTAATCTAGCCATTGAAGCATCTTCAAACAAATAACAAACTGCATTCAGGGATGGGTGTAAAATTTCAGAGCGCCTCTTTACAGATCAAGACATTAAATGCATCCCCAATCTGAGTATGTGTTACATTTTGGCTCTTTACAGACTCGTTTATATCTTCACAGCTCTTAGTTCTGTACTTTCATAATGCAATGCAAGTGCTGCCACCACTCACCATTACTCAACCTGCATTTTCCATAGACTGTAATTAAGGGTATAATGAAAGAAAAAGCGCTTTCAGGTTCTCCTAATCCTCCTCACGATGTTCGGAAAATCATTAGAAAAGAAAACATAAAACGTTACTGTCATCTCATTGTTTACTTCTCCGGTCACTATTATAAATTCAAAACTTCGTGGTAAAGATTTGGAACTTGAAGATTACATATATCCAGGAGTTGATTACGTTATCAGAAGAATTGCAACTCCTCTTGTTTTAATTTCTGGGAACATCCATCGTAAGTTCTTAAAGCATTTATGGGTGTTACAGATCAAACAACTAGAAACAATTGCCCCAAAGGTTGATCCATCATGCTCGCACAATAAAAAAGCACATGATTTGGCCACCAACTTCACCTTAATTCTTTCGTCATAAAGTCAAAATTTCTGCTTAGGAAGTAATAGCCAACTCCTAACCTGACCGAGGGCCAATATTTGAGGAAACCATGCCTGATCACTGCAGTTAATTAGCCAGCTACAACAATCATGGATTAGATCATGAACCCTCAGTTGCTGCAGCAGCCTCAGCAGCCTTCTTCTCCTTCTCCTTCTCTTTCTGCTTCTCCCTTTTTTTCTTGTTTTTCAGTGCATTTTTGCTCATTTGTCTTGGTTAGAAACAATCAAATGAATAATGAACACTATGCAAATCCAGAACACATGGAAAATGCAAAATGAACTATACTTACTCGCTAGTACTTCCTCCAAACAGCTGCATTGGCAAAAACATTGAAATCGTCAGGTTATAAGTAATTTACAAAATAAAAAAATTAATGAACAACAGAGTAACATCTGCAGCTATGTGGAAAGTACGGAGGGTATAGTTTGTCATATAGATAGTGGATGATGAAATGGTTGGAACATCCCACTTATTTAGAAGTGTCACAAATTTATAGTCCATGAGAAAATTTTAAAGTATTTTCACAGTAGTGATTACTAACTTTAAAAAGGGATTGCACAACTAAGGAACTACAGTATTTGCAGAGCAGTCAGTCTACATTTATGGACGTTGGTATTCATTCCGGAACTGGACTTGGAATTAAAGAAAAGAAGTCAAGTCCCAACTCTTCCATGTCCCCCTGAAGCCGTTTGGCATAAGCCAGGGACAACCTTGCAGATACCGTAGAATCCTTGGTTTTCTTTGCATCATACAAGGATGCTGTGTTATTTGTCTCAGGGAATTGGAGATAACAGAATAAGGAATTCATACTCTAATTTTCAAACCAAGCGACATTTAAATTGGAGTAATGGGTGCACAACTAGCAGTAGTAATGTAGAGAAAGAATTAAGGCAGTAGGCTTTTAGCAGTAGAAAAGGTCTGAAAGAAGTTGAAAGACAGAAGAAAATAAGGGTTTCAAGAGACATGTCCTTGAATAAAATTTCAGAACGACACAAATCCTTTGTATTGGTACTGATGGAAAACTAAATTTAGCCATCAACAATACTCGCGACAAAAGAAAACCTATATTAAATGGAAGAACATAATAAAGCACAAATGAGAGATGAAAACATAATAAAGACAGTTATGAACGTTGGATGCTCCTGCATCAATTAGCAATGGGAAATCTGCATAATAATTGAGTGTGAAACTAGTAGGTACAAGCATGCAATTAGTTTGTAATACCTCGGCCTGAATGGCAGCTGCTTGTTTGGCATGTGGCGGGCGATATGCAGCAGGCTTCTGAGTGGAAGGGTTGGTCATACAAGTTTTCTTGGAGGCAGCCCCTTCCCCTGGTAAATAATAAGGGTATTCCATCAAGCAAACACTATGTGGAATATTTTCATAATCTGATGAAGTTTTTAAGTCTTAATGAGATTGAACCTTGTGATTTATTTTCTCCAACTTTTAGTGAATCAACAGATTTGATAAGATCCAAAATATCGCCAAAACTATCAGGGGATTCTGGTTTCCATTCAGCCTGCATTGTGGAGTGAATAAAAAATATTGGGATTGACTAATATAATATCCTTCCCAGAAAACAAATAATCACTTGAAATACCAACCTGATACAGCTTGTCAAATGCTTTTTTGAAGTACAGTGATCCATTGTAGTGGAAAATTTTAATCCTTCACGAAAATCATGAAGGGTTGAATTTCTGAATTATTACATTATACATGTGAAGGCCCCTAATATACAGTGAGAAACAAAATAATAAACAAACATTCCATGCTTCTCGCCACATGCAATTATAAAACGTTTCAACCAGAAAAGTTTTCCAAGACAAGGTAATGCAGTGTCAGATAAGAACTGAATTATTATAGGTAAATCAATGGCTTAAACAGAATCTACTCAGGGTTAAATTTATTTCCTTAAGAAAACAAATGAACAACTGCCATAAATCATTCATTAGGCACACAAGCTACCATAAATAGTTATGGCATCATGAACACTCGGAATATCAATGAACTGATGGCTGCTACTCATTTCTGCTAATTGTTTCAACCAAGCATAGATGGTATTTGAAAAGTTGCAAAGGCATAAATTTCAGTAAAATGGAAGCATCCCTTTTCGTGCACTCTATGACTAGGGCTGTCTTTACAAAAGATGTGTTGCATTAAGGGCAGAAGAAAAAGATTGACGCCCTTTTCCTTGACCCAGAAGGTATTGCAATATAACTGATTGTCAAAAGACTCTTACGTGTATATCAATAAAACCACTTCTTCACAAAAGGGTTCTCGTAGAACTATGATCAGTCAGGAAGGTCAAAGTATTGCTTCATTAATGGAAAAAATAATGAGAACACTATCTAGACCAGAAGATGATGCAAAATAAGCAACAATGAACATACCCATTGTCAACTTGCAGTCTTGGAGCCGTTGTTGCAGTCATGAAATAGCACCCATCCGGTGACCATTCGCTTGTTACAGACAATTCAGCCCTGGTTGTGCTGAGTTGTTTTTTGTCTATATAGTCCCAGAAAGCCTGAAAATATTAAATAAGTCGAACTAACAAATTTTATCACTGCAGAAGAGCAATGGAGCTAGGTAGAATTAAATCCTAGAAGCAAAAGAGGATAATTTTCTTTCTAATGAATGGTGGCAAAATACAAGATAAAAGAAAGACATATGTCGCTTTGATGTCCCAGATACAAAATTAATAGAGGTAAATAGGAGTAATTTAACTTGCAAACTTCCATAATTCATTTTGTTTTAGAAGTGGTGAGGGGGAAGACGGATGATAGGCCACAAATACATACAACAGTTGTAACAAGTTTAAGAAGAAAGCAAAAGCTGAATTTGTGAGTACAATTACTCAAATGCTTGGCATTGCAACCCAACCATGACTGTTAAACTTATTAAGGCACTAGCCTTGCAATAATTCACCCCAACCCAAAAACGACCTAATGAGGACAAGAACATCATAAAAGTAAAATATCTTTTACTGCATCTCATTATGAAATTTATAACTTTTAAAAAGAGCTGCCAAATGGCAGGTGATAACAGTGAAGAGGAAGTAATAGGTATCTTGAAATAGTGCCATGATAGAAGAAGAAACCAAAAATCTCAGCATTTCTTTCCAAGGATTATAGAGATGGATGAATTCGAAAAACTCCAGAGAATTTTCCAGTACCGCTGCAAATATCCACAATCATGCAAGACAATAAAAGAAATATGGGAAACTAGAATTAAAGATCAAGGGCACTCGACTCTCAAAGAGGACAAGCATTAGCACAGAAATGTTCACCAACTAGAACTGGTTCAAGCAATCTCACAGGGGACTATGGTTCAAGCAATCTCACAGGGGACTATGATATCAGATAATCATAGTAAGCTTTTCTTACCATATCACCTGGCAAATTCCCAAAACCAGCCAAGCATAGAACTGTTGACCAAGGAATTAAGGTCACACATATATACTCGAAGAACAATTAAATTAATTTAATTTAAAGCAACGCCGATAATACAAATCCATGAGTCATTACACAAAGGATACATCTTCCTTTTGGATTCCATCTGACTGTATTGTAAGGGCCTGACCCAAGCTCAAGTAGAGGTCTGCACTTCTTGTCAAACAATGTTGCACAAGCAGGCATAACTATAATGAATCAAGGAAAAGCATGATAATAAAGAAAAAGCTGGAGAAACAAGCGAAGAAATGCAACTATTAAGTAAATAAAAGGTTTTCACGAATTATCATGAGAAATTTGATAAAAATTGATAATGGTAATCAAAAACTCAACATACACAAACCTTCAAACTTATTTATTGGTTAATCCATTGACATGACCTATCTCAAAGATTACAACTGCAAGTGATGATCATCACTGGCACTGGATTTTCTCTAGTGAACCAAACCCATCAAAGTTTCTATGCCACTTCCCCACCCCAATTTCATAAAAACATCATGATTCTAGAAGAAAAAGATATGGCTTAATCACCAGCCCAGTATATTTCAAGAAATTAAATGTTGAGGATTACACAGAAACTCCCTCCAGATATGTCAGTTGACTCAAACAAGACCCAGCAACATAAATTTCTTGCTAAATTCCTCATAAACTTGTATCTTTAAAATGTGAAGAAAACACCAATGGACAAATATACATGAAAGGATACAGCCATAAACAACAGCAAATTCTGAGCCAGAGTGTGACCAATGTACATCATGAATAGGCCCTTCTTTACCTGGCAACAGATCAACAGTCAGAACCTGTAGATCAAAACAAGTCAGAAAATAGGATAGGACATACGAAGTGGCACAAGCCCTTCATGGATCCCATCAGTTGTGAGGTAGTTCAACTTGGACTCCCCATAATAGCTTTGATTGGTCTTATCCACATCTGACTGCACCACAACTAGAAGTCCGGTAGAACCAAAATTCCATTTCAGCTGCACCGAGGAACATCTGAAAAAACTACGTCGAGCAACAGGTTGGCTTTGCTTAATGTTGCCACAAGCAAATATCTGAACGCTGGCAGGACTCCCCTAGACACATAGAAAAATGTGCACTTCTAATGACAAAAACTGAAAATCAAATTACATTATCAGTTAAAATTTTTACAGAAGGAATAACATCCAAATGTCTAATGTGTCACATCTTGTATTTGTTAAGCTTCATCTCAATAAATAAACAGTCAATTTTGTAACAAAATCTAACCATCAGGATTCCTGAATTGATGAAAATCTCAAATGTGTTCTAAGATCAGAATTCAAACGAATGAACAGCATGCAGTTGGTGTTGCCCACAATACAATAATTTAGGACAAATCATTCTTACAACATCTCAATTCCAGCCATGTCTAAAGATCAAAGCAATTCAAATTTCAAAAAAGTAAAGTAGTGCATAAAGCAAGCAAATCGAAGAAACATACTGAACGTACAGTGAACAACAAACGAAAAATTCAATGGCTTTATCTCAAATTCTCCCTGTTAACCGTAGATTAGAACAACAAACCTTTGACTCTGGAACAAAAGCAGCCACATGGGAGCCAGGAACCCTTGAAAGCTCAACTGCAGCTATCCCGGGAACCCTCAGCCGATATATTATTCCCTTGGAGAAATCTTTGGGATCAAAAAACTGTATTTTGTTTGTTGCTAATCTACATGCAACAATTTCATCATAACTGAATTGGACTGACGGCCTGAAAGGCAAACATACAAACAGTTGAAAAATCGCAAAGGACCAACAATTTATTGCGACCAAAAGGTTATGGAATTATTTGCTTCAAACTTTGCAACTCTTCTTCTAGACTAGACAAGACTTTGAGAACAGCATAAAGTACCATGTACTTTTGGTCATGTTCTTTTGGAATTGTTGATAAACTGGATCGCCAGTCACAGTGTTCCACAAGACAACATTTTTATCTTGGGGAGTTGCGGATTTCTGAAAAGTCTGAAGAAAGGTCCCAGTAGGAGAGAGTGAAGCAGCAAGAACATTGGAGACCCGAAAAGATCTTATCTCCTTAAAGCTGCTGCAATCATAAATGCTAATGACAGAATCGGATTTCATCACCATAAGCCTGGAACCATCTTCACTTAGCGTAGCATTGGTGCAGGGAACAGTATCCAGTTTAATACCAGGTTGATTATTGCCGAAAGGTGGCCCATCCCAGACACAGAATCCTTCTGGCCCTCGAACTGTGATAAAGAGACAGATGAGTAAAACCAGAGACTAACGAAAAAAAGCATAATACAGGCAAAAAAAAAAAAGAGTTGAATTTGAATGAATAAAGACCTAATATTTGCAGCGAAGGTGAAGGATTCAGGGCTGCCATGAAAGACCAACCAAGAGCAGACTGCAGAGCTAAAAGGATATGAAGAGAAAATCCAAAATTGAAGAGATTAATAATGTAATCTGTAGGCTGGTTGGTGATGTTGAGCAGCGAAGCAAGGGTAGAAGAGAGCCTACAGGGTTTTAAGAAAGGGATCAAGCATCAAGGCATGAGAGATTGAGAGACACTAAAATGTGAATAAATAATTAGTTGGTAAAGAAAATTACCGAAAATATGTAATTAATGGAATTTGGAATAAGTAAATTTTATAAATTTTATTTTTTGGATTTCATAATTTATGTGTTTGGAAGAAAGTAACATTATAAAATTGAATTTTTATCCAATTTCATGACATTTATAACATTTAATTAATTCTTTTTATTTTTGGTTAGTTTTTATTTTTATTTTTATTTATTGGTTTGTAAGAAATATATGGAATCAATCAATCAAAAACATAGAACAGGAGCAAAAAGTGTTTGAAATTGAAACCAGCGGGCTGAGTTTCTGGACAGCTAATAGGAAATGAAGCAAAGAGAGCAGATTTCGAAAACCCAAAATCTCTAGTGTTGGCGCCTCACATTCAACTTATTCTTCTTCTTCTTCTTCTTCAGGTTGGTTTAACTTTCTTTTGTTATAACTTCAGTCTTTTCTTGACAAAGTTTGCATCTTTGTATATATTCATAGGATCAAGTCCATCTGTCCATGTCTTGATGGTGATGCTACTGTATATATATGCAGAGAGATGGCTGGTGAAAAAGGCAGAACCACCCCCAGCACCACAAACACTTATGAGGAGTCTCGTAAACAACGTCTTCTCCTTAACAAACAACGTTTCCAGGTATAATATACTTTTGTCTTTCAT
This sequence comes from Erythroxylum longipes, assembly GCA_027563885.1. Taxonomy (NCBI): domain Eukaryota; kingdom Viridiplantae; phylum Streptophyta; class Magnoliopsida; order Malpighiales; family Erythroxylaceae; genus Erythroxylum; species Erythroxylum longipes. The sequence goes on from JAOQMS010000008.1 coordinate 5,389,840, forward strand.
TTTTTACTCTTTTCCCTTTTCTTTCTTATGGGTTTTCTGTACTTTCGAAAAAGGACCTGGGAATTTCGGACATTTCTACAAGCTTGTCCAACCTTACTAGCTCTGGCAAGATAGCCAAGGTAACACCTTTTCTTTATTACAGTCACTACTAATTCAGTTCTCCATTGATAATCTTCTACTTTTTCAACCATCAAGACTGCTTCCTTTGTGTAAAAGATAAATATTCTTGTAATAAAGTAACTGGGTTTTTGTTATCACTTATCAACCACAGAGTACTCCCAAGAAAACCCCGCGGCAGAATGCTGCTGCTGAATCATTTGAGCCAAGACGCTCATCCCGTGCCCGCAATCCTGTTCCTTCCTATGCTGATAATGATGCTGTAGGTATCTCAAACAATTAGCTTAAAAAGAAAAAAAAAATCGAAAGCTCACCAACATAAAAATAAATGCTTTCTTCTTACTATACATGTTTCAGTTCGATTTGGACCTTCAACTTTCACGCAAGAGGCCAAGATTTAAATCATCATCATGGACTAGGTAAAAATCAGTTTTTTCTCATATTACCATTCTTTTTGTCTAGGCAAGACCTTAATGTTGTCATTGTGGTAATGTTAACTGTGGTAATGATACTCTGCTATGTTAAGTTATGTTGCAAGGCCTTTAGAAGAAGTCAAGATGGCTCAGTATGAAGACCGACTCCGTGCTCTCAGAGAGGCAGAGGAGTTTCAAGCAAGTTTACAATCTGGAAATCCATCATTTGTCAAATCCATGGTTAGATCTCATGTTTATAGTTGTTTCTGGTTGGTAAGTGTAATAAATACCTGGTTTCATTTATTCTTCTTAAACTACAAGTCTTGTTCATCTTTAAACTTGGGGTTTTCATCGAGCTCCTCATTTTTACTTCAAATTTCAGGGACTCCCACCTCAATTTTGCAAGGACCATCTTCCTAAAACAGATGCGGATGTTACACTAGTGGATGAAAACAGTGTAGAGTACGATGCCAAGTACCTAGCCAAAAGGACAGGGCTTAGTGGTGGCTGGAGAGGATTCGCATTGGACCATAAGTTGGATGATGGCGACGCAGTGGTCTATGAGTTGGTAGAGCCCCAGAGACTGAAGGTGCATTTTGCTGTTACTTTTTTTCTTTGCTATTACATGATGTGACGATGTTATTTCTTTTCTGAAAGCATAGAGATTAAAATTATTCACATATGGCATCTCAACATATCACCAAACACGACTTGTATCAGTTTTAGAATCAGACAATTTGGGGAAATAGCCTTTCACTCTTTGCTAAGAGATACTTTTTCAGTAATTAGGCAGAAGTAAATTCTCCAAAAACCCGTTGAGGAAAACGTGCATAGTGAAGTACATCAGCCTTACTGAAACCGGTGCAAAAGAATCTCTTTTTTATCTCGATCACAATACTAGGAGTCAAGTTGAGCAAGTTAATCTATCATTTTTCAGTATGATGCCAAGGGGCAACTTCCTTTTCCTACTTGTGTTTCAGTTTTGCCACTGGACATGATTGATATTGTTTTCTGGTTCAAATTCAATTGTAAATCTCAGTTCTCTTCTTGTTGTGGCTGAGATTGATTCTTACTAGTTGAAGTGTATGGTATATTAGTTGTTTAACCTTAGCTTTTAACCATCAACCTTTCTTTTCCGGTTGGCCAATTCACTCATCGACAGATCTTTGTTCAAATTTGTCATGATTTACTTGCACACAAGGAATTGCTTATTTTTTGTTCTTAATTTTCTTTGCTTCATCTGATGAAGTTAGAGTCAGCCACTTTGCATTTAATTAGGAGATTTTGTGTCAACGTACCATTTCTTTATTAGCATTCATTTCACTTTGACCAATTTGGAGCAAAAGGCAATCATATATGGTTCATTTTAGGAGATAAATACAAACACAGAATAATTTGTTTATCGACTTTGTTGGTCAGGCCTTTGTTTCCAACTTAGTTAAGCACTCCATTACCAATCTGCTAATATTTTGACTATATTGATCTGTAAACGATCATAGTTGATGTTCTGAAAATACATCCTAAGACCAAATATTGCTGTGAGATGTATTCAACTCTGTTCTAATCATGGAATAGATCTTGCTAGCTTGACTTGAAAATATAATATCTCACCCAGGTTGTTGACGTTTACAAAGTACAGTCAACTGTTATATTTGTGTACTTCAACAAAGATCATGCATTGGGTTGCGTTTCTAGGATGAGACAATTGATTCCCAGGCAATAGCAAATATTTTGAACAATCACCTTTTGTTTATAAGCAGGGTCTAGTTGACTACGCATAAAGTTGCAACAATTCATTCCCGTTGATGGTGCTTTTATGGGCCTTTTTTCATACGTTGACAGTCACCTGGCGTGCATTTAAATACATGTAAAATCTATTCAGTAACCAGAGCTGGTTCACAAGTATCTGCGCATGTCTTTACTGTAGTAGCTGCTTGGTCATACTAAGATTTAAAAACACTGAGATGCCACTTATGTGCCCTGGCTATTGCAGGTTTACACGTTTAGAGTATCATCATTAGCTTCATGTGAAAAACTAAGTTCAGATATTCCTGGAAAACTAGAGACCGCTGGTGACAAATATTCATCAAAAGGAGACAAGAAGCTTGATTTTCGCAAAAAGAAATCAAAGTCGAAGAAAACTAAGGTAGATGAGAGTGATGGGTTAAATGGGGACCAAAATCTCAAGTCAGAAAACAGAGTCCCTGATATTGCAGGACCAGATGATGTAAACCTCCCTGAGAATGACAGCTTGATCTCACAGAAAGATGTCAAGAAAGCGGAATCAGTTGATAGTAATGGAATGGAAGAAGGAAAGGTTGAGGCTGAAAACAAGCTTGGAAAACGTAACTTGAAGGCTAGGAAAAAACCAGCACCAAGATTGTTTCGAAAGAAAGCTTAGGAGTAAGAAGGCAGCACTTATATTGTATTACATGATTTCCATTTGACTCCTTCTCGTTATTAATTTAACTAAGGCTGAGTACTCTCATATTAGTAGGGTTCAACTCACTCATTGACGTAGCTTAGCTTTTCTCTGTAAGCATTTTGTTTGTTTCTCTGTGTTATTTCCTTTGCTTTCAAAGGATCCTACAAACAGAAGTGACTGCTGAGAACCAAATGGTTTTGTACTTCAATTGTAGCATTTTGGGTCATTGTTGTCAACCTGGTGCAATCCAATCCCAACTTGCTCGCTTCACTATTATTTCTTCAGAAAATGTCATCGTAAATTAGCTCTAGAGGTTACTTACCAGATAATAGCTACGACCTTGAAGAAAAAATCATGGCGTTGCATTTTTAAGATATGGGTGAAATTGTAATCGTTTGAAGCAGTATGCTTTAGAGGCCAATGTAAGTACCAAAATTAAAATCAATTAAAAGGTTGCGGATTAATGTTTGTAGATGATTTAATTCTTCTTTTGGGAGTTGAAACACTTAGGCTGTGTTTGGATTTGCGGTGCGGTGGAGATAAGCATTTATTCACAGCAGTTTTTAAACGCAGTCACATGTTTGGATTTGCGGTAAGTAACCCGAGGTTGAAGAAAATTGCGATACCATCGCAGAAATCAATAAGCAGAAAGAGAATTGAGGTAGGAAATTACTTCTACGGTAGAAATTTTACTTTCCATTAATAACCTTCACTATAAATATTATTTTCCATTATACTCTTAATTTATATGACTAATAATATATTTTTATGAAATATTTTATTTACTAATTTTATTTTATTTATATTTTCTTATTTTA
>JAOQMS010000008.1:5393712-5406493 GCA_027563885.1 Erythroxylum longipes
ACTAATAATATATTTTTTAATTATTTATACAACAATTAATAGTTTATTAAATCAATAGATTTTTTAGTCATTTTATCACTTTTCAGCAACCGTAACCACACTTGCCAAACATCTATTTTTACGTTTCAGTAGTTACCAAAATAGCAATCCTAATCACATAAGTATTTATTGAGAATAAGTATTTATCATTTCAGCAGGTTGTCAACCGCCACCGCTTCCCCAAACTAAGCCTTAGTGATGATGTTAAAGGAACCACTCGAGTTGTTTTTTATGTGCTTAGGATTGAGGGTAAATGTAGATAAAAGCAGCTTATTTTGCGCTAAAAATGTGAGGAATGTTGATGAACTATCTAGGATAATTGAGCTGCAGATTCAAGATCTTCCTCTCAAATATCTTAGACTCCTAATTTCATTTGCAAAGCCTAAGTATACTGATTGTATCTTACTCATTGAAAGGTTCAAATCCATAATTAATGCTTGGCAAAACAATTTTTTGTCATCAGTTGCAAGGGTTACTCTGATTGTTTGAGTAACTGGAAACCTTTGTGTTCATTGGATTTCTCATATCATTCTACCTAAGAAAGTAATCAAGGAGCTTGATGGTATTATGAAAGCTTTCTTATTGTTTAGAAAATTTGATAATTCCAAGAAAACTAAAGTCAAATGGAGTGAAGTGACAATTTTGAAGAAGCAGGGAAGATTGAAGATAATCACTATTACTCTAATGTAAAAAGTACTATTGAGCAAAAGGATTTGGAGGCTATATGAAGATAGAAATGTCATTTGGTTAAAATGGACACATGAAACATATCTAAGGAATGAAAGCTTTTGAAAATTGTCAATCTCTATGGAATATTCTTGGTTCTTCTTGCAAATATTGAAATTGAGAAATGTTTTGTACCCTTGCATTAAGCACGAGCTAGGAAATTCAGAGGATATTTGAGTGTGGTTTGATAATTGGACCGAGTATAGTCCACTTGTCCAAAGGAGTGAGTTATCCCACTTTTCAAACAAATTTCCAATTAACACCAAAGCATCCTTACTGATGAAACCAAGAACTATGGGCAGGCAACTTCAAAGGGTTCAACTTATTGGTATAATATCTCCCTCAGATCATCCACTAGTATAAGCAAGACACAATTACCTAGAAATATGATCCTATTAGAGTATTTGCCAACAAATCATGTTATAAGGCATTGCAAGCTGAGGGAGAGAATGTATCTTGGTTCAACCTTTTATGGAAGCATTCATTGAATCAAAAGGCTTCAATATTTGGTTGGTTATCAAGAACATGATTCATACTAGGAATAGACATTTTGACTCATATCACTTTATCTATGTGTTATGCAAAGAAGCTGAACAAGATAAGGAACACTTATTCTTTCAATGCAGATACTCTAAAGTCGTTTAGAGCAAAATTTTACATTTGCTAATAGATTACTGTTTTTTTAATGATTGGCCAACTACTCTTAATTGGGTCACTCATACTGCTAACTAAAAGTTGCAGGATGCAACAAGGTATAAAATATCCTTTCAACAACAATTTACTCCTTATGGAAAGAAAGAAACAAGAGGATCTACAGAGGAGAGGAAGTAAACAAGCATCTATTAGCTTTGAAATATTATCAATTAGGTTAGAGCCATTATGACGGTTAAATTTGATTAGCATGCACTATCTACAAGAATGAGAACTAAATGGAATTTATAACTCCTGATGTTATCTTGTTCTTACAATATGCAATATTTTGTGAACTCATTGTAATCTTGAGATAGCTTTGTTATAATTAATAATAACTTTATTCAATTTTCAAAAGAAAAATTTGTAAGAGTACGATTTTGGTACTTGTTCCTTCACAAACCTGTATCATCTGTACTTCATTTCAGTAGCGGACGGTACCAAAGACTAAGATGTGAGAAAAATAGAAGAACAATAATATAAGGAGATGCACAAAGAGGTGTTTGAAATGCAACTTAAATTGCACAAACTAAATGAAGGCAATAAAGGGTTATAGGAGATGTTTCAATAATATATCTCCTTATAAAAGTCACAGCTTCCCAACCCCAATCACAAAGAACCAAAAGAGCTATATAAGGAATATTTTCATGCAGAACAATAAACGTATGTTTCTTTAACGAGGGCTAACCATATGGAGTTTTCCTTATTCGAAGGTACTAAGTTACATAAATGGGTATTCTGGGTTGAACAGTTATTCGTTATCGATCACATACCTACTGAGGTAAAAGTAAGAATAGTAAGAACTTATATGGTAAGGATGGTACAGAAGTATCAATTTTTCCTTAGACACCAATTAACTCTAAAAGAACCCACTTGGAACGAATATTTATTGGCTAGTACTAACAGATTTGGAGAAGAAGCTTTTGATGACCAATTGGGAACTTCTTGAAGCTTCACTAAATGCGAAATATATGAGATATTACTCTTTTAGACTACAAATGCCCGAAACTTATTTAGTTTGATTCTTTCTTAAAGGGTTGAAGCCTGAGATTGAGTTATTGTTAAACTATTAAACCCCAAAACTTTGCAACAAGCTTATTATCTAGCTAAAAAACAAGATAGTATCATCTCTATCTACTTTCCAAGCTATAAACAAACAACAATAACAACAATCCTAGTGCACAAGGCTCCCTGCTTTAAAAGAGTCAGGGGAGGGACATTACATTAATTGTACATAACCTTTCCTTTGCATTTTACAAAAAGATTACTTTTTTAACTCGAACATGTAACCTTTTGGTCATAAATGAGTAACCTTACCAGTTACTCCAAGCTATAAAGAAATCCTTAAATATGCGAGAGAACTTTAGCTCCTCCTTTGTCTTACCACCCAATTCTACCTCAAGAATCACTTAGCAAGAAGGGCTCTTACCAACACCTAGAACACCCTACAAACCTGCCCCTTATAAATCTTTAAATGAATAGCCCCAACAATTAAGCAACAAAGAGTTTTAAAAAAGAAGAGAGTAAAAGGAATATATTTCTGGTGTGATGAAAAATATACATTAAGGCATAATGTAAAAGAAATCAGCAGAAACATGTTCTTGGTGGAGGATGATAAAGAAGGAAAAATGACTAGGTTTGAGAATAAGTTGGAAGAAACTCAAGGGAGCCAAAAGGCTTTAACTTTCTTATAAGGGACTATGTAAAAACTTAGAATAACAACTACAAGGAATAACCTTCTCCATAGATCCTTTAATACTTCTGTGGAGAAAAATTATACCCAGCAACATAAATGTAAAAGAAATAAGTGGAAACATGTTCTTGGTAGAAGATGATCTTCCACTTAGAGAATTTGACATGACCTTAGAATTTTAATGGTTGTCAACTTTAAATGATGTCCTATGTAATTTTAGTAAGTAAACTGAGTTTTAACTAGTTTAGGAGATAAGTTTCGCTTAAGGAAGTCATATTAGTCACCCAAAGTCTATAACTCCTTAAATTGAGTTTTAATTGGTTTAGGAGATAAGTTTCACCTAAGGAGGTCTTATTAGTCACCTAATGACTATAACTCCTAAGAAATTTGCAAGGTTTTAGCTAAGCCCCATCTCAACAACCAATTTTACATGTTTAGCTATATATCACCATTGAGAGTAACTCATTCAAGAAGGAGCTAGATTATCTTCTGGTAGAGTTCAACTTTTTATTTGTTGAACCTAATGGATTACCATCATCAAGATCTCATGATCATAAAATTTCTCTTAAAGAGGAAGTAAAATCCATCAATATAAGACCTTATAGGTACAAGAGCTTGGAAAAGAACATTGAAGAATCAACTTAAGACCTCTCATAACAATGTCATTTAACATAGTTATAGCCTTTTATCCTCTCTAATAGTATGGGTTAAGAAAAAATAGTTCCTAACATCTTTGTGTAGATTATAAGGAGTTGAATGAAAACACCATCAAGGATAAGTTTTTTGTAATAATCATCGAAGAACTTTTGGATGAGTTATAGGGGATTGCGTGGTTTCACAAATTAGACTTAAGATTGAGGTATTAATAGATCAAGGTGCATGCTTCAGATGCTCACAAAATAGCTTTTAGAAATTATAAGGGACATTGTGAATTCCTAATGATACCTTTTAAGCTTACAAAGCTTCCATTACATTCCAAAGTTTGATGAATGAGTTGTTCAAGGCACACTTTATCTTAATATTTTTTTATGACATTCTTATTTACAACACTACTTTTGAAGATCATGTTGAGCTTCTTATAATAGCTCGAGGACTTCTAGAGCATAATCAACTCCTACTCAAGGGCCACAAATGCATTTTTGGGGCTTCACAAGTAGAATACATGAGAGACATAATATCTAACTTTGGGGTTTGTACTAATTCTAAAATGGTGGTTCCATTTTAGCTTGGCCAGTCCCTAAAATGTGACAGAATTTAGTGGTTTTTTTGGGTTTAGTAAGGTATTATAGGAGGTTTGTAGAGCATTTTAACATATTAAGCAAACTTTTGACTGAATTACTTAAGAAAAGTTACTTTAGGTAGTCTGACTAGGTGGAAGAAACATTTCAAAATTTAAAGCTAGCTCTCACAACTGTACATGTACTATCCTTGCCTGACTTTCCAAAACCATTTTTAGTTGAAGCTAATGCTTATGATGAGGGCTTGGGAGTGAAGTTAAGCTAATAAGGATATCTAATAACCTATGTGAGTAAACTTTTGGTAATTAAACATCAAGTTAATCCACTTATAAAAAGGAATTTCTTGTTGTTATCATGGCAGGCTGACCCTAGTACTTGAATGGAAAGCCTTTCATCATCAACACTTATCACAAAATTTTGAAATTTCTTTTTAGAATAGAGAATGCATACTCCTCTCCGACAATTATGGCTTCCAAAACTATTAGACTATGAATTTAAAATAAGGTATAAGAAGGGAAAATAAAACCTACTTTCAGATGCTCTGCAAAATTCACTTGTGTTGAGTTTTGCCCTACGATTTTATCCCAAATTCATACTAAATTATTGGAAGAAAACAAAGGAAGTTGGTAGAAACATGAAACTATACAAGATCTAACAAGAAAGTTACCTTATAGCACCTAACTTCAAATTCTTATCAACGAGTAGAAGGGACTAATAGGTTTTAGGAATGAAATTAATTTACAGACAAAAAATGTAGTTATGATGTACAAGATTCCAATAGGGGGACATTGAAGAGCAATGGTAACAATCAAGAAGATACAATCTCTATTTCATTGGAAGGAAACTTAGAAAGATGTTAGGATTTCATTAGAAATTGACAGATTGCTAACTTAACAAATATGAAACATCACCTAAGGCTAGTTTATTACAACCCTTGCCTATTCCTACAAATATATATATGGACTTCATTAAAGGATTATCCATCTTAAATCATTGCTCTATAATATTAGTGATGATTGATAGATTCAGTAAGTATGCCCATTTTTTGGCTCTAAAGCACCCTTACACAGTAGAGATAATTGCTAATACCTTCTTCCATGTATTCAAACTTTATCAAATTCTTTAAACCATAATAAGTGATAAAGATCTCACATTTTGAGTCATTTTTTGCAAGAATTTATAGGTTGCAAAAAGTAGAGTTATGGTTCTCTTCAGCAAGCCATTCCAGAACAGATGAGCAAGCTGAAGTTGTTCTCAAGTCCCTTGAACACGAGACTTTCTTAGTAGGTGGTTGCAATGGTTACTGATATATAATTTTATTTTTTAAACCACAGGTGCACGGTGTAGTTCTATCTAGCACTCGCAAGTATAGTTCACTCCCATGAGATTAAAATTATTAATATTTACCATCTCTATATTATCTAACTTAACAAATTATATTAAAATAAATCAAAGGTAAAATTAAAATATTAAACTAAAATAGATCATCACAATTAACTAACTAAAATGAAGATTCAACTAAGAAACAATCAACGAAAACTTTGGTACCTAGATTTTGAATCCCCCTAATTGTAAAGCCCCAAATTATACCCTAATTGAAATGTTTCATTGACTATGTATTGCATATGTCTTAAATTATGGTTTAAATAATCATACTTAAGAGAATTGGAATTTATTTGTCATCATTAGAGAATTAAGGTATTAATCTTGGGCCCGGGTCTTGGAACTTATGTCATAGATGCTTTACATAAGGGTTAGGTGAAGATTTAGTAAAAAGAAGGCTTGAAAGTACTTAAAAACTCAAGGTTGAAGTGATTTTTGCAAGAACAGTGAGCACGAGGGTGACATCTAAAGGGTGACAAGTTTGTCACCCTCATGCACAAGCACGAGGGTGACATCCAGTATGACTTCTAATGTGACATTCAAATTTGTAAGTGTCATATATTTTGACTTCGATGTCTAAAAATTACAAACTTTATACCATTAGAAAGATAAGAGGATAAGCTACAACTTTTAAGGAGACAAATTTGTTAAATTTGGCCTAAATCAATACATTTTATGGTTTATACGTGGTTAATTGCTTGGTGACATCTAAATGTGACACTTAAACTAGTAAGTGTCATATCTTTTGATTCAGATGTCCAAAAATTACAAAATTTTTACCATCGGAAAGCTAAGAGGATAAGATACAACTTTAGTAAAGACAACTTTGTCAAATTTGGCCTAAATCAATACAGTTTATTTATGTTTTATACGTCGACTAATTTCTTGGTGACAAATAGTAGCATGTTGTGTGGATGAGTGGCAACTCCTAAGTGGGACAAGTGTAAAACATGTATGAAGCCACATGTTATTACCATTTGGTGACACCTAGCATTGGAGGAGACAAGTTTCTACTGGGGTGTTCTGTTTTGCTTAGTTCTTCATTATCTTGTTCTCTCATCACCACCAAAACTCTTTCACTCACACCTCCTGGAATTTTTGCTTGCTTGTTGAATCATCATCATCACTTGAAGTACTTACATGCTACTGCATTAAGGGAGTTAGATCCTGCTATTTTCTATGTTGTTGTCCTCTTGTTCATCTTAATCTTGTACGTGTAATATTTGCTTGAAAGGCTAGAGTGGTTTAAGTATTGAAGTAGGAATTGAGTTAAAAATGGTATGGGAATACTAATCTTGATTTGCATGCTATCATATGTATTATTTGATGCTTGATTGGATAGAATCTGTATGGATTTCTTGATGAGTTAAGGTCTGGACATGAAATTGATGTGTAATTGAGGCATGACTAAGGTGAAATTGTGGTGAAAAGGATGAATGTTGGAGTAAGAGTGTTGAAAGTGTAAGATGTGAATGAATTGTACTGGTTTCACTAGACGGATTTCACTAAACAGCCATCGGTATTTAGGCTATAACTTGACCTATAGATATCCAAATGAGGTGATTTTCATTTTATATTAAAATAAACTCATATGACTACAACTCTCATGAAGGAATGAAATTTTGATTATGTTCCAAAGGGTGATGAAATTTGGCCTAAAGTTGAAATTATGATTCTGTCATTAGTTGGGAGCAGTATAAAGTAGTTTGTGGATAACTTTAGAAATACTGACCCAAATTGAATGATCTTGGTATCAATAGAGACTTAAAACATAGAGGAATAATTGTCTAGAAGAAAGTGTTACAGAAATACATCATTTCCTTAATCTTATTAATTATGCAAAGTTGCCGAATGAGGTGCTTCTAGCAAACGCTAGAATAGTAAGTGAATGTATGAATTTTGGAACTTTTGAGGTACAATTGATGTTTACATCAGTTTAGTAAGGACATACCCGAGAATTTGTCATGAACATGCATCATACATATTCAGTATACATAAATGAATGCTTAATCATGCACAATAGTGATTTGTATATGTGTTAAATGTTATAGAGGAACGCATAGAGCGACCACTTCTAGATATTGCTGGGACTTCGAGGCAATAAGCATTAAGGAAGCTTTTTGTGAGTAATCTTAGATGGCCACAACTTACTTTGTTCTGCTTGTTGAATTTGATTTATGCTGATTGTGTTGGAATTCCAGACAATGATTGTTCGAGGCGTTTGATGCATGTTTGTATCATTGGAAGTGCTACTTGCATGTAAATATGATTGACTACTTGCTTTGCACATGAAATGTCTGAAATGAATTTATTTTGTTTTAAAACTATTGAGTCCTAGTTGTAGGTAAATAGGCATGTCTAGAAGGGTTTGTAGCTGCTCCTGTAACATTTCGGTATCGAGACTTCGGTCTCTTCTGTGACACTTCGGTGTCGAGACTTCAGTCTCTCCTATATGAGTCCCGTTACCCACTTCTGTAAATAGCTTAGTAGTCATCTAATTTGGTGTTCTGATATATGTTTGATTCTGACATAAACAAAATTGTATTCTGATTTTGAAGGGTTTCTACCCTCTTTTGATATTCAGCTCTGTTAACTATAAAATATGTTCTAAAATGCATTATGTTTGTTTTATTGTTAAACCAATCTATTAATGCATGCTTATGCTATTACATGATTCGGTATGATGAGTTATCATTTTATATATAGATTAGTTATTATTCACTAATGGGCCGTTTGGAAACTTGGAATTGAATTCAATGTTGGAATTGAATTCAATTACACTAATGAGATTGAATTGAATTCAACTTACACTGTTTGGAACAAACCCAGTAATATTAGAATTGAATTCAATTACACTGTTTAGAACATAATCAAAATGAATTTAATTATTTTATATGACATTTTTATCCTTGACTAAAAGATAACCTTATTAACCTCATTAATGCCTAATTCTGCAATCCTAAAATGGAAGAGATAAGGATGGTATCTTAGGGCCTGGAGGATGTACCCACTGCATCTTGAAAAATGTTAACTGAAATCCCAGAAAGGAACAAGTGGGCTAATATTGGAGAAGTTGGTATTCAATCGAAAACGAAACAAGGAAAGAAAACAAATTTATCTTTTTCCATAACGAGAAAAGAAAACAAAGAAACAGTAAGCAGCTACAAGGCAGATAGTCAATTGATTGTAAAGCAAACCATGAAGAGAAACCTGTTGCAAGAAACCCCAGTTTGTCAGAATATCCATCTACACTCTTCACTTTACAAACTATTACACACACACACACACAACAAAAGAGTATATCTGTAAAAACATCACAAGCTGGAAAATTGTCAATCCTTCCTTGTGGTTGATAAATAAGAAAATGGAAGAAATTGGAATTGAAGAGGCAACAACACAGAGCCAAAAGTTACAAAACCTGAGTATTGTAAATGAAATGAAGAGGGGTAACCTGACTCTCTTTAAAGCCCCAACTGGGTTTCTCTTTCACAGATCAGTTGAAGTGAGGGCTGCGTTGAAGAAGAAAAGTGAGGGTTGCGTTGAAGAGAGAAATGACGGCTACGTTGAAGAAGAGAAGTGAGGGTATTATGGGAAGTTAATTTTCAACATTAAAAAAGCAACATTGGAATGAGAATGGTAATTCAATTCTTGTGATTTTTAGCAAGAATTGAATTACCGAGGCTGGTTAGTTTCAATTAAAGAATTGAATTCAATTCTTTTGTTTCTTTCGGTTCCAAACATAGGAATTGAATTCAATTCCAACATTGAATTCAATTCCTATTGTTCCAAACAGGGTATAAGCTATATGCTTAGCATGGTGGATTTGCCCTATATAGGTTTAGATAGAAGAGTTTAAAGATTAGGACAAGGACAACTGCAGTGACCAAAGTAACTAATGTTTTTGTTTATGGAAAAATGTATATTTATGTTCGGTTTAAGTTGTATTTCATTGTAAAGAGACTTTGTAATTTGTGTTTTATTTACTGGTTTGTAATAAGCTTAATATGGGTTGACTTTTGTATGTATGGCATGTTTTGGGATTTTACAACAATATGTTTGATATGTTTTGATTCTACAAAAGTTCTAAATGGATCATAATATGTGTTGCTTGAGTTTCAGAAATGCATATAAGGGATTGTGTTTGACATGTGTAAGTTCTGTATGTATGTGGGTAGCATCCGCATATCCTATCCTTCTAGGGGGGTAGGCGGGTGTTACATTGTTTAGTATCATTAAGCGAGTGTTACACTAGGACTTCTTGTCCAATTTTGACTTCACTAATCAATTTAATTTTTAGTTCATTGGACTGTGATGTTTTCTATTTTATGTTAATATCTTTCTCAAGACTATTAACTAATCCTTAGTTAATTAATTGAAATCTCTTTCTAGTTAAAGCCTCTAAGATTACATTAATCGATTGGTGAATTTCAATACTAAATTTGACCCTAATATAGAGAATTTATGTCAACCTCTTTCTAGATTTGCACGCAATTTCTTTCAATTATGGTAAATCTCCTTATATAAAAGGATTTTTCAATCTCAGTTGCGTAAAATCATACATGAAATGTTACACTAGCAATATTAATTCAAGAATAATTAAGAACACATAATTGAATTTCAATGAAACTAAAGAATGAATTGAGTTAAAATAAAATCACTACAAAATCTATCCCAAGGTTCATTTAATCTAAGTACTAACAAAAGTTTAGCTCATAATCATAACATCAAGATTAAAAGAAAAACATAAAACTAAAAGAACCATGATGAAATCCCTTTTAATCTTCATGAAATTCACTTTAGATTGATGAAAATTCATTTCAAATATGTTTTCTTGCTTGGTTTTTCAATCTCTCTATCATTCTAGGTCGTTAATGTTTTTTTTTTTTCTGAGTATCCTTGAGCCTCATATGAACCCCCTTTTGACTTCATCCCATTTTCTGTTTGTTTCATCTATTTCTAGCTCAAATGTAGCATTTTTGGAGTAGACATGATCACTTACACGATCGTATATATAACCGTGTCCCTTAATCTTCCTTTATTCTTTGAAAATCGTGAAGAAATATAGTTGAAGAGAGCTATACAGTAGCCACACGGTCGTATAGACTTATACAAGAAACCACTAAGGTAGCTTCAATTCCTTCATTTTCTGTTCCATTTTTCACCCCGATTCTTCTCCTTTTTATCCACGAAGGCAAATAAGACCTAAAAACATAATAGAAATAGAATAAGTACCATAAACAGTAAGAAACTCTTAAATAAATAAGCAAAATGCATTAAATATGAAATTAGAAATATAGTCTATTTAGCATTTATCAGTTACCACTAACTGATTGTGATATAATTCAACCCACTACTCATCTCTCAATACATGACTATTTGAAGTTTTGTACAATTACTCTTCACCAATTCATGTCCCCTATTTTGCTAAAAATTCTAAATTACTAGTAATTAGTGACATCTTGTAAGATCGGAAAGCTGCTATTCAGATTGTAAATTTTCATTTACAAGAAGCACAAACGAGGATGTTACAATCGGGAAGCTGCTATTCAGATGGTAAATTTTCATTTACAAGAAGCACAAACGAGGATGTTACAATAGAAAAACAAGAAGAGGGCTAATAGAATTTCATATTATGGAGCTAATGTTTGTTGAACTTAAACCATATATGCACGATACGGTAGCTAAGAGGTCCAATCATAAACTTAGACAGAGTTGTTGAATTTTATATTTGGTTGGGAGTTTTATAATGGAATGAAATATAATGTAATATTATTCTATCGTTTGAGAGGAAAGTTTATAATGAAATTGAATGAAATGTGATAGAAGAGAAGGATTTCATATTTACATCTTATTCCATCCTAAACAGTAAAAATAAAAAACATCTGATTTTGGAGATTTAGGATGGAATATAAAATGATAAACAACTTTACACTATATAACATTATAAACTCTTCATCTAAGCAACATTTCACTATATTAAATTATGGACTCTTTCATCCGTCCTAAACAACAATTTTCTAATATTACATCTATTTACATTCCATTCCATTATAAATTTTCCATTCCATTCTATTATATTCTATTCCATTAAAAATCTTACGTCCAACCAAACATACCAAACATACCCTAAAGCTCTCAAGCATAATGTTTTCCATGTGTGTCTGCTAAAGAGACACTTATCCTCCTCTCACAGATCTTCTCATATGCTTCCACTAGAACTTAGTGTAGAGGAAAGAGCACTTATAGCCATTATAGACCGAAGAACAGTCGAGGTATCATAAACCTATAACTCGAATATTGATGAAATGGTTGGGTCTGATGGAGCAAATTGAGAATTTTTGTTTAGTTTACAGAAGCATTATCCGTACCTTAACCTTATGGCAAAGGGAAAAGTATTGTTTTTAAAGTTAAATTGGATATTTGCTAATAAAGAGTTCGCTAATCGCGCGCGTCTGGGTGTTGTTGAATTCTTAGGAATAACGCAACAGCTTAACTAAAGCTACACCGTTTTGTACATCTGGATTACTAAGGCAAAACACGGAGACCACTCCCACAAGCCCATCACCCAACTAGAAGATCGCTTTCTTTTTTTTGAAAAATTGAAGATCGCTTTCTTAATTGCAAGTCTCTGGTTCCTTGTTATTTTCTTCATCTCCATCTCAACGCTCGTCACTTCCTGATATTCCTCCTACATGACTCTCGAGATGCCTCCTGAAGTTGAATTAGTAGTTCTAGTCAATTCTACCTACTGATGCCCAGTTAGCTTCCAGAAGGCTTGAGTGGTCGTTCTTATGGTCGTCCGTTACGTATAAAAATAATATAGTTATTATACAGCTGTAATGGCATGGGTAGATAGTATAACAATACTTTGTAACCATTTCGTTAGGGAATGAATATGGACTAGCTAATGTGTGTGTGTCTCTCTCTCTCTCTAAGTTCTCTGCCTTCTCTCTTCCTCCCGGCATTTATCTTTTCTTCTCTCTGCTCCTTCTGGATTCTTCCCTCTCACTTG
>JAOQMS010000008.1:5406593-5419593 GCA_027563885.1 Erythroxylum longipes
TTCTTCTCTCTGCTCCTTCTGGATTCTTCCCTCTCACTTGTTCTTCATTTCTCTCTTATCGGAAATTAACCATAACATCGTCCATCTTCAAGCTGTCACTCTTGTCCATCTGCGGCCAGGTGAATCTTTGCTTCTCAATTTCGTTCCTCTAGATCCTCTACATGTTCTCCATTCACTATCAGTGAATAGCAGGGGAGATGGGAATAGTGCTAGAAGCTTCGATTATCTTAAATTCTGCCAATTTCATGGCCTTTTGGATCATCTCTGTAAATACGATTTGTTCTGTCTGTCGCAAACTACGTTAAGAGTGAACATCCCATTTCTCTGTACATGCATGCTAAATTCCTTGCAGATTCAATCTTTAATTGATAGGTCCAGGAGTTAATACGTCGTGGTGTGATTGGTTTAATATGATTGAATTTGTATGAAGTAATGAAAGAGTGTTTGTTCTATCTACACCATGTTTTGATTCGAAAGTAACCTATAAGCAATTAGACCAATCGGTCTACTTTGACACAACCACAAAGCAGATAACAAAACTTAAACTACTGCATCCATTACCTTCTATCAGATAGACATAATCATGCTACATTATTTTTCATGCAAATGTACGTATTTCATTACTTCATAATTAATTTACTTCTTGAGTATTGGTAAAACCTTTACATTTAATTGCAAATGTACGTACTTCATTACTTTACATAATGAATAACTCTATATACATTTTTGACTATCTGAGAAACATGTGCAATTAGTTATGATGTACAAAAGAAAAGTTAAAAGTTAATCTAAAAGAATTAAACTAATTTCCCCCCTCATATTCTTCTCCTTCTCCTTGTGTAAAATGGGGACCTCAGAATTCATCAGATAGATATCCCCTCCCCCTCTCTACATCTTCTAAGCTCTTGTTATTAGTGATCAGTTCAGAGCTGAAGATTCAAGTCAGGCTGCTGCTGAGTACCTCTTCCCGATAAAGATGATGGATGGGGGGGTCGAGAAGTGAATGTGGTCTCTGCAGCTCCACCAAGCATACCTTGGGGTTGGGGTTGGGGTTGGGGTTGGAGTTGGGCTCCTTGTTGAGCACTGAAACTCATCCCCGCGCTTTGATCAAACAATGGCCTTTCTTGCCATTGTTGTAGCCCCACCAATGTAATGTTGTGCTCCTGAAGGTCCCATGGAGTCGTCATCATCTGCTCCTGTGCTTGCATGACAGGAGGAAGAGGAGGACTGCATATTGCTTCCAGACTCCATGGTGCCTGTTGTTGACTCCATTGACCATAATTGGTAGCACTACTACTTGGCCCTTGGGAGTCAAAGGTATTGAAGAATGATGATGAGGTTCCTTGCATCTTAGGTGTGAAGCACAGAACCTCTTCAGCTCTGGTTTGTGGCGGCAACCACTTGGTCTCATCTAAGCTGTCGTTTGTTGCTGGCCATGGCGATTTCACCTGCACCTCACTAGAGAACTGATGATGATGATGTGACAGTTGAGGCTGAGCAGTGTATACATTATCAGTTCCTGTCAGAGGGTAATCAGAACCAGAGGGAGCTTGAGCACACATGTTTTGGATGTCTCCAAGTTGCATAATTGTCGAAATAAGGTCGTCCATGCTATCCTTGGAGCCACCCACATTCTGGGAGGAAGCACAAGCAACATCCATATAATCACTTGTACTTGTAGTGCTTCTCTCAGCACCACTTACATTGGTTGTAGGACCCCAACAGCTCCGATCCTCCGCCATCTTTCCTCTAAACCTTGCAACACCAGCTGGGGGTGAGCTAGGACTAAAGAAACTGGAAGGCATTTGATGACCTATTAGTTGTTGATGATGAACACCTCCCAGCTGAAGAGTAGATGATGGTTGATCAAAGACGAAAGAGGAGGGTTGAGTCGGAAGTTGGGCCAGTTTTCTGTTGGCAACCATTTGAGCGATTGGTCCCAAGTCTTTCGCAAATTTCATTAGACTTTCCCTGTACCCAATTCCTGCGTTGGGGTTCTAGATGCACCACCAAGTGAAAATAATCATCATCAGCATATCATATATAAATACTAAGTACTAATTATATGCAGGAAATTAAACAAAAAATGTTGAGACTACAATATCCCGTGAGAAGAAATACTCACAAACTGGAGTTGTTTTTGAGCATTAACCGCCGATGCAAAGCTCAACTCATCCTTATCCACGTACGAACTCTGAGGTCTATATGTTCCACGCCTCTCAGTTTCAGAGGCGTTTCCCTCGTTTGGCCCTGGAAAAGTTATAGCGAAGATTAATTGGCTTAGCAACGATTAATCATATGATATTTACATACAAATATAAATAAAGATAACAAATTAAAGTAGTATTCAATCAAATGAAGTAACAAAGAATTACCAGAAGAAGGAATTGATGAAGGCAAGTTTCTGGAAGCAGTAAAAGCGGGACTTGAAGCATCCCATTGCTTAGGATGCTTGGAAGAAGCATGTCCATCTCTACTTTCATGCCGTGGTCTCTTGTCAGAGCGTCTTCTCGTCCCCAAGTACTCTGACTCAAATTTCTCTGGTTCAGTTCTAAGGCTATGAAAGAGCTGTTTGGCCAGCTCACTAATAGCGCGAGCCTGAAAGTCGGAGAAAGTGAATCATTAGTAGCAATATAAATGTGGATATGACTCTGGACAGTTTATTGATTAATCCTTATAGAGCTTGACCTCGACATGAAACAGAGTGGCAGGTGAACTGAATGTCATAGCATTGTTGCACACAAGAAAGACATCGCGCTGCATGCACATATCAAATATAGTATCATCAGCCATAATTCGAAGTTATTAGATGGTCCTTATACCATTTTCTTTGTGAAGCTCACCTCAAATAGTTCCAAACTCGTATAGCTTCCTTCCCAAAGCTTAGCCCTCATCGTGCCAAAATCCATGGGCTCCTTAACGATGCCGTAACAGCCGTAAACCTTAGCATGAAACAAATTAAAAGTTACTTTAAGTAATAACCATTGAACATTTACAAGACACATATGATCTAATTAAAAACTACCACGTCTGGATTGATCGCCTGTGCAAATATATCATGAGTGTCTCTCCTGTATCAATATCAATTACTATGTAATTAGTGTTAAGAATTTAAAACCTTTGCTTCTAACTGAAAACGAAAAGATTTTCTTCTAAATAAGAATAAGACCATAACATTTATATCACCTTTGTAGTATATCCAATATCAACTCCAACGTCTGGTTCCACTTTTGAGGGGATAAACCTGATGTTGGTTGATCTTGAACAACATGATAAATAAAATTTTATAATTAACTCAAGAACAAAAAGTAGCTAATTAATTTATAATTAGCCAAAACTTGAAGACTAACCTAATCTGGTTGAGATGTTGGCTGCTCTCGAACTATCCTCTTCCTGCATGAATAATGATGATTGTTTCGCAAATAGAACATAATAAGCAAATGGCATGCACTTAATAAAGAGAAAGTGTCAGTTACATACCGCCATTTCTTGAAGTAAATATATAGGATAACAAGAACGAACTATCTAAATTTTATCACTATAGAGTTCAGAGGAGTATAGACTTCTTTTTTATTTTTCAATTTCAGGATAGTATATGAATCACCTTATGGACAACTCAACTAATATAAACTATTGATTAGCTATAGAATGGTGCTGACAGAAAGTTTGATTGGTAATAGTATGAGCATGAGAAGACACACATATATATATAAGAAGCTGCTCTAAATTACATAATTATGATATTTTTGCTTATCAGAAATTAATGCAAATATGGAAAAAGGAAAAAACAAGCATAAAATAAATACTCAAATTTATGATAAAGAAGAGAATATGTAAAATGTAATAAATGCACTTGTATTCTTTTCATAAAATATTTAAGTCAGTAACAGTCCTCAAAAAGGTGAGAAGAAACTGAATTTACTACCACGTCATGTAGGCTCTTGCGCTTGTTGCCTCTCTTATTCGTGGACTTTCGCTTATTATTACTGCTGTTATTGGTATTTGCCTGTGCTTTTGCTTTTGCTTTTTTCTCTAAAGCAAGAAGTCTTGCTTTTTCTTCTAATTCAGATATTCTGGCGCTCCTTCTTCGTCCAGTGCTAGTTGTAATTATTCCTTCTTGCCTTTCCATGCCTTCCCTCTTTAATTTTTTTTTCAAACAATAATAAATGATACCCTGCAGCAAACAAATTGTCATAAATGAAGGTACGTCGCACACAGTTAATGGAATATAAACAACAATTGTTTAATGCATTCAATGTTACAAGACTCAAAACTGCATAGCAAATTGTGGTTACTATATATTTTCAATTTAGACTTTTGTTCTTTCAATTTCATGTTTTAGATATTACTTTCATGGAAGGTAATAACATAATTATATTGCTTTTAACAATTAAAGATTATCACTTTTCCTTATTTGAACCTCCCTACAAATTTAAGCTTTATGAAAGCACTGTTATTTGTCACATATAGCTAAAAGTGTAACTTAGACTAACAAGACAAGTACAGAAAGATACAAGAAACAATAGGTTTCATATCACTTTCTTAATGTCAGTTTTAATCCTTCTATTCTTTTCATCTCATTCTTAATATGCATTGTATCAACTAAGAAATTTAACTTGAATGAAGGATTAGACTATAACCAAAGGTCAGGTTATGGTATAATTTTATAGTTAGTTTTCCTAATTTGACAATAATATCAAGTGAAAATAAGTTGTGATAATGTTACCAAATTACCCCTTGCAATAAATAAAAGTTTTTAGAGAAACTTTCATATTCATGCTTCTAACTAGGATTTGGTATTAGTTACCGAGTATTCGATTGGCTCTTATGAGATAAGAGATAAAGGTTATTTCATATTAAAATGAGAAAGATGCATAAGGACAAATGAATATGGTCAAAAGCATTTGTACTTCTTAAATAAAACTCAGTTGTAACCGCCGAAGTCAAACCTTCAGTCTCAATTGCTACTCACCCACCCTCTCCAGGTACCTGTTACTTACTTGATATTAATAATTACGAATGAAAAAATATATATATAATCCAACTAATTCTATTAACTAATAAACACAAAAACAAACAACAAACTATTTTGGAGATAATAATTTTCTTTGCATTTTTACTCAAAATAACAAGGATTCTAAAATAGAAAGACCAACAATAATTAAAAATTTTACCATGAATAATCATCTCTTCATTAGAGAATATTTTGTATCAATTCATACTCTCTGGAGAGTAAATTTTTTCAGGAAATTTAATTTAATAGTTTTTTAGTAGTTAAAACTCAACTATAAATAGATCAACTCAACAAATAGAAGACCTGTAGGCTGTAGCTGCAAAAAGAAATTAAAAGCTACCAACTACAAGAAGAACAATAATCATATTAGATCGTCAAAACATGGATTTAATGAGATAAAACATTCTAACACATAAAAGACATAGATCTAGTCACACTAAAGGGAACAGAAGATCAAGTAAGAGGTAAAACAAACACAGTTTTGCATATGAACTCCTTAAGAAAAAGTGGGTCCACAACTGCATGCATGAACCACCATTGCTGTAAAAGACTTAGATCTGTACTCCAGCCTGTTGAATAACTTTGAAAAACAGATAACTACGGACTACTGTGAATCTAACTATTATAAGGAGTAGATCAAAGAAGAAACTTCAAAAAACCTGTTGAAAGCATCACTAAAACTCTTAACACAAACCATGCATCAAGTACAAAAGAAGGCATAATAGAGTAACTTACTGAATCAGCTCTCTTACCAACAAGGAAAGGAAGCAGTAAACAGTTTTGAAAGTTAGGAAAGCTCCTAATACAGGGAAAATTATCTATTGCTTCTTCTTCAGAGCACCTTGATTTCCTGTATTGACCACTAAAAGGTTACTTCACACTGTTCCAAACACTAAGACACCACTCATTTTATACACAAATTATGAAAACCTTGTCGGTGAGAAGTTAACGCTACGTGGAACGCTCAAATTGCCAAATGTACGGTGATTAAATATTGAAAATTGTCTTTTTTGGTTTCAAATGAGTCTATTGACATATTTAGCAAAATAATGCCGTTTTAACTAACGACAAATCTAACAAGGTAAGTTTTAAAACATATTCCAAAAACCATAGCATTCATTAACTAATCTTACCTTCTCATATCTGGCAACACGAAATCCTCGTGAATTGAGGAAGACTTTAAAACAATACTCATAGTTGATGCAAAGAATCATTAAAATTGATATCGTAAAATAAGTGAAATAAGCTTATCATGCTTGCATAATAAAATGATATAGCAGTTCTATCTTTCCCAATATAATTTGTACATGGTGTTGCACGGTTGAAGCATTATCCTTCAAATATGCTTGCAAAGATGCAATAGTGCACTCAAGAAACTATCAACAAGTTAAAAATAACCAAACACAACTAGGCATCATTGGTGGATAGAAATTTTGCATATATTTTGGGAATGGTAACAAGAGAATGATCAAACTACAAAAGTGAAAATTCTTTATTGGCAATTCAATCTCAAGTATGTAATCAATTAGGGTCCACGTACAGTATTCTACATGGCTGAGTCTGTGATTGACCAATCCGTATATGTAGCTCACCATAGTTCAGCTGTAGACAGCTTTGTACATATATGGTATAGTGTTCCTATGAGACCTGACCAATTTCAATCCTAATAACAAACCGGCTTGAAATGGACTTGTCAATCAATCTAGCATACAAAGGTTCCATTGTATCTGCTCACTAGATAATACAGAACTAAATTGACACTCCCTAGTATACTGCACAAAACAGGGCATAAAAGTTTATTGAATGGGAAGAAAATATCATTCATGGCTCTAATTTAAGGGTTGAATCAATCATATTGACAACACTGTTTTGTTGAGTCCAAAGTTGTGTGCATCTTCCAGCCTTGGTCAAGAGAATTTCATCTGGTCCTTGATCAACCCGCTTCCCACTTTCTAGAACAGTTATCTACAAATTACATTTGAAAGATGGAAGTAAGAATAAAAGCACTGAACAGCCAGGGAAGTGAATAATATCAGGACAGATCAGAAGGTGATTAAAAAATCTCAAATTTATCCCACACTCCAATCAAAGTTGGATCAGATTTAATATTACACCCTTTTTGCTAGAATATTCAGATTTCTTTATGATCAAGGGGAAATGCATCCAGTTTGTAGCATACAAACACAAACGTGCCAAAACATGCGGATAAAAAGATGGTAATAACAACAACACACATTACATCCTAAAACATCATATGCAATTTTGTGTTACCTAGTGGATATAGAAGCTTGGTATTTTCACGCGCTAGCAATATGGCTTTCTCAAGTAAAATGCAGGAGAACATAGTTTATGGCGACTAACAACTAGTATAGAAAGATGCTCTAATGGTGCTGTAACAGAAACATTGCTTCTAAAATGTGTATTGTTATATCAGAAAGAGAGAGCAACAAAATCCTAGAGTAGCAGCATTTGTGTTTCAGAACCTTAGCAGAAGAAAAATCTCATC
This sequence comes from Erythroxylum longipes, assembly GCA_027563885.1. Lineage (NCBI taxonomy): Eukaryota > Viridiplantae > Streptophyta > Magnoliopsida > Malpighiales > Erythroxylaceae > Erythroxylum > Erythroxylum longipes. Next base: position 5,414,114 of record JAOQMS010000008.1, read on the forward strand.
ACACAGCATTGCTGTTCTAAGCCTACGAGCTACAAATTTTGATGTTCGATTATTGGCTAATAACTTCAGTGCACTTAATATCTCTGCTTCTGTTGTACTGTCAAGTGCACTTGTAGCCTCATCAGAAAGCCTAAAGGAACAGGCATCAAGTTAAGGGATAGAACGATTATCAACTTATAAAACATCACCAATGTCAAGATCCAACTGTAAAATCTTGCCAATATATATTCAATCCAAAATCATGTGTTGATATTCAAATACAACTGATGTCTTGTTAGGCGACAAATATCAAATTGGTATATCTTCTTATGTGACAACTTGTAGAATAATGCAATTAATGTCAGTATCAATGCGAGTGTGAACCAACTCTTTTCACATGGAGTTTTAGAAGCTATTTCATCCAGGTAATGGAGCAAAGAGTTCGGAGGTTTCAGCAGAAAACAAGATGGTAGACATACATTTGTTAGCTAGAGATATTGTCGTTGCTGTGCTTGTCGTATCTTCTCGAGTATTATTACTCTTAACAGTAACCATCATCGTCCTCATCTTGACTGGCACTTCTTCTTCTGCTACAATTACGAGTAGTAAAAGAATTAGATGTTGTTGTTGGATTTGAAGAAATTGACTAGTGCTGCTGCTGTTGCTGCCTTCTGCGGTATGCCATGATTGTAGACTCCCGAAGAAGGGAAGAAGATGAGAATCAGATCCTATCCTCTATTCTACTCTGATGATAGATTGGATTCGAACCCTAACAACCCAATTCAATTCAAAATACCCGCTGCCTTGCATTTGTTTCTTTTTTCCTGCGAATGTCATTGTCAACTCAACCTCCTTCTCCCTCGCTCTCGCCCTCCCTAGTCCGTACTCCCTAGTTCCTCCCAAAGCCTCCGTTTTCTTTTTATATATATATATATAAGAAAAAAGCCGAAAAGTAAAATTACATAACTAGTCTAGGGAAACAAATTCCCGACAATTCCTCTAGTAGGATAAGGTGACACCCAATCGGTGAATAATGAAAGTACATAACTCTTTCAGCAAAATGACTGGCATAGTTAGCTAGCCAGTCGGCACATCTGTTGCTTTCTCGATACACATGTCGATGCACAACAGTCCAGTTCCAGGAGAACAACTCATGTATACTCCAGACAAGAGGGTTAAGTGTCCGGGATCGTTGGTCGGACGAGGCAAGGAGATCAAACAACACTTTAGAATCAACTTCCAGTTCCACCCGGCGGTAGCCCAAGTTCCAAGCCAGTGTCAACCCGGTATGAACGCCTCAGAGTTCCACGGTCAGAGGCGAGCACTAGCCAATGTGTTGCGAGAAGCCCCCCAACCACTGTCCTGAACTATCACGTAGAAGGCCCCCAGCTGTGGCGATAGACGAGGCCTGTTTTGCGGTTCCATCGGTGTTGAGCTTGATTCATCCCGTGGGGGGTGTGCTCCATCCTATGAGCCTTGCCTGCCGAGATGGGGGTCCAGTAGGAATCGCGCGATGTTGACACCGGATAGCATTGCGGAGAAGACCTGCATAAGACAAAACAACAGAATGAGGGGAGGAAGGCTAATAAAAATTAATGTCAAAGAGAGTCTTGTTCCTCCATTGCCAGAGGAACCAACAAGTAATTCCGAATAACAACGTCCAATCATGCCCGAGCACTTGCTGGTGTTGTTGAAGGTTGTGGAGAAGCCACTCCTGATGCTGGGTAGTAAAAAAAGCTGCAGGGACCAAGTGTGAAGGGAATGTGTGCCAAACTTGTCGGGCTTTCATGCAGTCGCGAAGAATATGCAGCGAGGATTCCTCTCCACCACAATGAGAGCAAGTGCCATCTGTGTTGCAATGTAGCCAAAGCCTATGCTGATTGGTGAGAAGCCGGTCGTGGCCGAGGAGCCAGAGGAAGGAACGAATACGTGGCGAACCCTTCCACTTCCAGAGAACCGGCCAAAGATCATGGGCCGCGATGTCTTCCTGATCCAGGCTCATGGTATAAGTGGACGCGACAGTGAAATGGCCAAAATCGGAGGGGCCCCAAATCCATCGATCCGGCCCGAAAACGGGCTGAGGAGGAAGTGTACCGGCGATTAAACGACATATTGGTGGCGGAAGGTAGGATTGAAAAGAATTCCAATCCCGGTGACCGTACTGAGTAACAAAATGTCGGACACTGAGATCGCGGATAGAGGCAGGGATCAGGCTGACAGCATGGGTAATAAGGGGTCCTGTACTCGAAATTCAAGTGTCCAACCAGAACCTAGTGCGAAAATCATCGCCTAGCATCCACGTCTAACCCTACAGGACTAAGTGCCACGTAGCCTGAATGTCCCTCGAGACCATAGATCCACCAGGAGCATCCAATGAGGTGGGAAGGGCCGCAGGATCGACGTTATACTTAGCAGAGAGGACGAAAACCCAGAGGGAGTTAGGTTGAGTGAGCAAACTCCAACCTAACTTCGATAGGAATGCATCGTTCATAGCACGAATTTTTCGGAGGCCAAGCCCCCTTAACGCAGGAGGTTTACAGACGTCCTCCCAATTGACCAGATAGACTTTCCCGTTGCCATTTGACGAGCCCCAAATAAATTGTCGCATTAATTTCTCCAGCTCGTCACAAAGCTGGCGGGGCAAACGGACAGTCTGCATAGTATAAGTGGGGAAAGCAGCTGCAACGGATTTAACCAGTGTGACACGACCAGCCAGCGACAAGAGACTGGCTTTCCAGCCAGAAAATCGTTGTTGGACCTTGTCTAGAATATGTTGGTAGGTACCGCCACGTATTCGTTCGTGCAGAAGCGGTACACCGAGATACCGTCCAAGATCATTAGTCTGCTGGAAACCGAACGCACGCACTAAACTATGAGTCCTGGAAGGAGGAACATTCTTGGAGAAGAAACATCACGATTTGTCTTGATTGATGCGTTGTCCCGACGCAGTACAGAAATTATGTAAGACGGTGCTGATGGCGGCTACTTGGTCCAGCGAGGCTTCGGCTAAAAGGATGAGATCATCAGCGAAGAAAAGGTGGGACAGAGGAGGACCCTGCTGGCTTAGACTAATGGGCTTCCAGCGGTCGTGCGACACCACTTGCGAGATGGATTGACCGAGGCGTTCCATGCACAGGACGAAGAGGTAAGGAGAAAGGGGGTCACCCTGTTGAATGCCTCTGGAGGTGTGAAAAGCGTCGCTGAGTTCGCCGTTCCAAGTAACTTGGAGGGAGACACTAGTCACACACTTCATGATAAGCTGCAGTAGCGAATCAGGGATACCAACATCGATGAGGGTGTCTTTTAGGAAAGCCCATGATAATCTATCATAAGCTTTTTTCAGATCCACTTTTATAGCCATAAAACCTTTCCGACCCGTTTTCTTTCGCATGGAATAGATGACCTCTCGAGTTATGATGATATTATCCGTAATGAGGCATCCCAGGATGAAGCTGCATTGGGTCGAGGCTATCAGATCATTGAGGTAAGTCTTGAGCTGATGCACGATGACCTTAGTAATGGCTTTGTAAATCACCGTACACAAAGCGATAGGGCCAAATTGAGTAATCAACACAGGGGACGGAATCTTAGGTATAAGGACCATGACAGTACGATTGAGGCCTGGGTCCCAAATCTCATGTCGAAAAAATCCGTTGAATGAGAAGGGTTAACGACGGGCCCATAACGTCCCATTGCGACTGAAAGAAGAGAGCGGTGAATTCGTCCACCCCGAGAGCTTTGTTGGGGTCCATACTGAAGAACGCTTCCTTGATTTCAGTAGGACTGGGAGGGCCACTAAGCGCTGCTAGCGCTTGTTGAGGTAAAGGAGGGAACTTACCATAGAAAGTCTAGGTGTTCGGAGAAGTGGGTTCAGCCGATAAAGGGTCTCAAGGTAGTTCTGTGCTAACCTTTTCAGAGTAGCCTAATCCGACAACACATTTCCATGCTCATCGCGCAACGAGGAAATTCTCCGTTGTCGTTGTTTTTTCCGCGTGATGGCATGATAATATTTAGTGTTCCTGTCGCCTTGCAAGAGCCATTGACTTCACGATTGTTGATGCCAGTATATCTCTTCTTGAATAAGAACTTGCTCAAGGTCAGAATGAAGGTCTTCCTCGAACTCGCGGAGAGAGGTCGAGTCGGAAGCCTCAAGACGTAGTTGAAGTCCCTCCAGTCGAGCCAAGAGACGCTTCTTCCGGTGGAAAATGTTTCCAAAGGTGCGAAGATTCCAGTTCTGTAAAGCCTCGGAGAATCGTCAAAGCGTGTCGTTGAAATCATTATGGAAGGGTGTCCACTGGTCAGCTACCATTTGACGAAACCCGGGGTGGGTGAGCCAAGCAGCGTGAAATCGGAACGGTCGCAGCAACGGCGGGTTCGTAGGGCGATGTTGGAGAGAAACTACGAGAGAAAGATGATCCGACTTAAGGAAAGGAAGGTGGGTGACCGTAGTTTCCGGAAATGTCGAAAGCCAAGTAGTAGACCCAAGGGCACGATCTAGGCTGGCTGAAATTGGGCCTCTGCACCACGTGAATCGAGGGCCAGAGAATCCGAGATCCTGAAGTTGACAGCTGTGGACGCAGTCGGTAAACTGCGTGTTAACAATAGGGTGGTAGCGGGAGCCCCCACGTCGGTCCAGGCTCTCTAACTTGGCATTGAAGTCCCCCCCGAGTAGCCACAGTTTGGTGGTAACCCGGGCGATTTGGCGCAAAAAATGCCACAAGAATTTTTGTAACGAGTACGTTGGGCTCGCATATATGGTTGTGAATTCAAACTAATGGTAATCTCACTCAATATTGACATGCACAAATTGGCGATGAGCGAGAAAAATGCGAACTGCAATATCAGCGTGTCAGAGAAGCCAGATACCGCCGGAGTAGCCTTCAGCTTCCACTCTGAAGGAGTGGCCAAAACCCAAACTGCGAATGACTTTCAAGGCGCGGTCTCCACTGATACGGGGTTCCACCAACACTACCAGTTTCGGGTGATGTAGGCAGATGTAATTTTTGATAATCAGCTTGAAGGTTCGACCCCCAGCCCCTTGACAATTCCAGATGAAAATAGACATAGACATAGGAATATGAAAGAGAGCGGACCTAGGTTGTCGGGACTGAATGATTAGTCTGCTCCGGCCTCTGTAAAACCATAGGCGCCTGGCTATGCTCCTCCACCGGAATGTCAGTTCTGACGTAAGGTGCAAAAATTGGGGCTAGATCAACACGTGATTCTGGCGGTCGCGACTGGGGTAGTAATTGGGTATGAGTGGACCCGGACGAGTCCCCCGGGTCAATAAGGACATTGGCGTCATCCTCCATGTCCCGGCAGCCTGAGTCCTCCAGGGTGGATAGGGAGATAGAAGGGTCATGGATGATAACCTCGGTGTGGGATGGGATTAAAAGGGCTAAATGGGCTGGAGGCGGGCTGGAGTCCAAGAGAGTGGTGGGCTGCTTCAGCCCAGGCTGGCGGGCTGGGTCTGCTTGGGTCAGGGGCTGGGTGGGGCGGGT
>JAOQMS010000008.1:5419693-5433617 GCA_027563885.1 Erythroxylum longipes
CTGGAGGCGGGCTGGAGTCCAAGAGAGTGGTGGGCTGCTTCAGCCCAGGTTGGCGGGCTGGGTCTGCTTGGGTCAGGGGCTGGGTGGGGCGGGTAAGAGATTGGGGCTGGGCATGGGTTTGGGTAATGGGAAGCGACGTCATCTGTGCCATGTGGAAGGAGGAATCTTCTGGAGAGAGCTTAACCGATGCACGTTTAGTGCATTGGCCAGACGAAGGAAATGATTTGGATACTTTTGTTCGGCTAGAACTGGACTTTGTCGCAGCGTGGGAGTCGAGGATGGGAGCAGAAACCGATCGTTGGGAGGGAGCCGTTGGGGGATCTGACGTCTCCAGTCTCGTCATAGTAGAGAAGCGGGAGCCGTGGGGGTTTACTGAGCCAGGGGGAGTGACCCTGGCTTGTTGGAATGACGCTATGGGTGGTAGGGGTCGACGCTGTCTTCTCGGTACTTGCATTCATGGGCCAATGTCTTGCTGGAGGTTGTCCTCAGGAGGAGCTGCGTCATGGCTTGCTTGAACTGTGGGCGGTGGGTGACCATCGACGGTGGAAGCTGGGTTGGGTGGAGCTGCGGGTCGGGATGGGCATGTCGGAGCTTCGTGTCCAACTCGACCGTAAGTGAAGCAGATTTGGGGTAACCCCTCCTAGGCGACCTTTATTGGTTTCTCCATCCAATTCGACGATGACTTTGAGTGGAGCACTTAGGTCCAGATCGACTGCAACACGGGCAAACTTTCCGCGGTGAGTGTATTGCATGTTGCTGTCTATTTTTACAGTCCGCCCACTAAGTTTCCAAGCACTTTGAGGATTGCAGGATGATAACGGGCTACAGAGAGTTCCGGAAAGCGAACCCAGGCCACGACATGGGTAATTTTTCTGGTGGATGGGCAGAAGTCGGGATACCAAGGCTACACGGACAGGGCGTGGCCAGCGATGATCCATGGGCCTTGGGTTAAAGTGCGAATGTAATCATCTTCTTCCATGAATTTAATCAGGAAATACTCATTCTCTAAATCAACCATTTTGATAGGTCCCTTAGGTTTCCAAAGTGAGTGTAATCGAGTCTTGATCAAGTTAAATCCAATCAGTCTACCCAGCAATTTGATGGCCACTGCTTTTGTCCAGGCTTAATCAAGTTTCTGTTTGAATGTGGGAGACAGCTCGAGACCCAGTCCGTAGGTCCCTTGGATGATAGATATGTCTCCATCCGTTAGTTCAATGTGATCTTCCTCAGGCCAATCCAACTCTCTGCCTCCTAAATTCGGATCTGAATTCCCAGAGACCACGGCATTGTAGCTTGGAGGATTAGGAGGGACAGTCGATGTTGGAGGCGGGGGGTCCTCTTCTCGCTCTCGAATGCGAACTTTGTTCGCAGCATGGCGTTCCATTTCAGCACTTTGTTGGTTGATTATTGTCATGTTACCCAGTTTTCTTAGTTCCAGATTCTTTGAATTGTATTGAGGACTTTTAATAAACAAGTAAAAGGCAAGGAGAATGTATGAAGGAAAGAGTTGTAAAGAGATGTTAGAGCATCTTCGTTTTTTTTCTTTCTTCTTTCTTTTTCAGAACTAACTATCGAACTAGTGTAGCAGCAGGCGCAGCTACTTCCATTATGAAAATTAGAAGATTAACCCAAAAAAAACTTATTTTTTAGATTTTTATTTTAATTATTAAAATTTTTAATTGAATGTAAAGTTTGAAATATTGTAAAGATAATATTATAAAGTTTGAAAAATTAAAAATTGAAAAATAATAATTTTATTTTAAAACATTTAATATGTATTACTACTTTCTTAATTATTTAATTTAAACATTTCTTTAATTTGTCTTATTTATTTTCTTATTTTATTTTTATTTTTATTTTTATTTTGTACATTGTTTTATATTTATTATATTGTGTTTTATATTACTTATTTTTATATTCTTGCTTGTATTTATTTATTTATTTTATTATTATTATTATTAGTATTAGTATCTTTTATATATTTTTATTTTAAACTTTTTATTATTCTTATTTTATCTTTTATCTTTTATTTTTATTTTTACCTTTTTTATTATTTATTTACTACTTAAGTATTTTTTATATTTATATTTTATTGTTATTAACTTTTATGTTTATGTTTATGTTTATTATTTTCATATGAATTTATTATTTATTTATTATACATAAATAAATGAATATATATATGTGAGTGTGTATATTTTTAAAGACTATCAGTAGCTTCTCTATTAATTATAGATAAAACTGCATATTTTTTAACATCTCCCAAACTGCATGTCCCAGTAACGTTTTTATTGAAATGTTATTGTTGTATTTTTTGTAACTTTAGTTCGTAAAAAGATAATTGCAATTAACGTGCCATTGGCTTCGTTTTAAAATTTTTATAGATTTAATTTCTATTTTAATTTAACTTTTTTTAATTATTTTGAAATAAGTCTAGAGCAAAAGCACAACTTTAGCTGCACTTTGAAATTGGATCGGGCATTACAACCAATGTATTAGGCACACATAAAACACTACTTATGTGAAACATTTGTTAGTTTCATGTTTATAATCTCGTAATAGGAATTAAGGTGCCTTTAGCTTAATTTATTGATTTTTTTTCAAAATATATAAACTTAATTATATTCATGAAATTATTGTTTTTATAAATAAATTCGATATTAATTTTAGAAAAATAAAAATTTTCTTGACTTGTTTATATTTGCATTAAATTGGAGTTATCAATAATATTTGATATTTGTAAAGATTTTTCATACACATACGTTTATATACATAAGGTTCAGAAAATAATCACCACGCTTCCGTATTAACAAATATTTTAGAATAGCTTATATTTTTTCTATTTCAGGCTAACAGCAGATGAAAAAGAGTTTTAATAAACATTTTGTTATTATTTTACCATTTTACCAACATAATTTACAAATTTAATTTCATTGACTATTATTGGTCAGAAGTATATTGATAAATGGTAGTTGTACTTATTATAATTAAAAAATTGAATTAATTCAGTTAATTTAATTATAAAAATTTGGGAAACAAAAATTTTTTTAATTCAGTTTAACTAATTAATCAATTAATTTTCATAATCATTTAACAATCTTTTTTTAATTAAAATTTAATATTTTAATAGATAAAAATAATCTATTTCTTCAATTATATTTAAAATCATTCAATTAAACAAAATTTTAAACTTTAAATCCTAAATCCCATTTATAATTTATAATTTATTATCCCAGACCATTTGATTCGTTTTTTATCATTTTGTTTCCCGTTTATCTTGTTACCTTTCTTAGTTACTGACTTATAATCCTTAAAAATGTAGAGCTTCTACACTCCCAGTAATACAATGAGGCAATAGGCCACAGGCAATCCCTATCCCTATAGCGCCGAGAGTTGATTCATCCTGCGTCCAATTCAGGATATCATTCGTAGAATTACCTTCCAAGGCATTTTGTATACCGAACTAATCAACCACCATTTCAACAACCAAACGAATAAGATTAATCAAGATCCTAAAGCCAGATTGATGCCAGACTTGATTTAGATCTTCAAAATCTTCAGTTTCAAAATTAACAAAGATAACCATAAATAGTCCACAAGCCTTGTAAAACAATAACATAATCATACTTAAAATCCAAGGTAAGATATTCGTTTCTAAAGACAATAAAGTACTTTTACATGACAATTTTCGAAACAAAACTTCCTTTCAGTAAACAAATGAGAAGCTTACGCAGTAGCAGGCAGGAAGGCGCATCCCGCCTTTCGTTCCGCAAGGGGTCCATGGCATCCAAGGAGCTGGAGAAATTGAAAGCAGTCATTGGATTCCCCGTGCGTTTTTACAAAGAAACCAAAGTTAGAGACTCCGAATACGACATAGCTAGGAAAAGAAAATTACAACCATAATATTACATTGAGTGGCATAGCCAAAATTACAAAACTAACCTTTGCATTCACACCATCAGGAGCAATTCTGTTCTCAGCCTTCAGTCTCACATAATCAGTGCGGCTGAACTTAGTGAAGCCCCTGAACACCAAAGTCATCCAACAATTTAGAAATATGAATCTTCTTTGCATTCAAACTGCAAAACATTCAGATCAAGAAGAATTCTCCAAGATCACTGGCCATTTAATACAAACAGGTTGCCTCTCAGAAAAACAACAAAATTCAGATCAAGTAATTATCCAATAATACATTCCTATGATGCAACATATAGACATACAATCTAAGAGAATTTTACACTGAGTTGGGTAAATTATAGCCCAATGACAGCAGACATTTCTAAATTAAGGGGTCAAATGATAGGAAGCCACCTAGGACAATTACTACCAACAAACAATAGAAGTAGGTGCGCCAATTTATAAAACGAGGCAAACTATTTCACTATTAAATTCTTAGACAAAAAGGTGCAAAGAAAAAAAGAAAGTTTCAAGGTGATATTAGAATCAATGCATACCATTTCCTGCTGACAATAATCTTTTGACGACCAGGGAACTTGAATTTAGCACGGCGAAGGGCCTCCTGGGCATGAACACCATTGCTGTCCTTGCATCGAACTGACAAAAGAACCTGACCAATGGCAACTCTAGCACAAGTGCCCTGTGGCTTTCCAAAAGCACCCCTCATACCAGTTTGGAGTCTGTCAGCCCCAGCACAGGAAAGCATCTTGTTAATACGCAAGACATGGAAAGGATGAACCCTAACCCTCAAGTGGAAAGCATCCTTTCCAGCAAATTTGGCCATGTACTTGTTGCAAGCAATACGAGCAGCCTCAAGAGCCTCACTGGAGACATTTTCTTTCTCCCAAGACACCAAGTGAACACAGAATGGGAATTCATCAACTCCCTTCTTCTTCATCCCAACATCATAAATTCTAATCTTGGGATCAGGCACACCACGGCAAAAACGTGATTTGGGGTATGGTTTGTTTTTTATCTGACGGTAACACCTTGCTGGTCCTATTTAAAAACAAGAGAAGAAACAACAAGATTTAGCTGGAAAGAAAAAAATTACTTTCACCAACTAGAGCCCTGCAAGCATATACAATATCCAAAAGTTACCCATCAAACAAAATACTTGACGTAATATTAGTTCTAATCTTATTTACAGCAAGAGAAACTATCAATCACCCTAAATCTATCAAAACATAAATTATAGCATCTTATTTTCTACAAGAGCGAACCAATACAGCATTTCCCAAAAATAATTCACCGTTCGATGATAGTTCTAAGAACAGAATGATTACTGCAGTGAAATGAAGTAACTAAAAACATAAAACGGATCAATTCGTAAAACATGGAAAACATAAAACAGTCGGCAAAGCACTAAACACCAGAATAAACTGAAAATCCAAAAGACCAAGAGATAAAGGAAAATGGATCAATTCATGATAAAGAACGACTATAACAGATCTGCGTGTGTAATGCACAAAAGATTAGACAATAAATTTGAAGAGGCAACAAGAAGGGACTGGCTCACTTCTTCCCATGGCGGCAGAAACTGAAGAACCTTTAGGATTCTGACTTTGCAAGAGAGGACCCTAATTTGGGTTTTATACAGAAAGAGGACTGTATCTCATAACCCTAAAACCCCGAATTCCAATTTGAGGCCTTTTTTTCATAACAATAAGCCCACACAAGAAGTGCACATCAATGGTTAACGGTTTAATTTGGACCGTATTGTGCATATTATGTGACCCATTTGGCCGTATTCTGTATCTTTTTTTATTTTATATTTATATATTAGTTATTTATTTTTAAATTTTTTTAATTTATAACAATAGCATTTAGCAGAATTTTTACTGATATACTGCTGTTATTATTGGGGCTTTTTTTACCTTATTGTTGTTTTTTATATTCAAATACATTGTTATATCATAATTTCGATATATTTTTATTTTTATTTTTATTCAAGAGCACTAAACTAACCAAAATTAGTTTCTTGATACATTTCTTTTTTATATATAATTAGAAAAAGTTGGATATTCGGCCAAAAGGTAAAATAAATTGTTGAATTTTGTATTTAAATAAATATTCAATATTTTTAAATATTCAATAACGTAACTTAATTTTTAAAGAGAAATAAATATAAAAGTAAATTAATTTTTAAAGAGAAATCTATAAACAATACATAAAAAAATTATAGCATACTAAAGAAAAGAATTTCATTTGAATAATTTAAATAACTTAAAACATCTTATGATTTAAATATTACATTTTTTATGTTCAAATAAAATTTAAGCGATTTAGTTTAGTTAATATTAAAATTTCAATTGAATTCATATTTTTAATTTTATTAAATTTAAAAGTATTTATCTCTGTATTATATTTAAAAATATTAAAGGGATATCTGTCATAAAGTGAGTCATATTAATAAAAACCGATTAATTTATTAATTAATTAGACAATTTTTATAAATTAATTAATTTTATTTAATAATCTTTTTTTTTTGAGTTAAACTTCAAATTTTACGATATCTTTCAATTATATATTAAATTTAGTAATCCTATACACTTATCTTCAACCAGAAAGTTGATACGTTACAAACTTCAAGCTCTATAGTACAAACAGGTCATAACATCCAAAGTGGTCCCTTCCATTTTATCTGGGACTGATGCTCGTAACGGCGCCGCTTACAAGGTCACTTCCGGAGACATCTAGTGATGCATATGGATTCTTTAGTACAGTAGCCGATGATGGTGGTGATATTTGGTTCCCTGTATCAACTTCCATCAGCTCCGTTGTTCCGGTATTGGCTCGCGGCGTCATGCCCCATATAATTTCAAGTTCTCTTACTACATCAGCCATTGAAGGTCGCATGTCCGTCTCATCTTGGCAACATTTCAGTGCCAGGTTTAAGAACTTCTCTACACAGTCAGAAGGATATGACCCCATTCTTCCATCAATCACTGAGAAGATCGTGCCAGACTGATATGCAACATTTACCTGATCAAACGAATATTAATACATTACTTAATTACACAAATCGAAGAAAAATACAGAGGATTAGCGATCATGGAAAGAACTCATATTTTGCAGCCGTAGAAATCCTTTCAATGGTTAGAGTGGAGAATATATCGCAACTATCGGATCTATCATCAAGCAGCTAATTTAAGTAGTGGTAGAAACTTGAACTCTCAAACTTTAAAGTTAAGAAGAGGTTTTGTGGCATTACCTCCCTAACAATGTTTTTGCCATGTGAGATTGGCTGCATCCCTGTCAATAGCTCTAGAAATACTACACCAAGGCTGTATACATCACTCTTGTCGGTCAACTTATGCGTTAAGAAATATTCTGGATCAAGGTAACCCTGAAAAGGTGATACAAAGACATCAAACCTGGCTCATGTTCTTCCATGGAATGTACCGACTTATTTCAGAATCTATATACCAAATAAATGCAGACTCACTGGAGTGCCTTTTACAACTGTGGATACATGAGCTGGTGCAGAACCTTCAATATCAGGAGCTGGGGCTAGCCTCGACAGTCCAAAATCAGCAACCTTTGCAGTGTAATTGAAGTCCAATAATATGTTGCTCGCTTTAATATCTCGGTGGAAAATTGGAGGGTTGGCTTCTGTATGTAGGTAGAGAATGCCTCTAGCTGAAGCCAAGGCAATCCTCAATCTTGTAGCGAAACTCAAGGTTTCTTTAGTCTTTGCTGTGGTACAAATATATCGTTCAGTAAACTTGAAAAGAATGGTATAAGTTTCTGAACACGTTTTGATTATTGGAAAAAAGTTTTAACAGGGAAAATACGAAACTTACCAGACAGATGGTCTCTAAGAGTTCCATTTGACATAAACTCATAAACCAACATCTACATGAGCAAATAGCAATATACATCAAACCATTCCCATATTATCAGCTTAAACACATCCATAGTCAAAGAAACCGAACCAAGGAATTGAGATTTGCTCATAACGCAGTTTTTTCTGAGTTTTTGTGCAGATAGTAAAACAGAAAATAGAGTAATCGCAGTTAAATATTTCTGTTTTTAATGTTACTAAGACTTGAGTAAACAGAGAGATTCCTACATAGTTTGAAAAGTAATTCGGTGTTTTCATTTCTGAAAAACCTTTGTTTTGCTGTCTTCTGTTTCAATCTTCTCTATAGTTGAACAAGGGAAATAATCATCCATGCACGGAATTCAACTAGAGAAATAAAGGATGGAACTTATGAAAATCACCATGTAATAGCTCCTAATCAAGAATTTCTATGAAGTCCGATGAGGAAGAGACAGATTCTTACAAACAGTTAGCTAATGATAATTCCCCAGATCGATGAGAAATGAGCAAGTTAGGGAATGAGATGAGAGACTACCTGTTCACCTTCTTCCTCACAATATCCAATCAAAGACACGAGATTTCGATGATGCAACCTTGACAGCAACTCTATTTCAGTTAAGAATTCCTTCTCGCCCTGTAAAGATCCCTTTTGAGCACGTTTTACAGCCACAACTTTGCCATCAGTTAGGACTCCTCTATGAACCTTGCCATACCCTCCGTGACCAACCTCGGTGGAGCTACTGAAATTGTTTGTCGCCAAGGCCATTTCAGAGAAAGTGAAATCCTTTACTCCATCAATTTTGATGGTAACTTTGGAAGCTGATGTGGAGCAAATTTTTAGACGTGAATTTCACTACCGCTTGAAAATTATCAAATGTAGAATTCAGTGACAATAATAAAGACTAATACTCACCAAGACGTTTTCTAGGAATTGCTTGATAGTTCTTCGAACGCGCCCTCAGAATAAGAAGTGCTACAATTGCAGATAATGCAACTGCACCAGCAGTGGCTCCTACAATTGCACCAACCAGCACACCTGTCCTTATACCGGATGATCGAGAGGTAGCGTACTCTGAAATATCTAAATTCAGTCAACAACTTCATAATGCTGTTGCTGTATGTGTTTGAAGTATATCGGATAATGGATCATTGTATGTACAAAATGAGAAACTCATACAAGCTATCATTTGCGTACCAAGGAAAGAAGATATTTTTTTTTTTCATAATATATAGTCATCAAATGATTTCCTTACAACAATAACTAGGTTTGGAGACAAACCATCTTTGTATGGAGCCAATAGATTGATGTAGAGAAGCTCATAAGGTCCAAACACTTTACTATCAGAGATGTTCCACATAGTGAACAAACTATTGATGCGCCGAATCTCAGTCCTGTTGAATAGATGGGAACTATTGCTGTTGGCATCATAGACTGGAAAAAACTTCAATTGCATTCTCAATCGAGGCCCCTCTTCCCAGACAAAACATTCGAGGTACAGTTGAGAACGGTCTAATTTAAGATTGGAACTCAAATACTCCTCAAACATATTTTTGTAGGGAAGAAAATCCCAGAATCCAGGACTTTTCAATCTGTACCCAACAATCAGAGGTGCAGCACAAAAACAAGGTGTAGGAGATGATGGCGAATATTCATAAGGAGGTGGGCATGATTGTATAGGACAGGCAGTGATTCGGGCTACTGAGTTCGTCATCTTCTGCACATATTTTGCATTTCCGCAGAACTGGACTAGACTAGAAATTTTACAGGCAGGGTTGCCTTGAAGCCTGAAAATGTTTCGTAACACGCATAATATAATCATTTAAAACTCATGAAACAACATTCAGTATTATATTTTCCATATTGTCAATAAGACAAGCATGAGGGATGTTATTCATTTCAGATAGAAAGTTGCGTATATCAGAAGGAAATTCGTCATGCTCATCTAGATCATTCATAGTAAAGGAGTTCAGAAACAAACCAGAGTGTGACATTTTGAGGGAGACTAACACTGCCCGTAATATTTGAAAATTTGTTTTTCTCAAAATCTCTGCAACATCAAAGAATGACAAACGATTAATATCAATAGAACTTACATTTCTGCTTAAGAGAACTATATAACAAGAATTTTAAGTTCTTATATGTACATTTGCACCACTATATAAGCTGTTATCGAAGGAAATGAAATATCATCATTAATGTCTTACAAGGTAAGTCTCTCAGTTCCACTGAAAGCCCTACTTTGCCAAATAGTTGATGGAATAGACCCCCCCAGTGAATTGTTTGCAAGTGACCTGCCATTGAATATAACCTAGTTAACTTTATTATTGTTCCGCAACGTTCAATTCTTCTCTGTCAAAACCCTCATGGTAACATACGAAACTGTGTCATTCGAATAGCATTAAAGGAGCCTTGCAACTAAAAAAGATAAAAGAAAGTGTTCGTGGAATAACACTCACAACTTTTGAACGTGAGGAAGACTGGAAAAGTAATCAGGTATCGTTCCTGTAAGATTGTTGCTGGATAAATCTCTACAAATTTCACAAGTCAACATCAAAGTGAGTTAATCATAATAATCAGAAAAAGAATCTATTACTTTCCACGTAGAAAATCAATAAGTGAAAGAACTTACATTGTTGTAATATTATCAGAAAGCTTATTGGAAGGTATTGATCCATTTAAGTGATTCGAACTCAGGTCTCTGTAAGTAATCAGAAATTTTTCTTTAGATGACAAGGCCAGCATAAATATCCAAGAATAGGAGCTAAGGAAGGTAAATAACTCGTGTCAATGAGACAGAAATATAAAATATAGACAAACTTACAGATAGCTAAGTTTTGGTATCCTACTAAGGTCAGGCATTGGACCTCGCAAGTTACAGTTCCGCAAGCTCCTAAAAGGGCAAACCAGGCGCAGAGATAACGTAAGAATCCGTGCGAAGAAGATAAGGCAAAGGAAACAAGGCATAACAAAAGATATCGTGCCAAAAGCAAACAGTAGTATGACTATCCAGCAACTTCAGATCAAACCATATAATCTTGTTATTGTATGATGCAGTCATAACTTCAGCAACCACAAAACTTTTCTTTATTTCAGTCCTCAATGTTGGAGATGGTCCCTGGAGGGACTCTATCATTCCAACATTGCAGCACCAAAATTGGTGCCGCAATCGCAAGGAGTGCCTACTTCAGACAGAAACACAGAAAATAGAGAGAGAAAAATTAGAGCAAATCAAATGCTCTAAATTTAGAAAATATATTTCTAATGAGTTGGTGAGTGACAAAATAGTGAGATTAGTATTTGTTAAGTTGGGAAACATCTTGTGCGCCATTATTTTGGTTTTATCTCTGTATACCTACTGTTTGTAATAGTGAAAGAAATATTCTGAGTTTTGTCCGTGAATATAGCCCAAAGTTAAGGTGAACCGCATTAACTATTCTGTGTCTATTTTGCTCATTTTATTTTTCCTTTTCACAAAATACACCTGCTGCGCCCAACAAGTAGTATCAGAGCTGTGTTTTTATTGAAGATATTTTTGAAAAGAAGCACGTCATCGGGAAGACAAAATTACAACGATTTTTTTGGCGTGATCCGTTCGAAAAGTTGACGACAAAGGTGATGAATAGTACTCTTACGTTGTTTTAATAAATTTACAAGGTGACGCACTGTGTAGCAATAGTAACTGGATCCTGGGGTACTATTCACAAGTTACTATTTACCGGGTCCCGTGGTACTATTCCAGTGGGGTCCGACGATGCTATTCCGGTGAGCACTATTCACAAGTTACTATTTACCAGGTCCCGCAATACTATTCCAGTAGGGTCTGACGACACTATTCCGATCCCGTTGTGAAAATTTTAAAGATATCTTTTCTGTCAAATTTTGACGTCCTATTTAAAAAATATCTTTTCTCAAATTTGGCTTAATTTGGCAAATAGAGGTGAAGACGAATAAAATGATCAATCTAAACAGTAGCAACTACCGTATATGGCGAACCAAGATGAAGGGCTTCTTGATGATTACAAAGATGCATTTGCCGGTATTTTCGACAACTAAACCGGAGGAGATGTCCAACGAAGATTGGGAGTTTGAGCATGAACGAACGTGTGGTTATATTCGACAGTTTGTCGATGATAATGTGTACAATTACATTTGTAACGAGACTCATGCAAGAACGTTGTGGAATAAGCTGGAGCAGCTGTATGCTTTAAAGATCGACAACAACAAATTATTTTATCTAAAAAATTGATGCAGGTAAAATACCAAGAAGGTACTTCTGTAGCTAATCATTTAAACAATATGGAAGGGATGGTTGATCAGTTATCAAAGATGGGTATAAAGTTTGATGACGAGGTGATTGCTCTAATGGTGCTAGCTTCATTACCAGAGTCTTGGGAGACTTTGAAGGTGTCTTTAACAAATACTGCACCAAATGACATATTAAATATGGAGTCTGTTAAAAGCAGTATACTAAATAAAGAGATGAGACGTAAATCACAATATGCAGCCTCTTCATCACATTCAGAGGTTTTGCTTACAGAAAATAGAGCAAGGAGTCAATCCAGAGGTCCAAAGTCCAGAGACAAGAGCAGAGAAAAGTCAAACAGATATCAAATGTGAAATGCCATTACTGCAAGAAGAAAGGCCACATTATGAAATTTTGCCGAAATTTAAAGAAGGAAAAAGGCAAAGATGTGAAACAAGAAGAAAGCAGTGATGATGAACAAGGTAACATTGTTGGTGTATTTAACCTTGTTATATTGATACAGAGATAGTCAGCCTGGTGTTGCAAGAAACAAGTTGGATAGTTGACAGTGGAGCTACTGTTCATGTTACATCTCACAGACAATTTTTCTCATCGTACACACCTGAGAGTTATGGCGTTTTTAAGATGGCAAATGGAAATCTGTCAAATGTTGTTGGCAAAGGAGATGTTTCTTTAGAGACAACGAATGGTTCAAGACTGTTGCTGAAAGATGTCAAGTACATTCCTGATATGCGTCTGAACTTGATTTCTGTAAACAAGCTAGATGATGAAGGTTTCTAAAAGACTTTTGGAAACTGAAAATGGAAGCTTACTAAAGGCTCCTTAGTAGTGGCCAGAGGTCAGAAGCACTCAAGTCTGTATATGATGCAGGCAAAGCTCTCCAATGATGTTGTCAATATAGTGGAGAATGATAATACAGTTGATTTGTGGCATAAAAGACTAGGCCACATTGGTGAGAAAGGGATGACTCAGCTTGTAAAAAGGAATATGCTATCTGGTCTAAATCAGATACATCAGAAGAAATGTGCAGATTGTCTAGCAGGGAAACAAAACATGGTTTCTTTCCAAAGTTCTCCTCCATCCAGAATGAAAAATGTTCTAGATCTGATTCACTCAGATTTATGCGGACCATTGCTAAAGTCACTCAGTAACGCACAATACTTTGTGGCTTTTATTGATGACCATTCCAGGAAAACGTGGGCCTATACTGTGAAGACTAAAGATCAAGTGCTAGAGGTGTTCAAACAATTTAACGCCTCAGTTGAGAGACAAACTGGGAAGAAGCTAAAGTGCATTCGGACAGACAATGGCGGAGAGTACATCGGATTATTTGATGCTTACTATAAAGAGCATGGTATTCGACATTAAATGACGCCACCAAAAACACCGCAATTGAATGGCGTAGCTGAGAGGATGAATAGGACTTTGATGGAAAAAGTCAGATGTCTACTTTCACATTCAAAGTTGCTTAAGGCATTCTGGGGTGAAGCTTTACTTGCAGTTGTTTATGCATTAAATCGTTCACCACGTGTTCCTCTCTAGTATGAAGTTCCAGAAAAGGTGTGGTCAGGAAAGGATGTTTTCGATGATCATTTGCGAGTCTTTGGTTATAAGGCCTTTGTCCATATTCCTAAAGATGAAAGAAAAAAGCTTGATGTCAAGACACGACAGTGTGTATTCATTAGCTATGGTCAAGATTAATTTGGCTATAGGTTTTATGATCCGGTACAGAAAAGACTTATCAGGAGTCGTGATGCTATATTTGTGAAGATTAAACTATTGAAGATATCAACAAGGTGGAGAAGGAAGTTCCAAGCTCTGATGATGACTCAACAAGCTTCTGATTGAATCCTCCAACAGTGGTGCTTAGACAAGT
>JAOQMS010000008.1:5441395-5461409 GCA_027563885.1 Erythroxylum longipes
CACCCCAATCAGAGTGAAAAGCTTTAATTTTTGCACCAAATTGCCTTGCAATTAATTTTTCGAAGTTCAAAAAAATGTTATGAACGTCACTTTTGTTTTTCAAAAAATATACCCAGGTGAAACGAGTAAAATCATCAATGAATAAAACAAAATAGCGATGCCCATAATAGGATTGAGTGGGAGCTGGGCCCCAAACATCAGAATGTATGATATCAAAGGGTGCACGACTTTTGTGTTCAATTACAGCAAGAGGAAGTCGAGCTAATTTTCCTAACAAGCAACTAGAACAAGGAGATAAAACACTGCTAGAACTAGAAATTAAATTATTTTTTGATAAAGACTTCAGCTTTTGAGAGTTCGGATGTCCAAGCCGCACATGCCACTCATCAAGGGTTGGTAATTGAGCTGTTAAGGCTTGTTTCGTGGGAGACAAAGTGTACATGCCTGACTCACTAGGTCCTTGCATCAGTACCTTCCGGGTTCACTGGTCCTTGATTAAGAAAAAATTAGGCCAAAATTCAAAAAAACATGAATTATCATACGAGAACTTTTGAACAGAAAGTAAGTTTTTAATAATGGAAGGGACACAAAGAACATTATTTAGTTTCAAATAACCATTCACAGAAGGGAGAGAAGCAGTACCAGTGTGAGTGATTAGTAACCCTTGACCATTACTTACATGGAGGAGATCATTGCCATTATAATCAGTCACACCACTTAGAGATTGAACATCTGGTGTTATGTGATAATTTGCGGCCGTATCAGGAAACCAGTTCATAGGGCGGTTTGTAGCAGAATAATGTGCCATAGGAGTGGAGGACCGAATAGAATTCTGAGAAGAATAACCTTGCCAAGGCTAATTGCCTTGGTAGTTTTGATTTTTTAGATTGTACCGACGACGGCAATTGACAACAGTATGGTTACCTTTTCCATAGATTTGACAAGGACCACGTGGGCGTTGATTGTTACCATTATTATTGCGGAAACCAGTTGAATTGGAGGAGAAACCACAAGAACGAGAAGAGGATGCTGGTGGTGTTGGAAGAATAGGATCTGAACTTTTAAGAACCATGTTTGCTTGTGGTTCAATAGAGATTTTTAAGAGAATTTCATGAGCAACCAATTGCCTATGTAGCTCATAAAAGGAAACAAGTTCAGTGCGGAGATTAAGAGCAGTAATGATGCTATGAAAATCAGATCCAATGTTGCGATAAATAAACGCATTAAATTCCGCAGGAGAAAGAGGCTTACCAGCTGCTTTAAGCTCATCAGAAAGAGCCTTTGCCTTTTGTAAGTATTAAGAGACAGAGAGATCATTCTTTTTCAATTCTTGAAGTTCAATATGGAGTTGAAGTTGTCAATTCTGGGAGATTGAACCAAAGGCATTTTCAAGAGCCATCCATACTTCACGTGAAGATGAAAGCCCAATTACATATGGAAAAATATCTTCTGTCAAGGAAGAAAATAGCCAAGATAGGAGCATCTGATCCTTTTTGAACCATACGTCATAGTCAGGATTTGGAACTTTGATTGTGGCGTCAGTAGATGAGGTAATTGTTTTTGCAGGCATTGGAGAAGAGCCATCAATAATGCCATGAAGGTCTTGATAATTTAGGATGGATATAAATTGAGTTTTCCAGGCTAGATAATTATTGGTATTGAGTTTGACGGAAAAGGAATGACTTGAAGAAATAACAGAAGGTGCGGTAGAAGAGGATGAAATGGGAACAATAGAATTTGCCATTACTAGAGGAGGAGGAGAAGAAATAGCTCTGATACCATGTAAAGATAAAGAAACAAATGGAAAAATGTAATTTGTATTTCATGTCTCATCAATGTGAACAGTCTTGGTATTTATACCAAGTTTGGTTACAAGATAGAAGAGATAAATACAAGTAACAACTATACAAAAATAACAGATATACAAATAGAAAATATTTAGCAGTAATTATCGGAATTACATTCACTAACATGGACAATCAAGATAAGTAGGGAATGTCTAAATCTTGTACTCTACTTGAAATGAACGGAAGAGGATGAATTAGGTAAATGTGCTTCAGGAGTAGAAAGAACTAAATATGCTTAATCAATTAAAGGAGTACAAATAGAAAAAAGCATATTAAGTGAGGCAAAACCTATGCATAATTAGGACCTAAATTAAGTTTATCAATAGAGAAACATCACATCCCTAGAAAGAAATACTTGCTTAATTTCTAATTAAATTATATAACTTATAACTCTTTACACCTTACAGTTACCTTGAAAACATGCATTTAAATTTCATAAGAAAAACCCATATAATAATGTTGAATTAATCAAAAATTGTGCAGAAGTAATGTTGACCTATAAGTGTTAAAGTATGTATATGCATTTAAATGTCAACATAAATTAAGTCAAAGTAAGCATAAGTAGTAGTATCACCAATACGAAAAGGAAATTGTTTTCGCCTAGCAAAATGACAAATCTCACGAGGTGAATGTGATAAAAAATGTTGTATTTATAGGACCAACATTGGCAAGCAATTTCAATCTAGCATCTAATAGGTACTCTAACCTATAATGTTAAAGATTCACTTTATTGCTAATAATTGAATTACAATGAAAAGAATTATAATCTCTTACTAATATAAACCATTGACCTTTTTAGCCAATCCAGTCATCCTCCACTTATGAAGATCTTGGATAAATCATAAATTAGATTAAAAAGGAAAATAACAAGTTAAAGCACCTATCAATCTGCTTGCAAAGATGAAATTAAATTTGAAAATAGTAATAAAGAAAACATAACACAATGCTAATAAAGAAAAAAGCTTAACAATTCATATCTGTGCAACAGGAACTTGAGATTGATTTGTTAATTTCATGCGGACATTATAAATAGGTTTATACTGATTAAAAAATATAAATAAGCATGTTATATGATCAATAGCTCCTATATTAATTATTTCACTATAATCAACAATGCTCTTAGGAAAAGAACTAAGCGATATGTCTGCCTACCATATTAATAGGGTAAGAAACTATAGTGTACCAAATATTCACTGAAGACACCTGAATCTATTGCATTCTTGGGGAAGATGAGAAAACTAAAGTAATGCTTGAAAGAGACTATTAAAGCATGCTTAGAAATTTTACATATTGATCTCCATTAAAAGGAAACTGAGGAGAAGCAATACTATCACCAGTACTTTGAGACTTCGAAATAGTATTATCACCATTATAAATGAATTATCAAGATAATTAGTTTCTCCAAGAACTAATCCATAAACCTAACTAACTATCCCAGAACAAGACATGTAATGTGCTTTATAACTTGTGGAAAATCCATGCTTGTTATATCATCTTTCAAATGTATGTCGCTCTTTTCATAAAACAAATACAAAAGCCTTTAATTAGTATTAGCATAATGGTCTTCACCTCTCAATCTTCTCTTTATCACTAAAAGTATTGCATCTAGTAGAACTTCCATCAACATTTTTATTAAAAAAAACTAATTGATCTACCAACAAAAGCATTAGTATCAATATTAGAAACATAATTAGAATGCAATTACCTTTCCTAATGTGCTACCAGTGAAAACACTTTATTGATAGGAGGCAATGAATCACACTCAAAATCATATTTTCATTAATTATAAATTGAAGGCTTTTAGTTTAGTTTCTCAATTAACCCAAATCACACTCAAAATCAACGAAAATATGACTAAATTGAAGACTCTTAACTCAATTTCTTAATCATAACCTCCTTTGACCTTTCCACCATGGGATTTTTGAAATTTATATTTAGTTAGCAATTATAAGCTTGTTCCAACATTCAAAACCCAAGTAGCATGCCATTTATGCATTCCATATCCAATTATCATATACAAATATGAAATCGTCTTATATAAAGACAACCTGGTATGAACTAGATCATATATGTGAGAAGGCAGAGTCCTCATCTCCATATTTGCATGTAATTGGAAACTAGTCTCACGCTATTCAAGCAAATGATCACAACTCATTCTCATAAAATAATTTTAATAGTTATGTAACAACACAATTCTTATGTCAAACACTACCCTTAGAGTATTTATAGTTAAAGGAACAAACACATCAAATGCCATATGTTAAAGGAGATGAAACATATGATTGTGTAGTTCTACCATCCTAAAATGATAAATTCCTCTCGACTTGCTCTTGTAGATGCTTCATTCAGATATCTACTTAAATTTGGTATACCATAAGCATGTGCAATTTTTGACTTACCATATCAACTAGAGCTTTATAACCATTCACACATTTTTTAACGGATTTTAACTTAAACTTAAATAAAAATAGAGGTTTCTTTCCTTGCTTAGTCATTTTAAGGTGCTAACAAATTATGATAACCTTAAAAGACCATTCTTCTTTACCAAAGCCAGTGAGAACAATTAGCACTCCAGGCTACCAAAAAGAGATTGAATAGAAGAATGAGCATTAGGTTGTGTTAGACTTTTAAGACTAAATTGTGAAATCGTGCAAAAATTGTCAAGTCTTGACCAATTTTGAAACTTGTTGAGATGAAGATGACATATAAAAATAGAATAAGATAAAAGCCTACAAGTAGATGATATAAAATGAGTATTGTTAATGAAAGCGCTAGAGTAAGAGAGTGTTGACATATATTGGTGTTTATTGGCAAAAAATACTTAACAAGAGTCAAGATTTATATGTGAAACCAAAGATGATCGACAAAATTAATTCATGCTAAGTTTGAAGGTACGTGATACTTAACTTTGATGAGAAGATCAAAGGGTATATAAAATTACGATGATTACTATTTGATGATTTAAATTGATGACTTAGATTATTGCTAACTTAGTTCATAGAGCAATGTGACTACACCATAAACATGATTGGATGGTTCATGCATAAAGATGGCTTGTAATGACTAAACTAAAGGCTTATTAAGGCACTTGTTTTTAATAGGTGATGATGTGACAACATATAGCAACAAAGTGTACATCTTTCAAAACATATTTTCTATATGCTAAAGTGCAGGCAGTATTTTAAAGTGGGTAACTCCTTACTAACTTGAAATTAGAAGTAGTAACCCCACTAACTTGATAGGTTGGTGGAGAAAATTGGTAGTTTTAACTTAGTTAATCCCTCAGCTTTTGTAAGCCAATACTTTGGGCATACTTGTAAGTTCATTTGTGTCATATATTGTACATTCAATTGTCTGCAAAAGAGTTAAGAGCTTTGAAAGAATGTTCTTGTTGAGAGTTTCACATAGGAAGGTCTTTAGGTGGTTTATTATAGAGTATTGCAAATTGGAAATAACTCGAGTCCTTGTATTGTTTTGTTGGAATATATCAATAAAATGTTCGCTTTGTCATATCTCTCTTGTTCGTTTCATTTGATTGATTTATTTAAAATACTTATTTATTAAAATTATGATTGAAACACCTAAATATGAGTGTTGTGAGACATTTAAAAATAAATGGACTTGTTAGTCAAACAATCATGAGGAAAGACCAAGTTAAATTTTTACAAACTTAAATTTGAATGTCGTATGAAGGCTTCGACAATTTTACCCTGTTATGTTGCATCTGAAAAAACCCTCGTGACAGACTCCTTCTCCCCTACCTTTTTCATCCCTTTAGTTTGACAAACACCCTGACTCCAATCATCGCCCATCCGCAAACATGATCAAGACTGGGATAGAGACAAAGAAAGTGAGAGAGGCCACACCTCCCACGATTGCTAATTAAAGCAATAAAACCACATAAGGAAGCAAGATGAGGAGGAAAATTATGTTTATATTAAGAAAGATGATGCAAAATTAAGATAATTATGTTAATTAGATTAATTATAATTTAATTTAATTTAAATGGGTGGAAGTCACATGGTATTGTGAATCCCACAAAAAAAAGTAAACGGTTCTATCAGTTTAGCTTTAAATTTGAATAGTTTTGAAAAGTTAAGATTCTTTTTAAACTATTTTAAATATTATAGTCTGACATATATTTTACCACAAATATAAGAATCAAAAATATATTTTTACTTAAACATATACTAATACACAAGTATGATAATACCATGAAAGTAATGTGATTTAAAATGATATAATTAAAAGAAATTTAAGTAACGATAGGTAAGAGTATGTTAGGATTTCAAGTGTAATTCAGAATTTTACGTTGAAAATTGATGGAATTAGTGAGGTACATATAAATGGAAATGACCCATAAACCTAATGCATTAAGGCTTTGGGTTGAAGTGTGATGTCAAGGCCCACGAATATGTTCCCTCACTAAGCCTATAATGTAGATCTCTCATAAAAGTGGGTTCCCCAGATCCACAAAGTGGTATCAGAGTTGATGATTCTATAAAGGACTAGTATGGAGACGATAGTTAGAACCAGTGGTTGCCTCTCCTGATGGGCCCAGACTAGTGAAGTAGAAGAGCTCTTGGTGACGCTATATGCTCAAGCAGCTAAGAAAAAGGCTTTCGTTCAAGGAAGAGTCCAAGTCCAATGTGAAAGTTTATACTTAAAGGGGTATTGTTGGGATTTCAAGTGTGAGTAGAAATCTCACATTGGAAAGAAATGAAAGAAATCTCACATTGGAAAGAAATGAAACTAGTAAGGGGTATATAACTGGAAATGACTCGTAAACATAATGTCTTAAGATTTTGGGTTGGAATGAGGTATCAAGACCTACGAATATATTCAATCACTAGGCCTGTGATATAGATCTTTCATGAAAGTGGGCTCTTCAGATTTAACAGAGTATTACACTACTGCTGATGATAAATATTTTCATGTTTCAAACTTATATATATACATCGTAGTTTCTAAGATGTGTTTTTGAGATTGTAGCTTGATGTATTTACCAATTACAGCTTTAGAAAGTTGCATCAAATTCTAAACGGTAATCCAAAATATCCCGCAAGTCTGTAGGAAATGTGTTTATCTTACGCCTAGCAAAATTTCGTCCGAATCGATAATTCGACCTTGTCTAATAAAAAAAAATCAGATACGAGTTAGAATTTTTTTGACCGAATTTAAACTAGGTTAATCCATTTTTGTTTGAATTAAAATTAAAACTGGATCCGGGTTGACCTAACAGGACAAAATTTTCAAAATTTTAAAATTGGTCAACACCGAATATTTAAAATCGATTAAAATTGTATGATCCAAATTTTAAAAAGGCAAAAAAAATCATTGTTTCAAAATTTGGCAAAGAAAAAATTTTACTTAATTTTGAATTTTTGATTTGAATTGCATTTTTTTCTTTTTTAGCCTTTTTTCTTTGTGGCAGGTGAAGAAGGATTTGTTATTTGTTCCATGTTTTATTTGGTTTGAATTTGTAGTATGAACAATGTGGTTTACTGGTTTTAGATTTGGTGTATTGTTTGTGACTTTGTGGCTTCTTGCTATAATTTTATTGGAGATTTTGAATTTAGTAGTTATATTTTTTGTTTTTTTAATTTGGTTGTAGACTTACTATTTGTTTAGTTTGAACTTCAACTAGACAACCATAATTTAGCTTTCTTTGATATAGTTTTTTTATTGGTTTTACAGAGAAAAAGAAATGGGAAAAAGATGATGCAATTTAATGGCCCTTTGTTATTAGTTAAAATCGGGCAAACCGATTCTGTACCGAATTAGGCGTTTTCCAATTCGGTATATTTTCGGATCAACTTAGTAAAAAATTTTTTGGTTTCAAATCAGTTTAGGGTTATAAAATTTTTACTTTTATCCAAATTATCTGAACCATTTTAATTTGAAACCTATTTTTTGTCAATCCCTAGTTTAATTTATCTCTTGGACACCTACATTGGACGTTTCGAACTAAATGAAATGGATATAGGAAAAGGACACGGAATCATATAGATGCTACAAAACAGCTGATAAAGAGGATTCAGTATGCTTGTTAGTTACCTTGTTATTAATAATAACAATTATAATAATAACTCGATTCAAATAACTAATTTTTTAATTCCAATTTTATAATAACTTTACAGAATTGTAGTAAAGCAGTCGAGGGAATAACTAGAAACAGAAAGAGTTGAATTGCTTGCTAACAAACGATTATTCATCTTCACGCGTCTTTGCCAAATCCTAAAATGATAATCCATCCTTGTTACTGGAGAGTGAAGACAGCTAATTGATCGTTGTCCGTGTTGTTTGTAATAAACAATTGCAATGGCCGACTGCTACAGACTACAGACTGCAACCAGGCTGTGAACATATGTTTGGTTTTCTTTTTTGTCCTTTTTTATTCTTGTTCTCAAGAAAGTATTCGGTTAAGCGACCATTTTATTACAATAGTTTAAGCTATTGTGTGAGGTCAATTTAATTGGTTTTATATATTCGCTAACATACTCCTCAAGTGAAAGCTTTTTTAAGTTTAAAATTTACACAGGCTCGCTCTATCTTGTGCTGTCTTAATTTAATGATAAATAAGTAGGTGGTAGGATTTGAACTCAAGACCGTTCGGTCATAAAGGCTCTGATACCATGTTAAGCGACCATTTTATCACAATAGCTTAAGCTATTATGTGAGGTCAACTTAATTGATTTTATATATTCGCTAACAGTGTTAAATTTTATATGATTGAGCTTAAATAAACTGAACACATACAAGTTCAAATGAGGTTCCATCCTAAAACTAATTGGTATTAAAATGAGTAATTCATTAGGCTTATATGCATACTCAAGACCATATATTCTTACGATGTGAGACAAAGTCCAACTTATATTTAATATATATATTCATGCCAAGTTCTAATTAGACAGCTTTTGTGGGCACTAGTTGATTTAATAAGGGCCTAAATCTTACTTTCTTTCATATTCAATTGGCTAATTTAAGTACTTCTTACCACAAATTTGTCACTTTTTTGGTGTATATTAGCTTTGTCCACTGTAAATCTGTGTTTAGATATCCCATCAACTAATAACCAGAGCAAAATCCAAAAATGAAGAGAGTTTATATTAAAAAAATAATTAAGATATTTAAATTTAAAAATAGAATAAACAAGATTAAAACAAGAATTTTTAAAATAATTTATTCAATTATTTTTTATTTATTAGCATATACCATTTACATATTAAAAGTAGAATTTGATAAAACTGATAATAATTTGATCAAACTCAAAAAATAATTTACAAGATTGAGTTCGGATCTATTTGAGTTTCGGATATATTTGAAATGTTGTTGGGCCTGGTTAATGTCAAATGCTACGTTTTCTTGTAAACTAAAAACTTCGCTGGGCTCTTGCTAAGTCATTCATGATAAGAACCTTGGTAAGACTTTTGAGAAGACAGCGTTACTATCCTCTAATAACTGAAAGCTATGTCTGCCTGAATTGGACTCCACAAAACCTTTTATTCCGACTAAAAACCATGTCTGGACTAAAGCGAGAGGGGACCGATCTTAAAGGGCTTTCAGTCTCCATCACCATCAATGCGTTGCAATTTGCCAATGCTCACGGTATACGTTGCCATCACACATGCTATTGCTTCTCTTTCGTCTTTATATCTATGTATATATTTTCATTCAATTCGCATGAGAATGTTATCCAATCACTTCAGACACATTCTCATCGTAAAACTACTTCTTCAAATTGATTTATCAACTGATCAAATAAATGCTGGGGACATTATTGATATATGTTACTGAGATGTGAAGGGATACGGGTCGCACTAGGATTCCAAGTGTCGAAATGGCATCTGGTTGATAAGATACAGATTTGATTACAGTCAGTGGAATGCCACCATGTTATCCTTGCCAACATGTGAGTCAAACAGCTAAAAGGCTGTTTGAATGACGTGGAGACTCAGAAGCCAGTTGTTCAGTATAGGGTCCAAGTTGTTGGATATTTCTAAGCCACTTGTTTGAGTGGCGGAGACCTTTCCTACGCCCACCCGTGCCCCTAATAGTCAATACCCAATGACAGTTCAATTCTGTGCAGTAATGTTTTACGTCGTTGCCTTATTTGATGCTAAGGAATTCTCCTTTTTATCCCCCTTTTGAACCTTGATTTATGCTTGAATTTTGCTTTTTACGAGTAATTGATAACATACGATTGTATTTAAAAAGACCTTTTTGAAAGGTAACTGGCATTAAAGTACACATTTGATAAGACACGAACAGTGAAGAAAAACGATACAGCAGCTTTTTTATTGGAGGTAGATCCCGCATCGTTATGTAACCAGAAGTACTTATAGTACATACAATAAGGATATAATAGTCACGAAATTGACTAACAGAGCAAAGTATCTAGGAAAAGTGAAAATTAGTATTACTGTAGAGATAAGATGATAAAGAGGAGCGTCTTTATTGAAAAGGAACAGATACCGTCAACTTTTCCAACTAAGATACTCCCCGTCTCTGTTAGAACTCAGAAGATCTCATCCTCTGAACTCGAAGGCAAATCCAGGGTCTTTTCACGTATGGTTAGCCCTGATAGAAGCAACAGCAGGCTTGCTATTGCGATGGAGAGGACGGGCCAATGGTATCGTATAATATATGACTGCCGGATCTATAACCTTAAAACTTTTAGTATGTTTTATGGTGATTAATCTTACGTGTGTGTCCAATTCTTGCCCAGGGTGTTTTGTCAAGATATTCCAACTGATGTTCTAGTTGAAGTTGGCGAAGCTAATTTCTCCCTTCACAAGGTAAGTAACATCACTAAAGCTCTTAGTTAGCTTGTTCAAACATTGTAAGTAATCAAGATTGTAATCTTTATTATGTTCGAGCAGTTTATGCTAGTGGCCAAGAGCAACTACATAAGGAAGTTGATAATAGAATCTAACGAAGCCGACCTGACAAGAATCGATCTGTCAGACATTCCAGGAGGCCCTGAGATCTTTGAGAAAGTTGCTAAATTCTGCTACAGTGTCAACTTCGAGATCACAGTCCACAACGTAGCAGCTCTCCATTGTGCAGTTGAGTATCTCCAAATGTCCGACGATTATTGCGACAACAACCTCGCAGGCCGCACAGAAGATTTCCTCCGTCAAGTTGCCCTCTCAAGCCTCTCTGGCTCCATTGTTGTCTTAAAATCCTGCGAACAGCTTCTCCCCATGGCTGAGGACCTCAGA
This sequence comes from Erythroxylum longipes, assembly GCA_027563885.1. Taxonomy (NCBI): domain Eukaryota; kingdom Viridiplantae; phylum Streptophyta; class Magnoliopsida; order Malpighiales; family Erythroxylaceae; genus Erythroxylum; species Erythroxylum longipes. Next base: position 5,452,467 of record JAOQMS010000008.1, read on the forward strand.
ATTGTCCAAAGATGCGTTGATATCATTAGTGTTAAGGTGCTAACTAACTTACATACTTGTTGCTAAACACTAGTATCATGTTTCAAATAATAACCTGCGGTGAAAATCATCTGTAGGTCTGCAACGAGGCAAACTTTCCCAGCAGAACACCACCTAATTGGTGGACAGAGGAGCTATCCATCCTGGACATAGAGTTCGTTGGCAAACTACTTTCTGCAATGAAACAACGTGGAGCTAAACCACTAACCTTGGCAAGTGTCCTGATTAAGTACGCTGAGAGAAATCTTCGCGATCTGGTCCGAGACCACACTGGCAATGGATTGAAGTCCTCCTATTCTTGTACTGACGAAGACTCTGATATCCCCAGGACACGTCAATGCGAGCTTCTGCAATCCATAGTATCCCTGTTGCCGTCAGAAAAAGCTGCTTTCCCAATTCACTTCCTTTGCTGTCTTCTTCGTTCGGCCATCTTCCTCAGGGCGTCCACTTCGTGTAAGAACGAACTCGAGAAACGAATCTCGGAGATATTGGAGCATGTCACGGTTGATGATCTTTTAATATTGTCTTTTACTTATGATGGCGAGAGATTGTTTGATCTGGAAAGTGTCAGGAGGATAATATCGGGATTCGTTGAGAAGGAGAAGAACATGGTTGTCTTCAACCCTGGTGATTTCAAAGAGACGTTTTCTATGGCGATGCAGAGAGTTGCAAAAAATGTGGACACTTATCTAGGCGAGATTGCCACCCACTCAGATCTCACCATCTCCAAGTTCAATGGTATTGCGATACTGGTGCCTAAAGGAGCTAGGAAAGTGGACGATGACCTCTATCGCGCCATTGACATTTACCTAAAGGTAAAATAGTTGACATATATCATCAGGGTTTAATAGGAGTATCTTTATATCTACCGGAGTTCAAGTGTTCTTGTTCTAAAGACTTTGAGTAAATATATAAACTGTTGCATGCGTTTGAAATTTCAGGCTCATCCAAATCTTGACGAGATAGAAAGAGATAAGGTGTGCAGTGTGATGGACACTTTAAAACTCTCATACGAAGCTCGACTCCACGCATCACAGAACAAACGCCTACCTGTACAAATAGTATTGCACGCGCTTTACTATGATCAGCTGAAGCTGAGGAGTGGAGCAGATGATCGGAGCACCACAGGCGCTGACATTACAAGGAACCAAGTACAGGCAGATGTGTCCCTGATGAGAGAAAATGAGGCTTTGCGAGCGGAGCTAATAAAGATGAAGATGTATGTATCCGATATACAGAAGGGCGGTCAGGGAACTACATCTGGGAAGTGCCGTGGTGGTGGTTCTCGGAAGCCGACATTCTTCTCTTCTATGTCCAAGACACTAGGGAAGTTGAATCCTTTCAAACATGGGTCCAAGGATACTTCTAATATTGATGATATTGTTAGTGTGGATATGACCAAGCCTAGGAGGAGAAGGTTCTCTCTTTCCTAATCAGTTTGATGATCAATTGTTGTGCTATTTATATCCTGTCTGCCATGAATTTGCTGTGCAGTGGTACGCATGTTCTCTTTTCAAGTATTACGAGCTGGTGTTCACTGCGAAAATGTGCAGTGGAAATAGAGAATTAAAGAGTATGTATATATAAGTTTTCTTATGAATAGTTAAAATGTGTGAGTGAACCTTGTTAAAGTTAGAATTTGAAGGGAAAAATTTGAAATGTATAAAATAAAATTCGTTATAATATTTTAGAAAGAATATAATAATTGCAAAATTTGTTATGAATTAAAATAAATCAATGAAAATGAAAAAAAATTGATTGACATATAAAAACATTCAACAAATATTTAAATTAAAAAGAAATTACTATTTAAGCAAAAAGAACAAGAACAAGAAATCAGCAATACACAATAAAATCAAGAGAAACACAGTTTAACAAGGTACACAAGAAATAGTTAAGTAGCTAATATAACGGCAGTATTGACAGTTATATAAGAAACGCGTCATCTAAATAATAGACCTATGGATGTAATTCTACACCAGCAAACATTATAGTTTTAACGTTTTATAGGTTTTGGGTGAAGTAAAAAAAAAAAGATTCCAATAAATTGGTAATATACAAACATGTAAATTTTAAAAGAATATTTTTATTATTAAATTTTAATATTCATATATAAGTGACTCAATTTATAAGTCTACATGCTCAACAAAATATTAAATGATCATAAATCAACTAATAATATCTTGCAAATATTATTTTGTCAAGAAACTAGATAAAGGTCTAAATTATTAAATCAAATATTTTTAGTAACTTTTGAATTTAATTAACATTAGTGATTTTTTAATTAAAATTTACTTTATAGGAATTAACATAATGGTAAATGTAGTAATCTAATGCTACCAACCTATTTATAAAAAACCAATCAAACACATCAAACTATTTACAGTCTTATTTAATTATCAAATAATTTTTATTATTATTTAATTATCACAACATGTTTAATATAATTATTCAATTTTTTATAATAAAAAAAATTGTTTATGTAATCTTTGAATTGAGTAACTTAAATTATTTAATTTAGTCATTTTATAACTAAACTTATGTGAACTTCTACAAGAACGCAAATCCAATAATTATTACATATGGCAAAGTATAATGAAAATTACAAAAATTAAATTATTTATTAATGTTTAATTATATTTTTATAAATAATAATTAATTTAAAAATAAAAAGGAGAAACACAAATAAATACAATATCATTTAATATTATGTTTTGATTTAAAATGCTAATATAATGTCCATGTTAATGACAAATTACAAATTAATTATAATATGTTCAAATATTTAATAAGTTAAAAATAAATAAAAAATCAGAAATTTTACCTTTAAATTATCACTTGGAACTAGAAGATATAACTATGAAATTTTTTTACAACCAATTTTTGAGTTGAAATATCTTAGATTCATATGTTAGTGAAAATAAAAAAATTTGAGTGTAAGAAATACACTCAAATGGTTCAAAGGTAATTATAAATATAATAAGCTAAAGTTGTATAGCTAATAAAGAAAGCTATTTAGCTTCCAAGATTAAAAGTTAACACTAAACATCTGAGGTCGACATCGGTTCTAGTTCAGTTTCTTCGAATATTTTGTCAAGACATTATCTAACTCTTGAAGAAGAAACAAGAATGTCTTTTGAAAATATAAAAAACCAAAGTATATTAATGACACAGTATAAAAGTGAAGATCTCCTTCTTTATAAGAATGTTGAACGAATAAAAAATAACAGCAAAGATTTTAGTGGACTTAAAATTGTTTGAAAATGTTTAATATTAAATAACAGTAGATGTGGCAATTGATTGGTAGTGAATGAGTGAATAGTTCTGAACAGGTCAACTAATGCAATATGCAACTTACAAAGGATAGATGTTCATGGGAAAAAACATAATAAATAGAATAAGTAATAGAAAATAATACAAGACGTGCATAGGAACTCAGAAGATATGAAGGTGATCATAAAGCTGAATTGGTGTATGTTAAAATATAGTTATATAAAAACTGGTAAAAGTATCAGGAAAAAGTTTAATAGACATATATGGATTAAAGCTCAAATTATAAAATGTAAACATTATGAAGTGGTTTGAAAGGTGAGATGTAAAATGCTAGTAATAATGAATCTTTAACGAAAGATATATACTTAGCTTACCTAGTTCGAAGTGTGTTTAGAATTCATGATTGTGCTTTTTAGTGCAACCATCACCAAGAAAATTGAAAGTTATTAGCAGTTTTAGTTCATTATTAGCCCATGGTTCATTTGATATGTGAGGGCTGAAAAAAAATAGAGTTGAAATAGTTTGATGAATATAAATACGAAAAAAAAATGTTTGAGTAAATAATGAATAGGTATCTGAAATAGTTGTAAGTGTCATTTTAACATTGCTATTATCTCCTTTTTTGCTTAAAGTTGAGCCTCCCTTTAATTCAGCATCATCAGTTTGGGAGTAATAGATAACAGTGAAGTGTTGTCTTCTGTCTGATGGTTGCATGTGAACATGTTTGAAATGAATGAGAAACGTTTTTGCTTTCAGTTCAGCGTGGAGCTTATCGAGAGGAAGTTCAATACTCTTTTTACCAAAGAGAAAAATGTAAATCATTAATCATATAGTAGAGATGTCATAAAAAATAATCAAATGTATTTTTATTTGTAATAAGTATAAAAATATAACTTGGTAGTAATATTGCATAACTTCAACTGTACTGAAGTTCAAGAGATTTTCAACAAGTTCACCAAAAATGGATGGTGTGACAATTCTTGTGCTGTCAGTTAAATCAACACCATACCGACATCTAAATTTACAAAGGAAAGTGAATGAGAAAATGTACATTTGAATAAATAAAGGATATTAGAAAATTGTATTTAGAATTGATATGAATGATCTTAAACTTAAGTTATCATACAAGTATCCTAGGTATATGTTAAAATCACATTAGGATATGTTTTGAAGAGGACATAAAAAGAACTTGATTGTTCATAATGTGGCGGGATTGTTCATAATGTGGTGGGATTGTTCATCCTTTATTTTATGAAAAGGCAAAAAATTGAAAAGAAAAAAGGGAAGAAATGCCTAGGTTTAGCTGGATGTTTTTCCCTGCAAAAATTGCATATAAATGTAACCCCATATGTAGCTGCAGTTGAGCAAAAGCATTTTTTGCAACTCATATACTAGTATTTTTACAGAAAGTATTGAAAGGAAATACTGGCTTTAATTCGTGTTGTCTGGAAAGATATAAGTAGATGTTCGTTAGGAATATTCATATTAGATAGATCATATGTGAGAAAGAAATTTCACAGTAGAATATAAAATGTATGTACCTTGTCAGTGGAATTTAAGAAAATGATCTTTGAAATTTTTTGATTTGATCCAAAAGATACATTAGGATCATATTTGAGGTAAGCCTATTGGGTCACAAGGTCTTTTAGCTACTTGCTATTTTGCTGCATCCTGAAAAAATGGTAATTATAAGTGCAAGCATAAAAACATCTAAAAGTGTGTACATAAGTTTATTTATTGCAAGAATAAAGATGAGAAATGTGGAAGCACCAAATTTTAAAATATGTAGCTTCTTGTATTGGCGGATTAATGAGAATTGCAGAATTAAACCACGTGGATAATACAATACCTAAAATTCTTAAATCGTAAGCTAAAAAAGGAAATACATAGATAAATATAAAAATATATAATAGTATGACAAAAATGAAAACAGAATTACCATAATAAAAGTGAACTTTTAGCCCATGACACACAGCCACTGGGTAAGTATGCTAGGCCCATACAATTTGTTGGCCTTCATTTGCAATAAAAGCATCCACATTGAAAGTATAATGGTTTGTTGTCTAATATAAAAACAAAAAATGTCAAAAGAATCAAATGTTATTGGAATTCATTAGTTGCAGAGAAAGATAGGGAATACAACATACTGTTTGTTAGCAAGAACAAAATTTTGGACATGAGAAATTTTGTCGTCTTTATTGATCTGCCTCACATCCAAAACTTGAATAACGACAACTAAAATATCTATCATATGTTAAGGATAAGTGCAATCAGATGTAATGGAAAAAAAAATAAGTTGTTGAGAGAAACAAATAAAAAATCTAATCGAGTTATTTTTCTTTGTTATTAATATACTTGATAAGATTCGCAAAGGATGTATAGCTAAATTTACTAGGTAGGATGTTGTCATCATCAGTTATAGGCTTAATAACAGTGTGACTTGTAATGATCCATTGAATTTTCAAGTCTTCAACTTGGAACTGAGGTGGAATTGGCTTGACAATGGCGTTAGAAATTATATATTTTAATAAGGCTGCAAAATGGGGCTCATTCTCTAGATATCATTGTTAAATATGGTAGATTCAACACAAGATCCCTGTTCAAAAAAAAAATACAAAAAAGCTAAATTATTCTAGTGACAGAGAAAAGTGATGACATGAAATTTTGACACATTGAAATACTCGAATCTTTACCTAAAAATGGTAAAGAAAAAGGGTATAGCAATAGAAAAAAAACTTAAATATTTCATGAATTTAGTACTACTGTAAAAGATTTGTAGAAATTTCAATTTGATAGCTAGGTCAACTATTATTTTCTAAATATAGAGTTACTAATAAAATTAATTGGAAAAGGGTAAATTTTGATTGAAGAAACTATAATTGTTATACCTCTGAATCAAAAAAGATAAACTTTTGTCTCCTGGGTAACTTGTTAGGTGATGTAGCAATTTCCTATTTTCTTAGATAGTAATTTTGCATGACCACCCTTCAGCACCAGCTAAAATATCCTTGATCAATAAACGCTTCTCTATTTAACAAAAAAAATTGGTTAAGAAAATATTTGCATAATTTTCTAAATAGAATGAAACTAAATACACTTAAACAGAGCAATCAATATACCTTTTGCTTATTTTATATGTTATAATTTAGCCAACTGGCAAATTTCATGGAATATAATATTCCTTGTTTTGTGATCAATTTTTGAAGATTCAAAAGTACTTGAAATAATTAGAACTTTAACTGATTCAGGAGTTCTAGCTCTTAACAAAGCAACATACAATTGTCCATGTGAAAATACGAGCTGACAAAAATAAATTCTTACATAATCAAGCGTCCCTGGGACTTATTTATGGTCATCGCAAAACACAAACGAAGAGGGAACTGTGTTCTTACAAAAGGTATCTCATTCTTTTCATTCTCGAAAGATTGTAGAGGAATCTTAGGTATGAAAACTATTTGTCCTTTATGAGGTCCAAAAACAATTTCTGAAAAAATTGTGCGCTCTTTTAATTGTCTACATATCAATCTTGTGCCATTGCACAAACCCTTTATTGGATTCAAATTTCCTGCGAACATGATTGTATAACCTTCTTTCAGCAATAATTTGTGAGGAGGTAGACCTTTAGGATTCAAAGAATTGAGAAAATCCTCATAATCTGGTTGATATCTTCGGTTAACTGTTCTGTCAAAACTTATAGATGAGTGTAGATTTCCAGACAATTTATTCATCATCATGTCATTAATTTCATCAACACAGTTATTTGATGGACAGAGTACGCATCTATTTATCATCTAATATGGATCAGACAAATATGCTTAAGTCAGGGAAGACGTTTTCAATTAACTTGGTGAAGTCAACCATGCATTAGAAAAACATTTTTAAAAAATTGTAAACAAACAATAAAATGGACAATAAACGATAAGATATAAAAAGTATAACTTGTTAAGAGATTCATCCCTATTATAACAACGAATAACCCTCTGTTCGGGTAAGCAAATTTGATCTTGCTCGTCAACAGGTTCTATACCTTCTCCTACCTTTAATGAGAAATCACAAAAAGCTGGATTTGATATAGCTCTCATATTTATTGTTAAAGATAATTTATGCATGTGTGGCCAGATATTCGAATTTTTAAGGCTTGAATCAATTAATTGTTCCTTTGTAGCCTGGTCTATAACAGGCAAAGTTTAACGAAAATCACCACCAAAAATAACAATCTTTCCTCCAAAAGGTTGATTAGACTTTATGATATCTTGGAGCCAATCATCAAATGCTTCAATGGCTTCTCGTTTTTTCATTGAAGCCTCGTCCTATAAGATGAAATTGGATTCAAATATTAGTTTTGCAATACTGCTCTAATTACTTAACTGACAAACTTTCTTCTTCGAAAAATCAAGTGGGTTCTTAAATCTTGAATGTGCTGTCCTACCACCAGGAAGGATCGATGCTGCAATACCTAATGTTGCAACAACAGTTGCAACATAACGCTGTGATCATAAAACTGCAAAAAGCGCTCTGTATAAGAAAGTCTTCCCAGTTTCACCTGTACCATCAATAAAAAAAGTTGCTACCATTTGAACCAAAAACTGAATCTAAAATTAAATCAAATATGTATTTTTGTTCCCTATTCAACCTTAAATATAATAACAAATCTTCTGGATCAATGTGTATATTTTTCTCACTTTGTATTTCTCTATTGAGATGCTCATGATAATCAACTGCAAAATCATATTCAATAAAATGATAATCACTCAAGCTCTTCTCCATTTGTTCTAGGGATCTATTAATATCTTGGAGGGACATCCTTGTAACGTCCTCGGATGTACATGCATTGTAGAAGGAAGCAAGTTGGTAATCAGAACAAAGATAGTCTTTGAATGTTTCCCAAAGTTGCTTAAGATTTGTTGGTGAACAATAAAACAAGAGCATAGCAAATAAAAATCTAAATGAAGATGGAATCTGAAATAAAACAGCCTCCTCTAAAGTTTGTTCTATATAAGAATTAGATGCTAGCAATCCTAATTTTAGTGCGACCTCCCTAAAACAACTTGTTTTTTCACCATCAACAGTCAATAATTGACCAAATAATGCTGGTCCTCTAACATGCATAACCTTAGGTAATACCTCTCTCCTTCTTTAGGATCAACAATAACCAACCTTCCTATAACTTTCTTTTGACTCCTTTCTAACCATATTCTTATTTTTGGGACCCAAACAAAATGTTCCATAAAATCTTTATACAAACATCTCATCTCCTTAGCTTTTTTATCTGCCAAATTCATTTTGAAAATTTTAGTTAACATTGTTCTTGAAAAGTCAAATTTTCTCAACAAATAGAACAAATCTAAATTTTTATCAAAGGAGATAGACTACTGATCAGGAAGATAAACCTAAAGCACATAAAGCGATTAGTTAATCTCTGCTAGACAAAACTCATATATACGCTAAAAAGCTTCAGGAGGTAAAATCCAACGACCTTGCTGAAAATGACTGATTTCATCAATATCAGCAGTGGTCTCCTGATCAAAAGCTTGAAGATATATTTATACTGTTAGAGCCCGTTCCCAGACCCCAACCAAACATGCAGAATATCATAGAACGTGAGCTTTTTCCAATACCAAACACCTTGAC
>JAOQMS010000008.1:5461509-5473677 GCA_027563885.1 Erythroxylum longipes
TGCAAAAGTTTCTCTTTAAACGACAGTGGGGCTGTCGTCTGAGATTGAGTTCCAGTATTCATGTGCTCCTCTGGTTCGGTTGGATTAGAACCCAAATCCATTTATTGTAAAGATTACGGTTTTATCGTCTTAATGAAGTAGATTAAGATCTTCATGTAGCAGATTAGGATGAAATAGAGAAGAAAAAAAGAAGGAACAATAGCTCCTTTATGTTTCTTTCTTTCTGGTAAAAGTGTGGGAATAATCATTAGGAGATAATGGTCACTTGGTGCTTGCTTGTTAGATACAAAATGATCTGAGTTGGATTCCTGTCGTTATTGTGTTTATTAATTAGATGACATGGCCATACAGATGCACAGTGGGAAAGCGAGAGTACAGGAGATGCTGGAATGTTCTCAGTTGCACATAATCATTTTGTATCGCAAAATATGTTCTCTCACAGGGTCGAGCTTTGTCCTGGAAATTTTATCCAAAACAATCATGTACTCAAGGCAAAGCCCCCTCCTTTTGTCAAATTGCCAACTTGCTCTTCGTACCAATAAGTTGACGACAAGAGTCAAGTGTACTAGATTTTCTGACAAATGTCAATGTCTATGATTTTATGGGCATTTTTTTGTTGTTTTTGGCGTGTTGTCCTGACATAGTCTAATGCTTAAAAACCTTCGGTCTTTCTTAATAAATGATTGACCTTGATTTAACGATATGCAAAATAATTAAAGTGATGAAAAATACAAACTTAAGCATTTCTCTCTAATTAAAACCAAAAGATACATATAATTAGCAAAATATTAGGAGTTATAAACGTGTTAATGGCATCGTTGTTTTGCTTCATACAACCTGACTATGTATTTTTGCTTCGTAGTGGAGGTCTCATCTCTATTTTGCCACCTCATCTCAAGTGATGCCATATGTCAGTTTTCCAACAGTTCTAAGCCAAGAGTTAAGTTTATTAATGAAATGGGAACAAAGCGATGAGGTGGCATTTTTTACCTAAAAATAATCTCATCGTAGAATAGAACCTCAGGAACGGTAACAAAGACTTGTGAAACTTGTTAGTTCTCTAGTCCTTTTTGAAAAACATGGCTGGTGATTGGAGGAAAGAGGGCCATAGGGTGCGCGATTGACTAATTTTAACTGCCTCACTTGCAGTCATGTGCTGTGGCATTGGAGTCAACAGAAACAGAGTTTTGTTGGTAAATCTTGCGTAACCGTTGATGTTTCCACGTTGCGCTCTAGCAATCGGTAATACGAAGGAGATGGATCTTGCGTTGAGCGGGGAGATACGTGTTGACCCCAAAGGAGACTTGCTAGTGGGCTCTAGTTTCGGAGCAGTCAGGTGGCTCAAGGTGAGGTACCATGGTTTGAGTGAATCAAATTGTTGCGACAATGAAAACCTTGAAGATGAGCATAATCCATATTTGGCCGTTAATTTAACCGACGATGAAGGCTCAAATTGGAGAGAAGAGACTCATGGGTATTTGCCAAAATCACAAAATTCTAATGATTCTTTGAAGTCCAGCGAAAATACCTCCATCGTGAGCATCGACAGCTCAATAAATGGTCGAACACCCTGCAATCGTCCACATTACACAGTTGTTTCTTTGGGGGGGGGGTTTAGAAAATTAACTACAAAAGGTAAAGAAAGGAACAAGAGTAGGTCAACAGTAACAACCTCTGGCAGGTTGAAGAAATCAAAGAGTTGAGTACTTTTCACAAACAAGTAGAAAATGAGACAACACACTAATAGAGATAAGAATTAGACAAATGATTTTGAATTTTACCTTCCATAAACTACAAGGGTACTACTCCACCATAATTCTCAGTGCTAGAAGTAGCAGATTCAGAAATGCCAAAGCAGACTTGAAGAAGCCTGAGAAGATAAGATGAACAAATTATAAGAAAGCACATTCGGTGTCACACCCAAATGCATTCGTACCCAACCAAAAAGTGTTACATGGCCCTAAACTTTTATGGATTATTAACAAAGTTTCACGATAAATGGACATACTTGCATCGAAAAGGAGTACAAATTGTTCGCCTTTTCTTGTCATGGTTGATACGGCTACCTTCAGAGTAAACACCAAGAACCGTGTGAATCTGCATAAATTGAAGTGAAAAAAAGAATTTTGATATAACAGACGATGAATTAACAAAAAAGTAAGAAATTGAAATAGAGGTAGAATCTAAAAATTTATATAGTCACTTACAGCTTATGTGAATGGAACTTCCGGTAATTTTGTTTAAGTCGAAACATATGTAACCAATGGGAATAAAGGAACAGTAAAGCCTTTGAACCAGTATGTACGTGATAGTTGCAAAGTCAGAATCTTGAAAAGATACAAAAAAAGAACCTTATTGACTATTCCTCTCTTTCCTTCTGTTTGAAAGAATGCAGAAAGTGATAAAAGAGGTTTGTGGCGGAGTTGAAAATTACCAAAATAGGTCTTGATTCTTCATCGTGACCCGCTGCTTGCTACGAACTCTGTGGGAAATTCATCTACCACCAAGTTTTTTGTATTCCAAAACAAGAAACAGAAAGTAACCAAAAAATATAGTGATTGATACATTTTGAGCTAACGTTTGTTGTTCTTTATTTTAAACTGGTGGCTACTTTAACCCTTAACCATTCGAATTGATTAAAACAAGCAACATTCCACATGTATAACAGGACAAAAAGGAAAATGAATGATTATAAAAAAAGAGAAGAATGATAAGTAGCAGAAAAATAAAAAAGAAAGGACTAAGAAGTAGCATAAAAAGGGTAAAAACAACTCTTCTACAGAATCTGGTGGTAGTTGTCACATGATAATGTAGTTTGTTGTTACAGTACCAATTATTATGTTGTCTCTCAAAGAAAGGCAAGCCCTTAAATTCTTTGCAGCCTTCTTCACGTTATCACCTTTAGCTCTAAGAAATCGTCTGACACAAGCGTTGTTGCATAATTTCTCCAATGATTAGGTAGAACATAATGTTAATAGCAGTAGTTATTCCCTCCACTACTGATATAATCTTGAAAATAAAGACAACAAAAATACTACAGAATTTTATCTCAAGTTAAACATTCCCGCTACAAATGAAATCTTAGATCTTGACCCATGGAAGGAAACTAAGTCTGAACGATAGGAACACACAAAAAAGGCCCCCACCTAATTGAACGAGAGAGGAGCTTGTTTCCTTAAAAGTTCAAGTACAACTTCAGCGTTGTTGGTCCATTTCAGAAGATCTTTGAGTTGAAGTTGTGTTTCTTTCTTGCCCATTTCGCGAAACCAGAAGCAATATCAAGGAAAAGGAAGAAGGCCCAATATGTGTGTGAAAGAATAATGATAATATGGATTCTCTATTTTTATGCAAGTGTAGATTTTAGGTTGATATGAGTCGTTGCGAATGCCGAGGAAGGAGTAATAGCAAGATCCGACGTTGGATTCTCTTTCCCACTCCATCTCTAACTTTCTGGGCTGTTTATGAAGAATAAGAGAGAAAATATTTGGCAGAAATTAGAGAGAGGTAGAGAGAGAAAGGGCTTTACTAGAGAGAAAAGCAAAGCTTTGGAGGAAGTGGAGAGGGAAAAATAATTAATTAGTGTTAGGATATATGTTTTGGCATTATTTATTAATTGGACATATAATATATTAGTTGGATATTGACTTGAATTCAAAAGGTATTTAAATAATGGTTCAATTGTGATAAAATTCTATTTTAAGTGGGACTCTTGGTTGAAGTGGGACTTTCAATATTTAAAGGATTGCGCACGTCCCTTATTTACTCCTGCAATTAATCTTACTGTTTTTATGTGAGCATAAGGTATAGAGTTTATGTGAGATTAGACAACGTTCGAGTATGCATTAATTGTCCATAAGTGTGTATTAATTGCTTATTGGGAAACGTGAGTGTATGGTGGCATAAGATGAGAGTGTGCATCAATTGCTTGGTTGTGATTGTCTGATTAGAAGACATGGTGAATAGGAGTAACGGTAGAATCTTTAAAATCTATCAAAATAGGGTGACCATCTTCTTATCTACTAGATGGTGTTGTATACGTCCATGAGCAACTGTCGTGAATCTACATAATTGATGTTGCCCATATCTTTGATTAATAATATAAGTCTATTAAAACACGCAACTTGAAGAAACCTAGTGAAGTGTGTGTGGCAACTGTAGATCAGAAGTTGATGTCACGTGTCTATGAATAATATACTGTTGGTTGCGCACATGATGAGATGAGCTGAATATCGCATCTTTGGGTTAGACTTACGGTGATGTGCGTGTGCGTTGGGCATGGATGGAGATAGCTGAGTAACGTATTTTTGATGGGATATATGCTACAGCGTAGTGAGTTGATGAAGAGGGATTAGTGTTGCACACGTTCCTTGATTTGAGAAAATTGAAGTGCATCTCTGGTGTTGCATGAACCGTGGGTTGGAAAAAAGGGATTTTTCTTGGGAGTATAGTATATGTCTTTATTTGATAGCAGTGGGCGTTGAATACATATGGAGCATTTGAGATTATGGCTTTGAGGTATAGGAAATAACGTTGCTGGAAGTTTTGGTGTAATTGGGTGCTGGAAAAATATACAACTGAATGTGGTATCGGTGCAGCTATGGTTTCGTGTTGGTGTTTATGTGAGTCAGCCTATTGGTGTTGCGACGACTTTCAGATCTATTGCAGTGTAGCTTAACCTTTCGGGAAGTTGTCTTCTTTTTCTCAAGTGTATTATTATTTTGTTCTTAGTTGATTGATCACTTGAGTTGTTTATTTCTTGTCTTTATTATCAAATATTGTTGAGAAAATCCTCTGTTGAGGTTAGTACGAGGCAGTCGTACTATTGGGTTGATTGAGAAAATCCTCTGTTGAGGTTAGTACGAGGTGGTCGTACTATTGGGTGTAAAATTCTTTCACGGGAAGTGAGTTTGAGAGATAGTGTCAAGGGTTGAGTGGTGTCGGCTCAGTAAAGCCTTAGGTAAAACTATTGTACTTCAGTGAAAGTGATTAAGCTGGGTGAGGGCCCCGCAGATGTAGGCAAGGAGTGCCGAACTATGTTACAAAATTTCTGTTGTCGTTTGTTATTTTTCGTTTGATTGATTTTTGTTTGATTTGTGCTAGAGACAATCACATAAAATCGGAAAGTTTGCGAAACAATTAACCCCCCTCGGTTTTTCAATTGGTATCAAAGAGAGGTAACCGATTCAGAACTTGGTAGCAAATTGGTGCAGATCCTAGTTTCGCAAATATGGCCATAAAAGAAGGAGCATCGATTATCAGGCCACCACTGTTAAACGAATCTAACTATCTTGCATGGAAATCACAAATGAAAGTCTTCATTCAAGCTCAAGGTACAAGAGCTTGGCATTTGGTAGTACATAGGTGGACGCATCCGATGATCACTAATGATAAAGGAGAGGCAGTTCAAAAAGATCCATCTGAATGGACAAGAGTCAAAGAAGAAAGTGCACTCGAAAATTCACAAGCAATGCATGCGATATTCAGTGCTGTTGATGAGGGACGCTTCTCAATGATTTCAGCCTGTGAATCGGCAAAAGAAGAGTGGGATGCTTTGCAAAATATTCATGAAGGGTCAAAATCCATGATAGCGAGGAAACTACAGATGTTAGCTGTACGGTTTGAAGAGCTGAAGATGGATGAGAATGAGACTATTGGAGACTTTCATGAAAAACTACGAGATATGGCGAATCAAGCACATCAATTGGGGAAGAAATACTCCAATGTGAAATTGGTCAAGAAAACATTGAGATCACTACCTCCAAGATTTATTCCAAAAATTGCAGCAATAGAGGAAGCTCACGACATTGATAATCTGTCATTGCAAAAAGTTATTGGAATCCTTACAAACTTCGAAATGAATCTTTTGAGAGGTAAGCAAGAAAGAAGCAAAGGATTGTCACTACAGGTGGAAACTGAAAAAACTGCAAATGATATAGAAGATGAATCCGACGAGAATGATGATGTGGAGCTATTAACAAGAGAGTTCAGTAATTGGTTGAAGAGAGTGAAAAAGGACAGACCCGAGTTTAGGCAAAAAGGCGGGAGCTCATCGAACAACAACTTCAAACAAGACAAATCTCAAAAAGGAGAAAGAAAGGTAAAAATAATTCAATACCATGAGTGTCAAGGCTTCGGACATGTTCAAGCGGAGTGTGCTAATATTATGAAGAAGAGAAAAGGAAAATCCTATACAAGCACTTGGAGTGATAACGAATCCGGAAGTGAAGAAAAAGTTGTGAAGAATGATGCTTTAGTTACTTTGTATAACAAAAGTCCAGTTACTTGTTTAACAGTAACCGAGAAGGAAGTAACTGAAGACGAAAAAGTGAGTAAATCTGGAAATTTTGGGAAAAATGCAAATGATTCAGCTCAAAGCTCGATCTCAGATTATAACAGTGATGAAAGTGGGTGAAGTGATAAAATGAAGAACGTTTATGAGGCTTACGAATTAATGTACAAAAAATGGGGGGAAATATGTAGAAAGAATGAAAGATTGAAGGAAGAGAATATCTCCATGAAGAACACCATCCAAGAGTTAGAAAAGAATTTGATGTTGACGTCAAATGAGCTTGGTGAAGCTCGAATGAAATTAGCAAGTATCAAAAAAGGATTGAGAATGTTAAATGAAGGTGCCGAAAAGCTAGAAAAGTTGTTGGAAATTGGTAAAGTTAAAGGAGATCTTCAAGGCATTGGCTATAACGGTGAGTGCTCTAAAGTGAATGAGGAGAAAAATAATATGTCTAGATCTGTCCGAGAAGAAAAAACATCAAGAAAGAATCGAAGATTTGTACCGACATGTCATTTCTGTGGAATCATTGGACATATATGGCCAAGGTGTTATCAGTTACTACAAATATATTTCAAAGGGGTCAAAACCAAAAATCTAGACGCTCTTCATTAAATTTCCAGCAGCATCCCATGGTATCGAAGCAAGCTTGGATTAGAAAGGGTCAAGTACAAGCACAAAAACGTAGTTAAGGAAAAACAAGAAATTGTACAAATTCACAGTTAATTACTGTTTGTAAAGTAACTGGTCAAACAAAGGACAAGTCAGTTACTTCTGAAGAAAAAACCGATGACCGAGATAATGTGATAAGGAATAAGCCCGAGTTTGAGATTCTTCAAAGGACACATGGACAGTGTGCTTTACATTTTTGAAGTATTTTTTGTGTTGTTAAAAAAAAGGAAAAGAAAAATCAAAAAAATTGTTTTCTTTAGTTCTTCTTTAGTTTTATATTGCTATTGTCATCTCTTTTTTTTTAATAGTTTGCATTGTGATTTCTATTTGGCTTCACCGAAGACTTCTCAGCTTTCTCATCAGTGTAGGTCTCTCTCTCTCGGGTATTTCTCTCTCTCACTACACCGACAACTTTTATAGTTCATTGCTTGGGCTTATGAATTTGATCAGTCTGATGAAGATGGAATTGAAGTAAGTAGTGATATGTTGGCATGTGTTTTGGATGGTGGTAAATTGTCTTCTTGGCGTGCTTATAATTCTTCCGCTGATATGATTATGCATTTTGATACTGTTTTGTCCCAAGGGGGAGACATCAGATTATTTATGATGAATGTTCTATTCAGGGGGAGATTTCAAGATATTTGTGACTATCCGTCTTACTTTTTGGCATTTTTTGTCCCAAGGAGGAAAATTTTGGATGATTGGATAATTTGGAACTTTATATTTGATTAAGGGGGATTTCTTTTTCCATCTCATGTGGATTGTGAATTTGATACTTATATCTCCAATTATGTTATTTAGGGGGAGTTTCACATTTGTGACAAATAATGCCAAAAAGGGGGGATTATTAGGATATATGTTTTGACATTATTTATTAATTGGACATATAAGATATTAGTTGGATATTGACTTGAATTCAAAAGGTATTTGAATAATGGTTCAATTGTGATAAAATTCTATTTTAAGTGGAACTCTTGGTTGAAGTGGGACTTTCAATATTTGAAGGATTGCGCACGTCTCTTATCTACTCCTGCAATTAATCTTATTGTTTTTATGTGAGCATAAGGTATAGAGTTTATGTGAGATTAGACAACGTTCGAGTATGCATTAATTGTCCATAAGTGTGCATTAATTGCTTATTGGGAAACGTGAGTGTATGGTGGCATAGGATGAGAGTGTACATCAATTGCTTGGTTGTGATTATCTGATTGGAAGGCATGGTGAATAGGAGTAACGGTGGAATCTTTAAAATCTACCAAAATAGGGTGAACATCTTCTTATCTACTAGTTGGTGTTGTATACGTCCATGAGCAGCTGCTGTGAATCTACATAGTTGATGTTGCCCATATCTTTGATTAATAATACAAGTCTATTAAAACACGCAACTTGAAGAAACCTAGTGAAGTGTGTGCGGCAACTGTAGATCAAAAGTTGATGTCATGTGTCTATGAATAATATACTGTTGGCTGCGCAC
The DNA here is from genome assembly GCA_027563885.1 of Erythroxylum longipes. Classification (NCBI taxonomy): domain Eukaryota; kingdom Viridiplantae; phylum Streptophyta; class Magnoliopsida; order Malpighiales; family Erythroxylaceae; genus Erythroxylum; species Erythroxylum longipes. Next base: position 5,469,942 of record JAOQMS010000008.1, read on the forward strand.
ATGATGAGATGAGCTGAATATCGCATTTTTAGGTTAGACTTACGGTGCTGTGTGTGTGCGTTGGGCATGGATGGAGACAGCTGAGTAACGTATTTTTGATGGGATATATGCTACGGCGTAGTGAGTTGATGAAGAGGGATTAGTGTTGCACACGTTCCTTGATTTGAGAAAATTGGAGTGCATCTCTGGTGTTACATGAACCGTGGGTTGGAAAAAAGGGATTTTTCCTGGGAGTATAGTATATGTCTTTATTTGATAGCAGTGAGGGTTGAATACATATAGAGCGTTTGAGATTATGGCTTTGAGGTATAGGAAATAACGCTGCTGGAAGTTTTGGTGTAATTGGGTGCTGGAAAAATATACAACTGAATGTGGTATCAGTGTAGCTGTGGCTTCGTGTTGGTGTTTATGTGAGTCAGCCTATTAGTGTTGTGACGACTTTCAGATCTATTTCAGTGGAGCTTAACCTTTCGGGAAGTTGTCTTCCTTTTCTCAAGTGTATTATTATTTTGTTCTTAATTGATTGATCACTTGAGTTGTTTATTTCTTGTCTTTATTATCAAATATTGTTGAGAAAATCCTCTGTTGAGGTTAGTATGAGGCGGTGGTACTATTGGGCTGATTGAGAAAATCCTCTGTTGAGGTTAGTACGAGGCGGTTGTACTATTGAGTGTGAAATTCTTTCACTGGAAGTGAAGTTGAGAGATAGTGTCAAGGGTTGAGTGGTGTCGGCTCAGTAAAGCCTTGGGTAAAACTATTGTACTTCAGTGAAAGTGATTAAGCTGGGTGAGGGCTCCGCAAACGTAGGCAAGGAGTGCCGAACTGCGTTACCAAATTTCTAGTGTCGTTTGTTATTTTTGGTTTGATTGATTTGTGCCTGAGACAATCGCATAAAATCGGAAAGTTGGTGAAACAATTAACCTCCTTCGGTTTTTCAATTAGTGGCAAGAAGAGAGATTGGACAGAGGTACAGGAAGAAAGGACGACGATTTACTGTTGTCTTTAGTACGAAACCATTTGTTGGGAAGGGTTAAGATTTATTAATTGGTGACAAGGTCGATTGATGATAGGAAAGCATGACGACGACGACGACGATCCCTTCACACTTAGTATATTATACTTAACTAAAGAGGATATTCTACCTGTGACTGTGAATTTTGTGACATTTACAAGTCTAAGGTCCCGTTTAGCAAATAGCTTATTAGTCATTTTTCAGCTGATTCAAAAATTTTAGTTATTTGACAATAGATGTTTATTAATCAACTGATTAAGTTGGCTGATTGAACTCAATCAGCTAATTTTTAAAAAACTACTAAGAGTAACGTTTTGGTTTTCATCTTATTAAAATTTTGTGTTAATGACAATTGTTCCACTCTTTACTAAGTAAACTGCCATCGTTACAAAATTTATGTCATTTGGTGTGTGGACACCAAAGGTCCTCTTTATGTTACAATGTTCAAGCCACTGTCAATAGGCATTGCATTGCAGCTATATATAAACAAATAATAATTTAATAGAATTTTTTTTTAAAAATATAATATTTTAAATAAAAAATATATTATAATAAGATTTTATATAATTTTTAATAATATTCACAGCTTAATTTTTCTCATTTAAAATTAAAAGATCAAATAATTTTAAATTAAGTAATAAATAAAAATATATTGATGATAAAAATATTTATATATTTATTTTGTAAATTAAATATCTAAAATTTAAATTCTTATGAAAATATTTAAAGAAATATTAAGATATAATACTTATGTTTTTTATATTTTTTTAAAGTTATGTTATAAGTCATTTTACATATAAATAGTTAATACGTAATAGTTAATTTTTTTAAAATCAGCTATTATAACTTACTATTAGCTAGCCAGTTATAGAATCCACTGATAACTGATAAATTCCACGGATTATGAAACAGAGCCTATATGTATGGTTGAATTAGTCTGGGCTGGAATCGGGATTGCCAGATTGTTTGCCTATGACGTTATGAACCATGAATAACTTTGATGAGAAACTTTCTGTTTCTTTTTGACATTGCAAAGTCGAGAAGGCGGCTATTTAAGTCCTGATAGTATTTATTATTGATACGACGCAAATTAAGACAAAAGATTTTGTTCAATTTATCTAATTTATAGTTTTACAAAAAAATTTAAATTAACACAATTCAAAATTAATAAATGCATTAAATTCGATCTATTTTAAACTTAAGCCTTAATAAATTTGAAATTTCACGGCATTAGTAAGTTGCACTTATTAGGATTACCATTACAACAATGTTTTTTAACATTTTGCTCATTGATTAGAATATTATACTCTATCAGCAAAAAATCAGTATCAAATAGGAAAGTTTCATTCCAAATTCTAGTACCAGCCGATACCGAATCTTTTGGTTGGTATCAACCGATAATTAGAATATCAGTTAAAATTCTAAATTTTAAAAAATTTCAGGACTAAAGTAAAGTTAAATGATCTTTTTCTAATTTATAAAAAAATGTGAAAACAATATTTTTAAAAAAATTGATATATCAAATTTATATCATTATAGTTTCTTAAGATATGATTGAAGTAAATTGAAAAATTGAATATAAATTATTTTGCAATTTTATAAAATATAGAAATTATTTTGTAATTTTATAAAATGATGTAAAACAGTAACCGTTATTAATCGTTATCAAAATTATAGTGTAACTTTGCTTTTGTAAATCCAATACTAAGTCTTACAATATTTGTAACTTTGACTTTGTTTCTCGAAGAGAACACTTCTTAATCAAATAAGAAAGCTGTCAAAAGTAACATATCAATTTGGGTAGTATTCGGGGTTAAAGATGCTAGACAAGTTGGGCTCAGTCTGTGTCCTCCATCTCAAGTGATGAGCACCGCGGTTTTATAAGTTTAGGCCTAACATTGAAGCCCAACTTCCCCAACTAATTGTGTACCAATTCTGTGTTGACATTGCTTGAATTCGGCCCTAAACTCCCGTTACGCTTTACTGAATTTTCAATCCAAACCTCCAGTACATTCATTGACTGAATAACACAAAGGTTCAAGAGCTTAGATTTCTAAACGCTGAATAGTCAGAAGATAAAGAAATGGTTTTCATCAAGGAGTTTCTTATACTGGAATCCTCAATGAAAAGGACTGCTACATAGCATGCATTACAATTAACTAGTATCATATTAATATTATTTTACACGATTGAACTTTTTAAGAATTCATTTTCTTTTAGTAAATATTTATAAGTGAGTTGACTTATGCGAAACGCCCCCAAATATCACTGATAAGTTGCATGTTCGAGTTGCACAAGATAAGTATAATACGTGGGAAAGATTTTGAGAAGAAATTAGAACTGATTCAAGTGATCCAATATATAACAGGACATCATACTGCATCTTTTTGCAACGTGGAACTATTTCACTTGTGAATTTCTAACATTTTTTTCTTACAAATTGATCCATCCATATCAGATAAATTCTCTCCCAACTCATGGTTTATGCGAAGCTATTCAAATTATTTTATGAATTATCAATTCATTTCATCCAAATTTATAAATCTTTATTCATCAGACTTTGCCAACCTAATTTTGCTACAAATGAAGGATTTTAAGGGAAAGTAACGAAAAATTGGACTAGATCTAAGTGAGTTCATATACAACTATGATATCATATCTCAACCTAAAACTTTAAGGCAATAAGTTATGAATCTTATCTTTGTATATAACTCGTTCATCTTT
>JAOQMS010000008.1:5473777-5505589 GCA_027563885.1 Erythroxylum longipes
ATGATATCATATCTCAACCTAAAACTTTAAGGCAATAAGTTATGAATCTTATCTTTGTATATAACTCGTTCATCTTTATGTCTCTTTCAAACGTGAAATTAGTTCACTTGTGAATTTTCAACAATGTGAAATACATTATATCTCAAATTTTTTCCTTAATTTTAAATTTGTAATTCATTATTCAAATTATGTAATTTATGAATTATTATATATATTCAATAACTTATTTAGTGAATAATTATAATTATACTCACATAAACAAAATTATTTTGAAAATTTAAACTAATCAGATTAGTCAATTATTTTAATTAATTCGAAATTATTGAGTTAGTAATTGGCAAAGAATCTTGACATACGTGTGCAGAAGGTGACAAGAGACAAAGAGTACTGGACAAACAACTAGAGCAAAACCGACACACTAACTCGCTCCAAGCAGAACTCAACGAAGCAGATATCGGAGATTGCACTAGACATTAATAAACTTAACGCTTTTGGTTATAGCGAAATAAGAATTCACTTCCTTCCCTCTTTGAAAGCAAGTTGGAGAAATGTTACTATCGAATATGCACCCTTTTAAGGAAAACCTGATGACGAAGATATATTCGGGCATGGCAACTGGAAGACCAAAAAAAAAAGAGGCTGTTAGGACATTGCATCCATCCTTCAAAAGCTCATTCGGCCAAATGAAAACACTATTTGACTCTTTTTCTTCTTCTCTCTTTCCTTTTGTTGTCACTCTTTTTCTTAATTTGCTAATTTTGTTTAGACTTGTGAAAAGTTGTCCCCGTACATACTCTGATGAGGAGCCTGATAGATCGTTTTACTTGGAACGTTATTAGGTGCCAAAACTTGATTCTGCAATTGAATTACGCTTTGTAGGTATCACTGCGCATGCCCTTTCCACTTCAAATGGGTGGTTTGTAACTTTAGAAGAGAACAAAATCCATGAGTAGGCAATTTTCTCCCCAAAGTTCTTTGGTCGTGGCAGTCTCGGATACCTTTGAACAAACAGAGGAGAAAAAAGGAAGAGTTGGTAGGTCAGGTATGGTGGTGAGACTTGATGGTCACTATAATTTCTTTGACCAGATTGGAAGCAAAATCAGTGGCAAGTAGATGAATGAAGTCAGGTGGGAAGCAATTAGGACTTTAATTTATTAGTTAGTAGGCTGCATCTATGATCTATGCTTCCATAGGTAATTTGAGTAAGGTCGGTCCTACCCTCACCTAATTTGTGGATCCATGCAAGTCTTGTCCTCTCCACTAATTTACATAAAATATATTAAAATTAAACACAGCGAGGGTGATTTTTTAAATTGACAAAGGCCCTACCATGTGGTTTCTGCCACCTTTGTGCAGGGAAACTAATTATCACAAGAAGAAAAGCTGTTGAAGATTTGCATCATCTCCTATGTACAAGACTACAGATTTAAATTTCTCATCATTATATCAGAAATAATTTTCAAAAAGTCAATTACATTATTATTATGTGTAATTTTATTTTATTTTTGATATATTGGGTTATTAACATCTAGTAGCTAGAAATCATGTCAAAGGCCTTATATATTATAGGAAAAGCAAGTTGAACATCATTAATCAACTTTGTTCAATCAATTTCTGTAAATTACATGTCTTAACTTGCAATCAAGTTCTTGATTCATCAAGATGGTGTTAATAAAGTGGCGAAAAAGATTCCTCGGTCAAACTTAATAACGCGATCCGATGTTAACACCGCATAAAAAGGAAAAGCATTCAGCAAGCAACACTTCCCCTCCAATCTCATGCATTTACTTGGTTAATTTACCTCGTAGCGTATTATCTATTGGATTTAGTTAAATTTAAGTTTAGTGCTAGGATTAGGAAGCAGCTCTGATATAATTTTTATGATTGCAAGAAAAGTTGAAAGAATGACCCGTACCATCAAAGCTATTTGACCTTGCAGGAAAACGAAAGGTCGTATGTCCGCGTATAACGAAATGGGAATGAAAACAAATGAAATAATAGACTTTTGTCTATAACTCGTCCCCCTCGTGCAATGCACGTTTACAGGTTACGAAAATATATTTACTCCTTTTTATCTTAATGATGAAGAGGAGGATGATAGTAACATGGGCGAGACAAATAGGTATTGCGGGGACAGGGCAGGCAGATAGACAATTTCGGAGTGGATTGTCCCTCGGCAGCATGTAACAATAATAATGAGAAAATTATGATTTTGTTATGTTCTGCTTTTTTTTTAAATAAAAATAAAAATTTGTTTGATTGTTAATGTTAACGTAGTTAAGTTTTTATTTTAGATATAATTTAATTATTAGATAATAAATATATTTTGAAGACATTTTAAATTTAATTATATTTATTAATAATTGTTTATTTTATTTCATTACAAAAATTAGATTAAGTTATTAAGTAAAATAAAATGATTCGTATTTCATATTAATAATTAGCTTTAGTTAATTAAATATATAATATTAAATTAAATTATTTATAATTCTTATTAAGAATTAATATATTTAGTTGATAGTAAATCACATTATAAAAAAATAAAAACAAAAACCAATTTTATGATTTTAATAATTTTTAAAAATATTTAGAAACCAAAACTAAAACTAAAAAACTTAAACAAACTTTTTTTATATAATTTAAAAACTAAAAATAGAAATACAAATTTTTTTAGAAAGTTGAGACATCATGTAAGACTCTCATCCTTTGAATTTTAGTTTTTTAATTAACTTCTTAATCATTTTCACCTGTTTTATATACGTTTAATTTGTCTTTTTTCAGTTACAAATGAGATATTAAACCACAAACTCTATTAGTTTAAGATTTTTTTTTTCTTGATGCATATATGGACCATATAATTATCATAGGTTAAGCGCATAAGATATGAATTCGATAAGCATTGAATTTTATATGGTGGAGTAGTTGGCATAGGGTAATTAAATTACCCAACAAGAAACAAAATGAAGAGAATAGACGCGGGGGTGTGGTTGGATCAGGACGAGATGGATACTCAATACGATAGTATGTCATCTAATTTCTACCTATTTAATGATGTTGTGTTGTCATGTCATGATTCTGGAACGAAATTATACTTAACGTGTCCTCTTATATGACATAAGGCTGACTAATATAATCTCTGATACGTTTTTCGTGAGCTCCCTGCTTCGATCGTCAATCTAACCATCGAGTATGCGATCAGCCACAAAATTCTTCGATATACACTTGAGATTATCAATCTCAATCCAAATCTCACAAAAGATCGAATAGAGAACATACCATGGATATTGCGATTGGAACCATCGGAATTTCAACTTCTGCATTAAGTACATCTCTTAGACTTGTTGACGTTATCTAAAGAATCGTTGTTCTCTATGCCTTTGTTACGAAACCTCTCATTTAAATATTTCAGATAAATCATTTAGTAAAAATTACTAATTAGAGTTGGATGACAAGTGCACCTAACCTAACTAACATAAAAACCTATAAGTAAGAAATTTTAACCCGATAACCTCTTAAAAATAAAGACTTTTCGATAAGCTCCTTATTTCCTTAACAATTGACAAGTACAGCATGTTATCGCCATTGTGCAACTTCAAGAAGCATATATGTATAATTTTGCAGTACCAAAGTAAAAATGCTTATACACGTTGAGGGAAGCAGGGCATAATTCATTTCCCAAATCGCAACTACCACTGCCTGCCCTTCATTGAAGAGGGCTGATCTTTTAGGTAATCTTTAATATAATTTCGCTTCAAATGGTAAAACCATATACTATATATACTAATCAAGGAAAAAGGCTGAATTTAAATTTTTTAGTGGAATTACTTTTCCTTGTCTGTTCTTTGAGATCTAATTATGAATTTGAATGTCAACTTGGGCAAAGTGTGGAATGTATAGATTTGACTTCATCAGGATTTGAACTTTGAAACTCTTTTTAACGTCGGAAACATTCCATGGTGTTCTTTTAATAAAATTTCCATCAGAAGCATCAAAAGAATAGAAATGAAAAGCAGAAGAATCCATATCTAAACAACGCAAAGGAATAAGCAGATATAACATCCGCATTAATGCCTTTGTCGCTACAGAACGCGATATTTACTTAGTACAGCGACTTGTCTTCTTAACATAATGAGTAATGTCCTCAATGAATATTTATCAACCACTTAAACCATTATTAAAGGGATTTTTTTTTTAAATTTTGACGAAGTAATTCTATGTTCTTTATCATAGGAAGGAGACAATGAGTATTATCCATTGAAACATAAGTAAATATGTCGACTTCCCATTCGATGTTGCCTGGATTTGTGGAATGTGCGACTTGCCAAACTCCAAAAACTAGAACGTGTAGTGGCAAAACAGTAAATTTGGCGAGATGAACCCAAACAGACGAAAGATAACACAGCGATGCTTCGTGGTGATTAAAGAAAACGTCTTTCCCTTAATCTGCTCAAAGTCAGTAGCGAAGGCGGAGTTGCTCTGTCTCTTTCTTTCATGCCTTCTGTGCCCCTTCTCTCTCTAACCCTCATCCCACAAATTTACAAGTTTGCTGCTCTCTTTATCTCTGTTTCGTTTAAGCCTACCAAAAACCAGAAAGCTCTGTCTTCTTTTTCACTCTTTAACGCTCGACTTCACCCGCCCATCTCATAAATTACGCACTTGCTCACTATCTTTTACTGCCTTTTCTCTTTGTTGGGTGTTTGGCGTAAGAAGTTTTAAATGCTGCTAATGATAAGCATACTCTGCAAGATATATCTCAGAAGTCGTACACAAACATTCACCTCTCAGAGTTCGTGAATTCTTATGTTCCTAATCACCTGTGCTCTCAAGATTCCACGTTTCAACTTTTTCCTGGATCTGATGCTGTCCTTGTAATAAAGATTCTTCTTTTTCCTCCGTTGTGGCTTCGACGGCGGTTCCCTTTTGGCTGCCGGAAAATGGAGCTGCTGCGGCCAAGTTTATATATCGTAGAGCATTACTAGATGACAGAGTCCTACATTTTTTCAGGTTTGCAACTCTACCCTTTAACTGGAGGTTTTAGATTGTTGACAGTTTTAGCAGCTTACAAGTTCTTTTGTGCCTCTTCAAGCCTCTAGATCTGTCTCATTTATGTTGACACCTTCCAATCTAAAAGTTATTGATTCTGAGGGAGCTGAAGCATTTGAATTTGCTTGTTTCCTTTGAAATCAACAAATTTCAAGCTTCTGTCCGCGTTTCTTGAACTAGTTTTTTATTTTTGGGATCTCGAGATGTTTTGTGGGTCTTGCAAGTTTGTAATTTTTGCTTCTTTTATTTTCGCATCTATTCCCAATTCCCTGGTTGATTAGTGTACTTTTGGTTTAGTTGAACAGTTCCAGCTGCTGTTCATTTAACTTGCCCGTTACATAATCTGAAAATCTGACAACTTTATTCGTTTTCATCCAGTCTTTGTTCCTTTGGTCAACTTTTCATTGTCAATGGCGTTTATAAAGGTTAAGAAATTGGAGTTAAACCAGAAAAGGCTCTTAAATCCGGACAATGTTAGTATCTCACCGTGAGATTTATAAAGGCAAAAAGATCAACTTCCTATTTCACCAGTTCTCGGATTCTCCTGTGTGTTGTTGAACTGATTACCATGTAAAGCGTGACTCACTTTATTGGTACTCTTTGATGAGCCAAGACATGCTCTGCATTACCTTTTCATTTTCTATTTACTTTCGGTATTGAACCCAATGCTCTCTGGCTAACATTATTGACGTTGAACATTTCATACAGAAGTCTTAGAATACGGTAGAAAGGAAAAGTATTCTTCTTCTTCTTCCTTTTTTTGTCCCCCTCTTGCTTTATTCGTTCTCTAATGTCTTTTGCCTGCTTTTGGGTAATGTACTTTTTGGAGCATTACTCTGGATGTTGGGAATAAATAAAGAGGAAAATGACCTTAACTTTTCTCCCCGGGAAAGCTTAATTTGGGAAGTTAAATCGGGAGTCTTTCTAGTTAACAATTTGTGCCTTTCATGATTTCTTTGTAGACAAGAATGTAAACCTAACTAACATTCTGTCCTCTTCACAAATAAATTGATTGCACAGCTGGTGTAGACTTCTACACCCACAGACCTCTGCATTTAGTATTTGATCTTGCAGATGAAATATGTCCTACTTCTAACGGCAAAGGTAGGTGTTGCATTAAATCCAAAATTATAAAGTTAGATCACCTACTTACCGTATGTTACAAGGTTCTTGTTTTTCTACGTGTCCTGAACCTAGATTGATAATCCGTCATGGAACTAGAACTCTGAGGGGTTCCTTTTTTCAACACCTGCTGAACACAGAAAACTAGTGGGCTCCTTCCGAACGGATCCTTGCTTTACAACTAAGGACTTGTGACTTTGATGTTGTCCTTGCTGCAGTATGGCTTTTAATCCAAACGAATTTGCATGTCCTGTTTTCTTCCTAGGATTTGCATATATGCATTCTCTAAAGGCTTCTAATGTTATTGTGTGGTTTCAATTTAAATCAGGAAATTTCAAGGTCTGCAGGAGTTCAATATTGTTGTACCCTGTGTGAATCAACTCTCCATGAAGTTCATCCTGTCTTCAGTTTTCTATTTCTTCTTTGTCCTGGTTACTCTTCTTCCTCTTTCTACTGCTGACCTGTGGGCCGATACTCAAGCCCTTCTCTACTTTGCAACTGTTGTACCACATCATCGAAAGCTCAACTGGAATTCCACTTCCTCAGTATGCACGTCCTGGGTGGGTATTACCTGCAATGCAAATAACACTCGCGTGCTTGAACTCCGGCTTCCTGGAGTGGGATTTGTGGGTCATATCCCAGCCAACACACTTGGTAAACTTGATGCCCTTAAGGTTCTCAGCCTCCGCTCCAATCTTCTTAATGGCAATCTGCCTTCTGATATCATCTCCCTTCCATCACTCCAACGTCTCTTCCTCCAACATAATAACTTTTCTGGTGGCGTACCTGCCTCCTTTTCCCCACAGCTCAATGTAATTGACCTCTCATTCAATTCCTTCACAGGTGGTATTCCTCAAGCAATAACTAATTTATCTAGTCTCACTGCACTGTATCTTCAGAACAACAGTCTTTCAGGCCCCATACCAGATATCAACAACACAACAATCAAGCGCTTAAATTTAAGCTATAACCACCTTAATGGCTCCATTCCACCATCTCTTCAACAATTCCCTAATTCGTCCTTCATTGGAAACTCTCTATTGTGTGGACCACCTCTTAGTCCTTGCTCCATCATCCGTCCCCCACCTTCTCCAACTCCTCCTTTCTCACCCCCACCTCCAATTCCCAGAAAGAAAAGCTCAAAAGTGAAACTGACAACAGGAGCTATCATTGCCATTGCAGTAGGAGGATCTGCAGTGCTGTTTCTAATTGCTTTAGTTATCTTGTGTTGCTGCCTTAAGAAGAAAGACAACGGGGGCACTGGCGTGTTGAAAGGGAAGGCTGTGAGCAGTGGTAGGGGGGAGAAGCCCAAAGAGGATTTTGGCAGCGGGGTGCAAGAACCTGAGAAAAACAAGCTGGTGTTCTTTGAAGGTTGCTCTTATAATTTTGATCTTGAGGATCTGTTAAGGGCTTCAGCTGAAGTGTTAGGAAAGGGGAGTTATGGCACTGCATACAAGGCTGTGTTGGAGGAGTCAACAACTGTGGTGGTGAAAAGGTTGAGAGAAGTGGTCGTAGGAAAGAGGGACTTTGAACAACAGATGGAGATGGTGGGAAGAGTTGGACAGCACCCCAATGTTGTTCCACTTCGTGCTTACTATTACTCAAAGGATGAGAAGCTTCTGGTATATGACTACATACCGGCTGGCAGCTTATCAACTCTTTTACATGGTATGTTTTAACGCCCAGCAACTTTTCTTAAACGTTTCCTATAAGCTGAAGGATCCTTATCACAAGTTTTTATTTTGTTGATGACATTCACTTATTTTTTATGATCCCGCCGCTAAACAGTGCTAATACATCAATTCAAATTGTTCTATTCTTTTTTCTGTCAATGATCTTCTGCACGTATATGAATATGAATAGGCATCTCTGTATTATTGCAAAGAACAGCATTGATCACTAGTGTTTTCTGTTTCTTTGCCCTGTTTACAAGACGACCATCTAAAATCTAAATACAGGTTTAAAGTAATCATCATCTGTTGAGCAACAGCATTAGCCTAACTAGTCCTATCCTTTTTCCTATTACCACGCAACTGTTACTTATCATGCGAAGAGACCCTCCCTAAGGCTAAGCTAAGACCTGTCTTTGCTACAACTTCAGTTTGTTGTTTATTGTACGGACAATTATACACTTGAATCCTATATATTTGTAACACAACAACAGGAAGCAGAAGCTCTGGAAGGACTGCATTAGATTGGGACTCAAGATTAAAGATCGTACTTGGCACTGCAAGGGGAATTTCTCACCTTCATTCTGTTGGTGGCCCAAAGTTCACTCATGGAAATATCAAGTCTTCAAATGTTCTCATTAGCCAAGAACATGACGGATGCATTGCTGACTTTGGTCTGACTCCACTCATGAATGTCCCAGTAACTCCATCTAGAAATGCTGGCTATCGTTCTCCTGAGGTGATTGAAACCCGTAAACACACACATAAATCTGATGTTTACAGCTTTGGTGTCCTCCTGCTGGAGATGTTAACTGGCAAAGCTCCGCTCCAGTCACCAGGCCGGGACGACATGGTTGATCTTCCTAGATGGGTGCAGTCGGTAGTAAGGGAGGAGTGGACAGCTGAAGTCTTCGACGTCGAACTGATGAAATACCAAAACATAGAAGAAGAAATGGTGCAGATGCTACAAATTGGTATGGCCTGTGTAGCAAAGGTGCCGGACATGCGACCAAACATGGAAGAAGTTGTTAGAATGATTGAAGAAATCCGGCAATCTGACTCAGAGAACCGGCCATCTTCTGAAGAGAACAAATCAAAGGATTCAAACATGCAGACACCCTGATTGATTTTGCCAAAGTCATTACCTTTATTAACTTGCAAGATTAAAGATTGAAAATTTCTTCAGGCCATTAAGGGTTTTGCAAAAATCAATGGAACCTTAATTGATAATCGCAGGGCTGAGCGTGTGAATTTGTCAAGTTCCAGAATTATTCCGAGCCACATTCTTTTCTAGACATGTAATTCTATGTTTGCTTTTTTCTCTTTTCTGGTTACTCGTGAGTATGCATTCATTTATTGTTGTATCCAATTCAAATATTACCAATGAATCAATTCTCTTCAATCAAGAACTCGCCCCTCACAGCATTCGTCATCTTCCCCGAACAAGTCAAAGTCAATTTGAATTCAACGTATAAAGCTATGAATAAGTAATTGGACCCACTGTTTGGTTAATATGGATAAGATCATAAGACCGTGGGATTGGTTGATATTTGGTGGAGTTCTGTATACTTTTACAACAAACTTTAATTAAAGTCAAAAAGTATACAATTATTGAGACGTTAATAATCATTTGAGAACTAATATAGTTTTATAGCAACACTTGCCTTGCCCTTTAAAAAGGAAATTAATTATTTTATATGTTGATGATGAGAGGAAATTAATTGTTTTATATCCGTTATTTAAAAGGATTTACTAAAAAGGAAAGTAAAAAAAAGGGCAAAAGTGGGACGTTGATCTCACGCGAAGAAGCAGAAGATAGAGAAAGGAAAATTCTAGAAACAGAAGCCCCTCCCTTCATCTTTCTTCCCATCCGCCGTCGCTTTTTCGCTATTTAATCACAAGTATAACTTAAGTTTTGGCTTCTTATCCTATTCTCTCTCTCGATTGGCGATTCTAGGTTTGTTTCTCTGGTCTTGTATGCTTCCCTTTCGTTCTCTTATTGATTATGGCGTGTATTTGGTAATTTGGTTTTGGGTTGTTTGTTCGTTGCGCGTGGTGTTTTAGGTGATTTGAATTTCAGATATTTTGGAGGATGGCTTCCAAACGCATCTTGAAGGAGCTGAAAGATTTGCAGAAAGATCCTCCAACCTCTTGCAGTGCCGGTATTCTTCAAGGATCTTTAGATTCTTTTTGATTTTATGATATTCCTTTTTATGTTTACGTTGAATCTATGCGGGCTAATTATAATTTATTGTTAGGTCCGGTTGCCGAGGATATGTTTCATTGGCAAGCAACAATCATGGGACCTGCAGATAGCCCATATGCTGGAGGTGTCTTTTTGGTTTCTATTCACTTCCCTCCTGATTACCCCTTTAAGCCTCCCAAGGTACTCATTGATTTTATGCATGCTAATTTATATGTGTGATTTTAATGTTGTTTATCAAGTTGCGTTATGGCATTAAGAGGAATAGCTGATGGCATCACATGGCAATGAAATGTGATGAAGTATTATGTGTCATAGTTATATTTGTGAGTCTTGTATATCATGGTAATCTTTTTCTTCTGGGTATGAGTGTCCTAATATAGTACAAAGAGACAAGAGGGGTTTACAATGAAACTAACGAAAGAGAGTGAGAAAGATTGGATCGGAACATACAATAAATATTCCAACTTGATTTATATTGAAATCTTATTCAATCATTCGACAAAAGCATTTTGATTTTGTTTTGGTGTATTACCAGTTCTTGGTGAAAGACTTGATAGAAAACTATGATACATGTTTCTTTGCAATTCCATAGAGTGCAACATCTTGGTGTATCATTCTTCTGGTAGAATTTTCTTTTTAGCTTTATAGTTTTCATTCTTCTCCATATTTGTAGCTTGTTCAAAATTTCGTTCATCCTATTGAAAGTTGTTTTGTTTTGTCATGTAGTTTACTTGACACTCATTCTGTTGTATATAGTGAAAACACATCTCCGTTTCTTCTTTTTTGACTGCTCTGTGTTTCTTTGTTTTAGAAGTTTTTACATATTGATTGGATGTGCAAAACCAGGTTGCATTCAGAACAAAAGTCTTCCATCCAAATATTAATAGCAACGGTAGCATATGTTTGGATATTCTCAAAGAACAATGGAGCCCAGCTTTGACTATTTCCAAGGTTTGCTTTGATTTTCCTTCTCTAAACATCATTGAAATGACTGCACTTGATAACAACTAGAAGTCTGTACGTTAAAATTGACTTGTTTACTCGTGCAAATTACAGTTATAGTCATTTGTTGTATAACAAGTATGCTTTTCAGTGACGATCTGCTTCTGTGTGCTTCATTCTTTATCATTACTATTGATGCCTAAACTTATCCAATGGCAATCAAGTTTCCTATCTAAGGCATAAAGGGTTGATGGGGAAGCCCTATAGGAACTGGGAGGGGAACATTATTCCCACATTTTATTCATGTGGATAACTTTGACTAAATTATGGCGGTGTAGCTGTTGTATAAGTTAATAAGATTACTTAGTTATGTCAATGCTTTGGGAAGACCAATATGTGACCAAGAGTGCAATTATCTGATGCGCCTTGTAAAAGTTTTGTTAAGAGTTGCACAAACTTGTCAGTCCCTCAATTTTCTTTTAAACTTCCAGACAGTGTCAATGGGCATTACTGAAAGGTTATTCTTGTCATGGAAAAAGGACAGGTGGTACAGTTCATATTGTCCGGGGAACTGGGCACATAAAAACTTCTCTATGTAAATCTACCTATCGGAATCTCTATCTATCGTTTTACGCCTTTTGAGAGGCCTTATAAAAAGGATTAGGTTGAGGGAGGGGATAGAAAACAATAATATTGTTTTCCCACTCCCAGGAATAACTACGTAGTCGATAACAATGAGGGCTGCCTCTCCCTCTGCTTCTCCTCCGGTAAATGTATGTTAAGCAAACTGAAAGCTTAACCACTTGGCTGCTCCTACTTCTCATCTGTAGTTCTGTTTGTCAGGAAGAGTTAGAAGTAATTATTGGCCTCCTATCCTGGTCTTCTTTTCATTCAGTTATTTACACAAGAAACATAACTCTTGTTAGTTACTTGGTCAAATAAGTACTTCAGATAGTGAGGTTGAATTTCTGCATCTATTTTGAAACTTACTAATAAGAAGTATTTGGCTGTTTTTTCGTCTTTGAAAATTTATTAACCTTTGAACGTTCTTGTCAGTTTTTTAACAAGCTGTGACATTATTATACCTTTATTCAATGTCAAAAGTTGCTGAAAACTTATTTATTTTCTTGGGAATCTCTCGCAATAACACTTCCTACCTGAATTCTAGGTGCTCTTGTCCATATGTTCTCTATTGACTGACCCAAATCCAGACGACCCACTTGTGCCGGAAATTGCTCACATGTACAAGACAGACAGGACCAAGTATGAGGCCACTGCCCGCAGCTGGACTCAGAAGTATGCCATGGGTTGACCCAAAACAACCATTCACACAAACGAAAAAGATTTTCTTACCCTCTGGTATTTGGTTAGATAAAGTTATAGAAGTGTTCAAATGTGCTGTTTCCTTTCTGGTGTTTTTATTTTGGACTTGAAGTTGAAGGCCGCCTCCATTAGTCTGTCAATACTTCTTGGAATAACATTTTAGAAAGGAGAATGAACTGTAATGTACTGTTATCTTATTTTTCTGCTAACAGAATGCTTGCTTGCTTTCTGGTTGTAGCATTTACTATTGGTTGAGAAGTCATTGGCTCAATGCGTATGAATGTATTCTTCACAAGATTGATGTATGGGGATTCATAACGTAAGGTTTCGGTTATTTGAGTCACTGACAATGACCCATATGCGGCTTGCATTGGTTATGGTAGGCTGCATATGTAACGATCAGATCCTTATTATTTTCTCGGTAATTATAGTGCGTGAATCATCAAGTATTTTGATTGATTTATGTCACATACCATATTCTGAGAAGTTGATACGTCAATTGCAGGCCAGCCGTTCAAGCAGTGATGTATCATCTAAATCTCGTGGCTGTATCACAGCGCTCTATTTTATTAAAGAATTTATAGAATTTCCAGACATATCATGATTAAGACGACTAACGAAGCCTGGTAGTTCCTACAAGTGATTTTTCCTAGACAGTGTTGTCACTTGACTGATAAAGGATAAGAGTTCTATTAGAAATCGGGCAGTAGCGGTAACTGTGAAGGACACGTATTAAGATCTACGGGAACAAGGTCATCAGACAAAATAAAAGTCTCTTGGCTGATATAGGAGCAAAAACAAGTGGCAGATTGAACAGAACTTGGAAAAAATGGCATCTTTGCAAGTGAGATTGGATTAGCAAGGTATAAATGCTCCATACATTTTTTTGGTAAAAACAACAGTATAACCGGTAAGCTAATTAATTATTTCTTTATAAATCCTATAAATATGCTTTCCAGAATAATTGTAGTTGATGTTGAGAAACACTAGTACGAGTGTGAATGTGCATCTGCCCAACAGAAGTAAAGGACATTCAAAGCATTGTTGGATGATCATGAAGATCAAAAAAAGGAACGAAGGCACCAAAAAGTCTTGGGGACAGAAGTGTTTGAGAAAATAAAGAAAAGGTCAATAATGAAGCTAGTTCTGTAAATTTGGAGGAGGTTGCTATTCAGTTGAAGAAGAGCAAATCACAACTAAAAAAGCAGATTGCTGATGATTCAGCTCCTGCGTAGATACTAACAATTCGAAATGAACTTTTGTAATCGAGTAAATGCGGCATCTATGTTCACATCTAACATATAAAGAGTAAATTATAATTATCCTTATCGCTTAATAAACAAGCAATGATGGATTATAGAGGGGTGACCACTGACCACTTTCCATCTCCCCTCCAACTCTACTACATGATTTGCTAACACATGCGACTTTCCTTAGCCTTTGCCTAATTGCTTCCTCTTGAAGCCACATTATATCCAACCCAACTTTCAACGTCTTCACTTATTCAACTCAGTGGATTATTTTATTTAATAATTTTTATCATATGTTTATGCTTCATTTGTCTACATTCTACATAGAAGGTTCTTTATATATTCAAAGAGCTGAATGAGTTACAAATCATGAAGATTTTGGCATAGTTAATGTCTATGTACAAGTGATAGTGATGTGATACAGGGCGGCCCCGAAAACTGACGCTAGTGAGTGCTACGCCTACTTCAACAAAAAAGAAGAAGAAGAAGAAGAAAAATCCCATTTTGGAAATTAAGTCTCTCTACCCCTTTTTCCATCTAATCTGATCCTGCACTTGTGATTGGAAAACAGCATACAATTTTAAGCTTGAGTTTGGTGGAGTGAATGAAAAAGGAGTTTACTTGGCTTCAAGATTTGCTTAATATGTTAAAGACATAAATTTGTCAATGATGGACATTGATGGTTCATTCAAAGAGAGAAAATATCTATGTCAATGTTGCGCACTGTTGCAGAGTTATAGCGTTGAGTCATATG
Source organism: Erythroxylum longipes (assembly GCA_027563885.1). NCBI lineage: Eukaryota > Viridiplantae > Streptophyta > Magnoliopsida > Malpighiales > Erythroxylaceae > Erythroxylum > Erythroxylum longipes. Next base: position 5,488,088 of record JAOQMS010000008.1, read on the forward strand.
TCCACTGTGACTCCAAAAATATCGGCTGGTGTAAGTTTTTATGTGGCAGGCATGTAGACACGAGTAAGGGCTAAACTAATTATGGCTAAGGCCTCCAGTACTAATCCAGAAAGCATGTGTCTCCTTGCTATATAGTTTTTCACAGATAAAAAAAGAAGCACAAGTAGAATGTGTAGGCATGCAAAAGCGACCCGAACAATTTGGAAAGAGAGAGGCTTGAAGTACTCAATATGAGCAAGGATTGCTCAATTACTCAGTGAAGCTAAATCATAGATGTATGGGGCACTAGCAGCTATCTTGATGTGGATGCATGTGGTTTGCCTGCTTGTAGAGCTATTTTCTTTGCATGGGTTGAAAAAAATGTGCAAATGAGACATGGTTTGGTGTAGTATAATGATTACCAATCAAAATCAAAGCCGAGCTACGATGGATCCAAGTTTTGTTGTTTGTTATAATGAGATATAGGTTTGATTTGAATCACCAAATTTTACGTTTTTTTATATAAAAAAGAAACTTCCGAAACTGATTATAAAATGAGTTCAAGGAGAGTCCCCGATATATCCTCTATAAAGATAGAGTAGCACCTAAGGGGTGTAGAATCAAGATAAGTGACCTCAATATCAAATTGAATGGCATAGTTGGCTAGCCAATTGGTATATCTGTTGCTCTCTCGATATATGTGTCGATGCTTAACAGTTCAATTCTAGGTAAACAGCTCATGAATGCCTTGAACGATGGAATTGAGGGCCTTGGATCGGTTGGCTGCTGAAGAAAGCATATGACTTACTGCTGTGGAGTTCACTTCAAGCTCGATTCGGCGATATCCCAAATTCCACGCAAGCGTAAGTCCAGTAAAAATCCCCCAGAGTTTCGCGGACATCAGTGAACACCAACCAAGATTTTGGGTGAACTCTCCTAGTCAGTTGCCTGTACTATCCCGTAAAAGGCCACCTGTTGTGGCTGTTGATGAGGTGCATTTGCTGGCTCCATCGGTGTTGAGTTTCAGCCATCTCGTTGGAGGTTTACTCTAGCCAATCCATTGTTGTTGACGAGGGCGAGGGCCGGTATTAGTTCGGTTTCGCCATTCAGCTGCCTTTTGAATCAGACCTGCATAAGACAATATGAAATAGTCGGGTGAGGAAGGCCAAGTAAAATGTGCATCAAATAAAGTCATATTCCGCCATGTCCATATGAACCAACAAGTAGTTCTCAACAGGATCGCCCAGTCGTGCCCTTGGACTCAGCGGTGATGTTGGAGATTTTTAAAGATCCACTATTGCTCAAGCATAGTGAAGAAATCGTGGGGAAGAACATGCAAGGAGAAAGTGGTCCACACTTGGCGGGCTTTGACACAATCTCGCATGATAGGAATTGAGGATTTAGCTAATTGAAAATGATAGCACGAACCATTTATGGTGATACGCCGGCGGACTCGATGTTGATTAGTGAGGAGTCGATCGTGAGCAAAAAATCAAAGGAAGGAACGGATGCGTTGGGGGCCCTGCCAATGCCAAATTTCCTTCCAAACCCCCTGAGGCGAGTCGTCTTCCTTGTCCATGAGCAGGGAGTATGCGGAGGCGACTGTGAATTCTCCAGTGTCGGAATAACCCCAGATCAGCTTATCGTGTCCCAAGTATAGCTTCGGGGGAAACATACCGGCTATAGTCCTGCATATCGAGGTCGAAAGATAGGATTGAATAGCGTCCCACTGCCAGTTACCTTCTACATCCACCAATTGTTGGACACTGAAGGGGAGAGTGGAATCGGGAATTGGGGATGTAGCATGGTGGAGCAGGGGGCCTAAGCCCACAATCCATGGATTAATCCAAAAGCGAATCCTAGTACCATCGCCTACCATCCATTGCATGCCCTAGAGAATGAGTTGCCAAGTTTCCTTTAAACTTTTCCAAATCATTGACCCGCCTTTAGCTTCTAGCTCGGTGGGGATATTGTCGGCATCAAAGCTGTATTTTGCGGAGAGGATTTTAACCCATAAAGCATGAGGCTTGGTAATCAGCGTCCATCCTAATTTCACTAGGAAAGCATCATTGGTAGCGCGGATTTTCGAATGCCAAGGCCCCCCACTTCATTTTGTTTACAGACCTCCTCCCAATTGACGAGGTGGATTCTGTTTTTGCCATTAGTCGCCCCCCACAAAAAATGGCGCATCAGTTTCTCCAGCTCATCACAGAGGCTGCGAGGTAACCGAACCGTCTGCATAGTATAACTGGGAAGAGCTTCGATAAAAAAATGGGTCAATGTGATGCCAACAACCAAAGCCAATAGGTTGGCTGACTAACCGGAGAGGCGTCGGTGAACCTTGTCAAGGATGTATTGATATGTTCGTTCGCTGGCTCGTTCGTGCAATAAGGGAACACCAAGATAACGTCCTAGGTTAGTAGTCTGTTGGAAGTTCAGAGCTCTGCTTAATGCCATTGTTAATGAGTGCAGAACATTTTTAAAGTAGTAGCATCTGGATTTATCTTGGTTGACTCATTGCCCGGAGGCATCACAGAACGAGTTAAGGGTTTTTCGAATAACAACCACTTGGTCCATCGAAGCTTCAGCAAAGAGGATGAGATCATCCGTAAAGAACAGATTAGTTAAAGTGGGTCCAGATCAACTTAATTTGATTGGCTTCCATCGTCTTTGTGTCACTGCTTGGGTGATGGAGTGTCCTAGTCGTTCCATACATAGGACAAAGAGGTAAGGCGAAAGAGGGTTTCCCTGTCTTATACCTCGGGAAGGTCTAAAGGCGTCGCTGAGTTCGCCATTCCAGGTCACTTGCATAAAGGCCATGGAAATGCATTGCATGATGAGTTTAAGCAGCGACGCTAGAATTTTGATATCAATAAGGGTATCTTGAATGAATGCCCAGGATAGACTATCATAGGCTTTCTCAAGATCCACTTTCAGTGTCATTATCCCTTTTGGGCCCGATTTGCGTTTCATGGTATGAATGACTTCTTGAGTGATGATGATGTTATCTGTGATCAATCTCCCGGGGACGAAACTGCCTTGGGTCGGAGCTACCAGCTCGTCGAGATAAGGTTTAAGCCTATTAACAATGATCTTGGTGATAGCTTTATAGAGCACAGAGCAGAGTACAATAGACCTAAATTGCTTAATCGACGTAAGGGACGAAAGTTTAGGGATAAGAACTATGATGGTACGGTTAACCTTAGATTCCCAAATTTCAAGCCGAAAAATACGCTGGATGAAATGGGTCAAGGAAGGGCCGATGGTCTCCCATTGGGATTGGTAGAAAAGAGTGTGAAGCCATCGAACCATGGTGCCTTATGAGGATTCATGCAGTGAAACACTATCTTGAATTCATCAGGACTGGGGGGCCGGTCCAGATCAGCTTGAGCATGCTATGGGAGGGGAGGGAAGTGCCCATATAGATGTGGGGCGGTGGGAGGGTGGCTGTCATCCATATATAATTCCTCGAAGAAATTGTGCGCTAGTCTTCTGAGGCTCGCAGGATCTGAAATTAAATTGCCATTGGCATCTTTCAATGAATTAATCCTTGCTTGCCGTTGTTTATTTCGAGTGAGGGCATGGTAATATTTGGTATTTCTGTCTCCCTGACCTAGCCACTGGCTTCTGGATTGCTGGTGCCAATAAAGTTCCTCTTGATAAAGGACCTATTCCAACTCCGTCCTTAGGTACTCCTCGAGATCCCGAAGAGAGGCCGAGTCTGTACCGTTGAGATGTTGTTGGATACCTTCGAGGCATGCCATGAGCCTCTTTTTTCTATGGAAAACGTTGCCAAAAGTGGTAGAGTTCCAACTCTGAAGGTGTTCTGAGAATTTTCGGATCGAACCACTAAAGTCAAAACTGTTTGGCTTCTAATGTTCTGCGACAAATTGGCCAAAGCTCGGATGGGTTAGCCAGGCAGACTGAAACCTAAAAGGCCTATTTGTTGGAGGAGAGGTACTGCTATTGGTAAACTTGATAAGGAGAAGTCGATGATCTGATTTCAGAAAAGGCAGATGGGTCATTGTTGTGTATTGAACAGCTGAGTGACAATTATTGCAGCAGAAAGCCCGATCTAATCTAGCGAGCATATTGCCTCTTCTCTAGTTAAATCTTGGCCCTGAGAATCCAAGATCATGAAGATTGCAACTGTGCATACAGTCTCGAAATTGCCGATTGACGGTAGGTTGGAGTCGAGATCCTCCGCATTTATCAGTAGCCTTTAATTTGGCATTGAAATCTCCGCCTAACAGCCATAGTTTAGAGGTGATCTTAGCAATTTGTCGCAAATACTTCCAGAGATAATGCTGTAGAGAGTACGTTAGGCTGGCATAGATGGCAGTGAAAACAAATGACAAATGATCCTAGTCTATACTGGCATGAACAAACTGACGGTGAGCAAGCAAAATGCGAACCGTGATGTGGGGTTTCCAGAGAAGCCATATTCCGCTTGAATATCCTTCAGCTTCCACCCAATAGGAGTGAGCAAATCCCAAACTCCTAATGACTTTCAGAGCTCGGACCCCATTTATACAAGGCTCTACTAAAACGAGTAAACTTGGTTCGTGGATACGAAGATAATTCTTGATGATTGGCTTAAAGGTCCTTCCTCCAACCCCTTGACAGTTCCATATTAAGATCGACATAAAACGGGGATGAAAAGGAAGATTTATTATCCGGAAAGGTTTGACTACCGAAGTAGTTGACGCTCGATACTGTGTGCTAAATAGATCCTGTGGGGTCTCAGCCATTTGGGTATCGGATACGGTATTAAGATCCTGATCTGTTGTTGAGTCGAGATCCGGATTAGGTGATCTTGGTGGGGGAATTATATGACCACTACTGGTAGAGGTCGATGTTGCATAACGGTCATCTTCATTTGGGTCTTCTTCCATAGCCTTGCAGCCCAATTCCTCCTGTGAGGGTAGAGTAATAGTCTGGTCTTGGAGTATCACGTCAGCATTGGATGGGATCGAGAGGGCCACGTGGTTTGGTATTGGGTTGGTGTCCTCGTGTGGGTTGGGCTTAGAAATGGCCAAGGGGTTAATCAGGCTGGTTTTTCTAGCGGCTTGGCAAGGGAGGGGGCCTGGAGGGGTCTTGGGCTGAGGGGGGTGGGACGGGCCCATGTCCCTGCGTTGAAGAGGTCGGTTCATTGTCGTTTTGAAGCTTGAGTGAAACGACACCAGTTTTGCTTTAGACGTCGGACGTCTCGACCTGCCTTCGCCAATTGGGATCTGATTTAGGGATTGATCCCGAGCGTTTTGCTATAACGTCGCGTCAAGGGTTGGGGGTTGGTGTCGTTCAGTGACCGTTGGAGATGGGGAAGAGACCAACGTCTCTGATTCTGACAAGGTTGCGTATCTCGAGCCTTACAAGCCGATGATGGAGGAGCGAGTGTAGCGGTTAGGTCTATGGGCCGTTGAGGTGGGTGGCGTCCGACAGGGTCTCCGCTGGACTTGCATCCAGTCCCCAAATTCCTCCTGGGTTTTGCTTCTTGTAGACGATTTGTTGCGGTTGGCTGGAGGTGTTTCCGTTGTCTGGTTGCTGGTGGAGGGTGCTAAGTTGGAGTTCTCCGTCGGGCGTGTTGGGCAAGCCAAAGCTCCATGTCTGACCATCCCACAACAAAGGCATATTTCAAGGAGGCCCTCATAGGCCACTTTGATGACTTCTCCATCCAACTTAACGACGGAGCGAAGGGGTGAGCTGAGATCGCGTTCACCGCAACCCATGCGAATTTACCTCGGTAAGTTTGTTAAGTGTTGCTGTCGATCTTCACTATCTATCTGACCAGGTTGCCAAGCGTCGTGAGGATCGAGGGGTGGTACCGAGCAACGGATAATTCTGGGAATCTCACCCAGGCAACCACATGGGTGATTTGTCCTGTGGAGGGACTAAACGCCAGGTATCATGGTTAAACCGAAAGTGTGTAGCCCGAGATGATCCATGATCCCTATGTCAGCGTCTTGATGTAGTCTTCTTCTTCCATGAAGTTGACAAGGTAGAATTCATTGTCGAGGTCAACTATTTTCATGGGTCCTGTGAGTTTCCACATTGCAATTAGTTTGGTTTTAAGCATGGTAAAACTGATTCGACGCTCTAATAATTTGATCACTACCACATTAGCCCAAGCCTTGTCTAATTTTCCTTTGAATGTGCTGGAAAGTTCGATTCCCATGCCAAATGCACCTTGGATGATTAAGATATCCCCGTCTACTGTTTCAATGGGATCCTCTTCTAGCCAGTCCATTTCTCTTGTGCCCATGCCAGAAGCATTTTGCCCAATGACTCAGTACTGTAGCTAGGGGGTTTTGCGGTATTTTTGGTACTAGATGGGGAGGATCTTCGTCCCGTTCTTTTGTGCGCACTTTTTTCGCCGCATGGCCGTCGTAGCCGGCTGATGTGAGATCGTGTTGGGAATTCATGTAGCTCGTGGAACAATCTTTTACAGATCGGAATATGTTTGGTTATTTACGTTGATTTAATTACTCCATTCTAATATATTTATATAAACTCTAATAAGAACACCTTTATTTACCCACAACCGTAGTTTCATATCTTGCCTTGATTAGACTAAGGAAGGACCTCCGCAAAAAAAGACATAAAACAGAGAATTGGAGAAGCAGATTAAAGGCAACTAAGTTTCACCCATGTTTCTTTACTGTGATAAGCGTTTGGTGTTTGTGTGTGTGTGTGGGACATGCGCAGGTGTTAAATCATGAGGCCTTTTCATTCTTTTCTATTTCAGAGTTCTAATTCAACTTTGTAGTTATCATATCCTCAATCATCCGCATGCCTCTGCAGTTATACACACTAATTATCCTTTGTTTTTTATTTTTACCGCAGCATGTCCAAGTCATTGCCAATTTTTAACATTTAATGCATTTATTTAATAATTGTTTTAATTAAAATTTTAATTCTTTTTAATTATATTTTAAATTAACCAACTTTAACCATGAGGGGTTATTTTCCATATCATACCATACTTCCCCAGCTAGAAGGTAATGGACAAGCCTCATAATGAATGGAACGAGATTAGATGCACCTCATAGTAGGAAAGAGATAGAAGATTGTAGGGTCAGATATAGAGTTGAAGAAAACTGACGTCAGTAAACGAATATTTGTAGAGGGTGAGTTGGACTTGGACATGTCAAAGAGAGGCAGCTGGTAACTCAGTACCTCTTTAGAACTGAACAAGAAGAGGCAGAAGAAGAGTCCCGAGTGGAGATTTTACTGTTGTTGTGGTCCGACTACCGACATGGCCCCATTTACCACGGCAAGTCATCCTTGTATTATGCATACGTGTTTTAAGCATTTTTCTTCTTTGTTTTTATAAGATTTTCGTGTCCGTGCACTATAAATATATATAGATACACGCATAAACACCATATCTACTCACCCACTTGCTCCTTAGTTCTTCAGTTCTTCCCACTTTGTTCTAATAACTAATACTAAGCCCCTCTCTCCTTCCCTGACACCATAAACACAAATCTTGTCAAGCCAAGGTCTGTAACATCTTTGGTCTCTTCCTTGCCTAATTTCCCGCCAAAATCCCACCTTCCTCGTCTCAGACTACTGCACAATCATAGGTCACTCGTGAATCATACAGAATACTCCCAACTACTATATTACTTACTACACTTGCTTGCTCCACTCATCAAACCTTTTACTTTCGTTTGTTTCTCTCTTGCTATAATTAATTATCTCCTTCCATCTCTCTGGTGAATTTTTTGTCCAAATTTACAACCACCTCATGTCTTGATCAATCCCGTGTACTGATATAATCTTAGATCTGCTCTGTTTTGCTCTGTATGTTATTTTCCAAACCAATCATGCCCGGACCATCTAAAGTCAAATTCATGGATAATCATGAGCGTGTCCTCATCACCACCACCACCAAGAAGCTTTCGTACCCAGAGACGCAACCCAGAGTCGTTAGAATCATCTTTACTGACCCTGACGCTACTGACGACTCCTCCAGCGACGAAGATGAACAACTACGACTAAACCAGCAGAAAAAGCGAGTCAAGAGACTGAAGAGGCACGTCAGAAAAATCAGCTTAGATCCACCACCAGTACTAAAGACGAAAATTTTCCCAACAAAGCCACCACAAAACGTTAAAAAGACACCATCTTTAACATCCTCTACCCGCCGGAAGAAATTCAGAGGTGTCAGACAAAGGCCATGGGGCAGGTGGGCAGCAGAGATCCGAGACCCGAACAGAGGAAAGCGGGTCTGGTTAGGGACTTTCGACACTGCAGAAGAAGCAGCGAGCGTGTACGACAGAGCAGCAGTGAAACTAAAAGGAGCAGACGCCGTGACCAACTTCCCAAACCCGGTCAAAGCGGCGGTTGTTGAAACAACCTGCGTGGTGGGAGGTGATCATCAGAAGGATGACGACGAGTACTGTTCATGTGAATCAGGAAGCGTTGTGGTATCATCTCCGACGTCGGTTTTGGGATACGGCGAAGAGTCGACGGCGTTCGAAGGTTTGGGATACGGCGACGTGGACGCTTTTGGGTTCCAGATAGAGTTTCCGTTGAGCGTGGCCGACGACATAATGTTGTCGGGTAAGCGTTGGTTTCAGGACGAGGAATTCGTTGACCTTGAAGACTTTTTGGTTGACGTTATTTCCTGAATCGCGGCAAAAATCTTAACGAATTATCTTTTTCTTTCCTACCAAAGACCAAGTCTACTTGTACTGTGATTTAGATGTGAAGCATTAAGTTAGTAAGATTGGTTTTAAGGTATAGTATTATGTAAGTATGTGGGCCAAATGTAATTGTACTTTTGTGTAAGCTTAGGCCAATTATCATTTCGAGGAGTGTAAGATTAAGAAATTAGTATTGTGAGGGGCGAGATAAATTTTTGTCTTTGCCAGAGAATTGTGTTTCGGATTTGTAATGATATTAATTTTAGAAATTATAATTTTGATGGTTACATAAACATAATCCTGTTCGTCCCAGCAATGGTCTCCATCCATAATTCCAGGGATACATGAATTTCCCTCTGTTTTAAATTGGGAAGACCCTGATTCTTTGAACCTTCCTAGTGAGACAAGGCTTCTTCATCCTTCCTTACCATTCCATGCTCTTTCACCTTGTAATCATCTCATTTGTTGGCTTTCAACGTTAGACAAGTGTCGTATTGAAAGGGGTGGTTTTGCCTCCTAAGTCATTATCCGTTGAATTAAGGTTGATTTACTTCTTACTTTAATTTATAATATAAGTTATTAATTTATTCAAAATATTTAATGCAAATTAAAAAAGCTGCCGTTTGCCCAGTATCAAACCAGAAAGATATAAAACGCAACACCTTTAGCCCAAACAAACAGGAATAGGGGACGGCTAAGCCAACATTATTGATGTACCTAAGCTAAGCGTTAATAGTAGAAGTAGAGAGAGGGAACTGGGAAGTGAGGTATGGCTGATAATAAAGAATGCCCCCATCTGTCTCTCCATAAAATAATATATGTGAATACACATATATTTCATCAGAACAAAAACAAATCAGCCTGGATAAAATGGAGGGCTTGTGAACTCGAGTGAAGGAAATAGGGATTTGCATGAAGAAAATAGCTGGAGGGTACTTGAGTGCTACCGGCGGCTATGAAGGAGAGGCAATGTCCACTTTGGTGTTTCAAAGTGGGCTTTGGAAAGATATGGTAGGGCCCAAGGTTGGTGACCTAACGGATACGATACTTACTACTAAGCGCCACATTACATTACAAGCTCCCTTTGAATAAACATTTATTAATAAATAGTATCAACAGGCTTTGTGCTGTGCTACTGGTTGGTCTTATTCAGTTATATATAAATTTAAACTCTTTGCACTTGGTGGAAATTGGACATAATGCTCTTCCAACTTCTAAGTAGGGCACCAATCCATATGTGACCTTGTTCATATCTGACTATTATCTACGACTTGGTCATAGCTCCTTGCTTCGTATCATCTGAACTAAGGGTCAGTAGAAGAAGACATAACAACTAGGGACGAAACATTAAAAAGATACATCGAAATCTGATTTGGAAATATCACGAGTGAAACACTTAATTTGTACCAAAACGTTGCACTTTCTCGTGAAACACGGTGAAGCTTACAGTATAATACACATGCACAATTTTAAATTCCACTAAAATGACAATAGGGATTATGATACATTTTTAATACATTTTCTGGTGACCCTTTTCCCATTTCATGTACTTATTTTTATACTTCTCACTAATTGTCAATCGTTGGCTTTGCAGAAAGATCCCTCAACATTTTGTTCTTACAATGTGACATTTTCGCCACATAACATATGGGATTCGACTACTGTATAATAAAGTTTAACAAAAATATTATATCACTCTATATACGACCTTTAAATAATTGTTTCCATGAAGCTGGCCACCAAGAAAGTTAGGTGTATGCGAATAAAATCCATCAAGATGTTACACTTGTAATGTAATAGTAGCAAGTCTCTGTCCTTTGTGAAACGATTCTCCTTCCTATTTTGCATGGAGACGATGATATTATAACTTGTCAATCTGTGTAACATTTCACTGTGACTAATTGGATTAATTATGGAATTATATTTGAACAACACGATTTTTGTAGTTTGCTGTCCTTTTGCGGGGACCATAGCTTCGTTGGGACATCCATCGATTATCCACTAATAATACACTTTAAAAAGCACTGCTTCAATTAACAAAAGAGAAGATGTTATGTTAAAGGTAGGCTACAAGCGGCCCTACAATAATAATAATGCAGTCTTGAAAAAGGGTGGCTTCCTCGACAGTCAACAGTGATTGCCGTCAACCTAATAGTACTGAGCTTATTTGCAGTATGCGAGGCTATGAGTATGAGCAGTCTACTAATTACTAACTGAATTTTTTAAATCAAGTGCAGTTACTTTAATGGTAAATAATAAATAAAAGAGCAGTCTACTCTATCTATGGCCTGTTTATTTTTATTTGAGTTTTTTTAATTTAGTAAAAGATATATTTGGTTAAATTTTCTATTTATATTTTTTAGTTTCATTTTTTGTAATTATCATAATTTATGAAAATCATAAAATATTTTTTTTGTTTTTATCTAAATCTAATTTATCATTAATTAAATATTGTTTATTTATATAATATTGACTACTACTAATAATAATTTTTATTAATATATTTTAATTATTCAAATTGCTTAGATTTAATCATTAACTTAAACTTAAATATATTTAAAAATATTTAAAATTTTAAAATATATCTAATAAATAAATATTAGTTTTTATAAAATAACTAAAAATTTGTTTGTAATTGAAAATTATAAAAATTAATAATCAAAATATAAATATAACGAAATCAAACAACTTTATAAATATCAAATTATGTTTTGTATAGCAACTCACATAAATATTTAAAAATTATTATTAATAAAAACACATTAGAGTTTATAAATAAAATTAATTTGAGATTCTTTAAGTAATTGAATAAATTTTATATTTTACAAATTATTACGTAAAATTAATTTTTTATTTAATATAAATTTAAAATTTATTTATTATATATATATATATATAAAAAGAAAAGGCCAGGCGCTACGCAACATGTCTTTTTTGGCTATTTCCGTTCACCAATAAAGATTTCGGAGTTGGGTTGAAAATTTGATGACCCACAGAGAAGTGATACGTTATAAGATAAGAACCAAAAACAGTCAGAAGAAGTCAATTTTGTCCCGAGAGAGAGTGGTGGAGTGGTTTGAGGAGGGGTTTTCTAAATTCATTGCTTATAATAAGTTCTCGAGTTGAAATTATATTAACCATTATTTGCTGGAGTCCGTATTCATAGCCGATTTCTGCAATGGGGAGGGTTAGGCCATCACTGTAGCTTCTTAACGATAACACTATTCGCATTTGACATTCCTTTTATACTGTTTGGTCCTTCGAATTTCAAACTATGAAGTTTAAAGACGGAGAAGATCTTCTGAGCTGTCAAACCTGTGTCATTCCTGTCTCGTTTGTAATTGAAGGAAAATGGCTTGACGGTACAAACGATTTCATGCCTTTTAAAGATATGTAAAATATTCAATCAAGCCTAATACTCCTGTAGCAGTAAGGTCAGCAATAACTCTTCAGAAATAGCATAACTGAACTTAAAAGGGGCGTCTTCTTCCAATAATGTCAAAAATTAAAGACCTTGACAAGTAGGAGTGACTTAATGCGTCTCAACTTCTCATTTAAGTCTCTTCTTTATAGGAGGAGGTCTTGAGTTCGAGTCACCAAATAAGATAAGAGGGAAAATTTTCTCTGTTGATGATCCTCTAATCTCTTGGAATACTTCTTGGTCGAATCAATTGCGGACGTCTCGCTTCCAATGACAGTGTGAGAGTTTGAAACTACTAAAAATCTGAGATTGATGAGAACGTGATGCTGACCGAAGAGCAGTGATCAATCAGTAACTGACTAATCAATATGTAAAGATTCTTTGTGTGCAGAAGTGTAAAAGCTACGTAAGAATCTGAAAAACCTTAAAATTTTAGATTTACCTCTTTTAGAGCTTTGAGGTGAGGTCTTAGGAACATAGGATTAGTTGGAGAACACGGAGATACCTAATGTTTATATAATAAAAAAAATTAAAGACTTCGAAGGGTGAAAACTCACAGGAGACTGGTTCAACAAAATTGGAGAAGTACATGGTAACGAGAGGTCAAAGTTCTGAGCACCTAAAAGATGCCCCTCAAACAAGATTCTTAGAAGCTTAAGCTCATTGAACAATCAATGAACAAGTCCCATCAGCGTCATTTTCAAAGTTTTGTGCTGGGTTCAAGTGCTTGTTATGGTCTTACCGGGGGGACCGGGAAGTCTGTTTTGGTTTCTTTGGAACTTTCCTTAAAGAGACTAATTCTTGTAACAGTCTTCAAACTTGTAAAATTAAAATTTTAAGTTATGGTAAAAAATTATAACTTATCTCAATTTAAAAATAATTATTTATAAAGATTAATTTAGTAAGATTGGTCATTTATTTATGAGATAATGTTTAAAAATATCAATTAAAATATCCTTCAGTTCATCGTAATTCAAAACCTTATGATATGTCGTGGTTTGTTTACGATCAACAATAATGGCTGCTATTCTTTGACTAGGTCGTTGAGCTTGAGCCCATCAATCAACTGTCCTTCCTCTTCTACACGCATCCTCCCCCCTCCACAAAATCTTAATTGCAATCGTTAATTAACCCACAGTTCCACAGATTTACATCTATTCCTTTCCTATCTCATATTTGATTGGTGAATTCATCGTCCTTACGTTCTCTTTTAATTTTCCTTCTTAAAACCTTGATTAACCTGAAACAATAGCAGCTACTGACTACTCTCGTTCCTGGCCTGGTCCTTCAATTGCATTGCCATAGATGGTTTCTAGTGCATCCTATTCCATTGAACCTACTTCATCGGGAGATATACAGCGGATCTCATTGATGTTTTGACCACAACCATTCACACGAAACTCAAAAGACAGGTCAGGAAATTGTATTTGTGTCCCATCTTGCTGCCAGAATACCAAAATGTTTGTCCATCCATGAGCGTGGAATTAGCTAAAATGTTAAAAAAATAATTTCAAAGTTTAGGATAACCCATGAAATATAATAAAATCTATTTTGACCTTTTTGACAATAATATAGTTTCAAGGGACAAAACAAATGGCATCATTGCATGACGAGGAAGTTATCACTTATCACGGAGCAATCCTACGTGGGTCACGTGGGAAAAGTGATGTTTTCCTAATGTTATTCAGACCACAAAATAGCATCACTACACGCTCCAATCCAACCCCAAACCCACCGTGAGGAGGTGCACCATATCTGTAGAAAGAGCAATCACACAAATCAACAGTGCGTAAAAACATGCTCATCTACTGGAATATGCCTCCAGATATCGTACGAACACAAAAATTCAATTCCATGAAACAATCACAAATACACAGCACAACCTAATTTCTAATATCAGTAGAAGAAGAACCAGATATTGGACAAGGAAATATCCACATATTAAGTGCTCATACAGGTGTCAAAAGGCGACATTCAACCCTGCCATTTAGTGTGTTTGCGTTCACAGCAAAATTTTGTATACATACAATACGTAAACTAACAATAATCATGAATCAAGTTTCAGAAAAGAGCCACTACATTTCCATCATCTTTAGATTCGGTTATGTTCTAGGGGAGACAATTTGTTAATCTCGGCCTTTGTTTTTCATTTTGAAAGCATATTACTTAATCCCATATTTACTGACCACAACCTAACAAGTAGGCTTGTGATGATGACAGACTCAGTATAACACCAAGGAAAATATTGACGAAGAAAAAGGTACCTGAAGGAATCAATGTATGTTGAAATCGTGCTTATATCAATTTCACATTGCTTGGCACGTTCTGTCAAGAAATCTGCATCATGGACACGTTGAGCTCCTGATATTATCTCCTCACCTAAAGAGCAGAAAATTTATCAGTTATCCAATCAAGCATATCAACATAAAAGAAAAGAAAATTATTCATGTTGTGACCTAACTGCTGCTACGAAGAAGGAATAGGGTCAAGAAGAAAAAATGGAAGTATGAACTAAGAAGCATTCATGAGAAGGTTCAATTCATCCATAAACATACAAATTCATGTAATCCACTATAACTAATCAAAATAATTTACCATCTACCTCTTATAAAAACATCAAATGAGTTGCTGTACTCTGGATCATCATAGCAAGGCATTGTGTAGAATGGCCTGACAGCCAATGGATAACGATGCAGAATGTAGAACTCAGTGCCATACCTACAAACCGTTGTTTTAGTTCAGTAGGAAATGATGCAGAAGAGAGAACAGTAAATGATAATATGATCAATGTCCTAAATAGAGAATTAGTGAATACTTCTCCAAAACCAGCTGGCCTAGTTTCCTCTCAGACTCTGTATTCAAATCCCCCTTGGGATCAATCTCTACTCCCGCTTCCTGTAAAAGTATACAAAGTATCAAGCTTATGAGGGTTAAATTTTCAATCAGCAGCAATTCATTTACTTCTTGAAAGGAATGATGACGGTTAATTTACTACATTGTCTAATATTTTAAATCTTTTTGCATGTCAACTGGTTGGTTTAATACTGAATGGTACTACTGCCAAACTAATTTCGGAAACAAGAACCAAGATAGAAAAGGGAAACACTGCACCGGAAAAAACAATACAAAAGCAAAAGACCATGATGTACCAAATAGGTCATGTAATATCGTAGCCAAAATCTACACTTTTTTAGCCCTTCGACTCGTGAAGATGAAAAATAAGTCAACTAAACGGAAAATATTAAGCACAAAAACTGCAAAAGACAAAAATAAAGGTGTTGAAATGTAACCTTTGCCCTTTGGTCACAATGAATATATATAGGAACGCTTACAGAAGTTCCATAAAAGAAGATGTCCACTTTCTTAAAGGAACTAAATTCGCAAGTAAAATGTGGCAAATATACAGAAAGAAGGCATTTGCATTCAGATAGCTATGCAACAGATGCCTCAAGAATGAGAGTGGAAGAAATATTTCCTGCCTATTGCTTCTAGCACTCACATATTCCAGGATTGACCATTGTTATACAAATATGGAGAAGGTTTATACCTTAAGCATTTGGACCCCTTCTTCAAATCTAAGTTGTAAAGTCTTTCGTAGATACTGCAAATTACAAGAATGCATAATATAAGATTCAACGCTTGGATGTCCTAAACTGATTGATCAGAAAGTGTTTTCCCAACTCTTTTCCACCGAAATATTGATTTATAGAAAGTACTGACCTTCAAAGGTTCGAATGGATATTGCCTTCCAACAGCCTCAAGTTCCTTCTTACACTTATCATTCAAGGTGTCAAAAATGGTGACAAACAAGCGATCTACGACGTCCATTACCTGCATAGATAAAGTTCATTTGTACTTCTGACAAAAATAAATGGATCAGGTGCTTGTCCCAAGAAAATCAAATAAATGAACAATTACCTCAGAATAGTGTTTTTCAATCTCCATTTCCACATCAAGACCCGTAAACTCACACAAATGCCTATGAGTGAAGGAGTCCTCAGCCCTGAAAACAGGACCAATTTCAAAAACCCGCCCAAAATCACCACATATAGCCATCTGCTTGTGAAGCTGAGGTGACTGCGCCAGGCATGCTGGTTGCCCTTTGTAGTCCAGCTTAAAAACGGCAGAACCACCTTCACTAGTGCCCCCTATCAACTTAGGGGTGTGAATTTCAACAAAGCCTTCTGATAACAAGAATTGCCTGAAGACCTGCATACATGGATCAAAATTAATCAATTTCCACAACACTCATTCAACACAAATACCTTTAAACAACTCACAACTTGTTATAACAAAGGCCATCAACAAACAAAAGCATATAAGAAACTCACATTGCTGACTTGACATTGAATGCGGAAAATCCCTTGGTTAGCAGGCGTACGCATGTCCAAAACTCTGAAATTGAGTCGGGTATCCTGATTTACACGTACTGCTTGTTCCCCAGCCTATAAAATCATAACATAACTCACCATATCAAAACACCAATACATAAACACTAAATTTCAATGTAAGCAATCAAGAAATTAACCTTCAAAGCTTCTTCAATTTCAATTTCACTTCGGGCAGCATCCTCGATGTTAATAGGTAGATTCGCTAAAGCTTTGTTCACGCAGTACAGTTTCCTCACTTGAACTTCAACCTCCAATAAGCAAAACAAAGGCAGAGTATAACAACTAAAATTGAAGAAAACAAATAAAAAAAGAGAGAAAATAGAAACCTGCTGAGTAGCGGCTTTAATAGCAACAGATGGAACAGAGATGAAGCCTTGAACAGTGATAATGGACTCACGGTTCAACCCAGCCACGAACTTCACCATCTGCCGACTAACTACCTCCGGCTGAGCAGTTACCACGCATTGCACGGTGAATCCCTTCTCTCTCACTACCACAAACGCCATGTTCTTCCCAACCGCCCGCGTCGTTTGAACACGCCCTCGTATCTGCACAACTTTGTCCTTCAACTCCTCTCTCAGCTTGCCAACTGGGACCCGCAAGCTGAGATCGGGTTCCTCTTTGGACTGCAGGTCCGACAACGGCACGTCTCCATAATTAACGGCTAAGGGATCGTCTTCTTCTATGGATAGTGATGAAGCAGCGGCCGTAACGTCGTCCTGGCGGCGGCGCTGTTTCTCCTCCTTAGCAGCCGCCTTCTTGGCTGCTTTCTTGCTTAACGGCTTAGAAGATTCGTCGGTAACTTGTTCGGAGGCAGAGGTAGGGACAGGGGGCTCCGATGACATATTTGGAGGACTAACGAGAGTTGGAAATGGCGAATGAGAATAAAGTAAGGTCTATTAAATTGGTCATGGCTAGGTTTTTATTGAATGGGTTACAGAAGGACTTAGGCTAAGCCCACGGGAATTGTTGTTGGTTTTCATTTTTCCAGTGCGCTTGAAATTTATTATGCTTTTAGGAAATATTTTCAAGCTAAAGTTTTTTTTAAAAGGTATTTAGC
>JAOQMS010000008.1:5510521-5524433 GCA_027563885.1 Erythroxylum longipes
ACCTATGCATCATTTTGATGACACTTGCTTTTGTTCTCTTATAAGTGTTAAAGCTCACATCCACCTTTAACTCCTTCATTAATAAAGCCTTTAGGTGAACAACCTTGACATTTGGTTGTAACTCCATCCTATTCTTATAGTGGCTTGCAACCTTCATGCTCTTTTTCCTTGGCCATCTTTATGCCCATTTTTCCCTTTCGTGATTTTCTAACATCATTATTCACAATCTCTTCTTTATTTATTTTCTTGGACTTCCTCTCTTTATATTTGATTTGACAACTTGGAGCTCATCATCATCTCTTTTACTTTCACACTCTTTTATAGTCACCAAACTATCATCATTTTCAATAAAAGCATTATGAACTTCCTAGTTAGGCATATGAAGTTGTATGCACATCCTCACTAGGCACATTATCATCAGCAGAAGCATTAGACACTTCATCTTCATTATACACATTATGCTTAATATGCACACCATTATGCACCATATTAACACCATCACGCTCAGTAGCAACATATTCATGCTCCTAATTCAAAACATTAAGCTCACCATCATGCACATTATTCAAAACTTCATGCTCAACATGCATAGCTTTAACAGGGACACCATTATCATCATTGTCATTTAATAATATATTTTTTTCTTCAATGTTTGCTATATCATATATATTATTTACTCCTAATAATATGCAGTTCTCCCTCTGTGTAATGATTATCTTCTTATTCAACATTTATTGGATCTATGTTACATTAACATCATCCATATTGTCTGCTTTTAATGTTTTCACTTCATTATACTCACCTTCAAAATAAACCTCCAACTTTCCATGTTTTCAACAATATAAATAAAATCACACGTTTTTGAATCATTTGCAATCCCAATCAACTCACCTTTTTCATGTTTATTTGGTTACCTATAATGCACTTTATCTAATTTATCATACCAGTTATACTTTGCAGTCTCCACGATACTAGACCAATATATACCTACAACAAATAATTTACTACCACAAATGTATTAAAATGAATTATGTCTATAATTTATCCCCTCTAGCCAAACACATTTCCTTTTTTCAATGGGATTCCACATCTTAATAAAATAATAATTAAATAAGCAATAAGTTATTCAACCTCAATTATGCAAAATCCCTAAATTACTAAGATAAACTTTTATTCAAATTAAAATTTTCAATTTATCTAGGAAGAGTAACTCTAAAAATTAGGAAAATCGTAAACTTATCCTATTGTGGACCAATTTATGGCTATTAAGTGCCGCTGCAGAAGGTGTAACCCTAGAAATTAGGAAAATAAAAAACCTTAAAAACTAGGATACTGCAGGAAGTGTCATGAAGGTCTTCCTTCTACTCCTCTATTACAAATATCTTGTCTTCCTCCACTCCTCAGTTGCCAACTTCTTCATAAACACCTATTTATGCATTCAATTGTCAATTTAATAGTAGCACTACAAGATAGTGGATTCTATACAAATTGAAATCCCTAATTTAAGCAGAAGTAGAAAGTGGAAACCTTAGAGATTAAGAAAACCGCTAAGGTACCTCACTATGGATCAATTAGCTACACCATGCTAACAAGAATCTCCTCCCCACTCCTCTGTCATTAAGAAATCCTTCCTAATCCTTTAAGGTTAATCTCTTCCTCTACCCTTAGTTCCAACCTCCTCCTCGACTCTCCATTATTTTTTTCCTTTCGTACTTTCATAACAATGAGTTCATGCTTAAGAGTCAAAAAGTCTTCTTAAAAAATGCAAGTGTTTGGTACAAGTTTCTATATTCAGAAAGTCTTACAAAACATAAACATTTGGTAATAAAATGCAGCTTCTATCTCAAATGTTTGGTACTAGTTACTATCTTCAATTGGGAAAGTTGGAAAACACAAGTGACTAGTTGTACGACAATAATATAAATATACATTATCAGGTCACTACAAAGTTTTAAAAAGTTTAAGATTATTCTGACAAAAAATTGAAGGAATTTTGTGTAAGTGGGGGATTAATTTGGGTTCTTTTTTCTAAGAATTCCTCTCTTTATATTCGATTTGACAGCTTGTAGGTCATCATCATCTCTTTTACTTTCACACTCTAAATCAATCACCAGATTATCATCATTTTCAATAAAAAGCATTATGAACATCCTAGTTAGGCATATTACCATCAACAGAAGCATTATGCACATCCTCAGCAGGCACATTATCTTTAGTAGAAGATTAAGCACATTATTATCAATAGAAGCATTAGGCAGATTATCATTAGCAGAAGCATTAGACACTTCATCTTCGTTACACACATTATGCTCAATATGCACACCATTATGCACAATATTAACACCATCACGCTCAGTAGCAACATATTCATGCTCCTAATACAAAACATCAATTCACCATCATGCACATTATTCAAAACTTCATGCTCAACATGCATAGCTTCAATAGGCATACCCCTATAATCATTGTCATTTAATAAGATAATTTTTTTTCTTCATTGTTTGCTATATCATATATATTACTTACTTTTAAGAATAAGCAACTCTCCCTTTGTGCAATGATTATCTTCTTCTTTAACATTTATTGGATCTATGTTACATTAACATCATCCATATTATTTGCTTTTAATGTTTTCACTTCATTATATTCACCTTCAAAATATACCTCCAACCTTCCTTGTTTTCAACAATATAAATAAAATCACATGTTTTTGAGTTACTTACAATCTCAATCAACCCACTTTCTTCATGCTTATTTGGTTGCCTATAATACAATTTATCTAATTTATTATACCTGTTATACTTTGCAGTCTCCGCAATATATACCTACAACTAATAATTTACTACCACAAATGTATTAAAATGAATTATGTCTATAATTTCTCCCCTCTAGTGAAACACATTTCCTTTTTTCAATGGGAATACACATCTTAATAAAATAAGAATTAAATAAGCAATGAGTTATTCAACCTCAATTATGCAAAATCCTTAAATTACTAAGATAAACTTTTATTCAAAATGAAAATTTCAATTTATCTAAGAAGTGTAACTCTAAAAATTAGGAAAATCGTAAACTTATCTCATTGTGGACCAATTTATGGCTATTAAGTGCCGTTGCAGAAAGTATAACCCTAGAGATTAGGAAAATCGAAAACCCTAAAAATTAGGATACTGCAGGAAGTATTACGAAGGTCTTCCTCCTACTCCTCTATTACAAATATCTCGTCTTCCTCCATTCCTCAGTTGCCAACGTCTTCATGAATACCTATGTATGCATTCAATTGTCAATTTAATAGTAGTGGATTCTATACAAATCGAAATCCCTAATTTAAGCAGAAGCATAAAGTGAAAACCGTAGAGAGTAAGAAAATTGCTAATGTACCTCACTATGGACCAATTAGCTATATCATGCTAACGAGAATCTCCTCTCAACTCCTTTGACATGAAGAAATCCTTCCAAATCCTTTAAGGTCAATCTCTTCCTCCGCCCTTAGTTGCAACCTCCTCCTCTACTCTCCATCAGTTTTTTCCTTTTGTGTTACTTTCATAACAATGAGTTTGTGCTTAAGAGTCAAAAAGTCTTTTTAAAAAATGCAAGTGTTTGGTACAAGTTTCTATCTTAAGAAAGTCTTACAAAACATAAACATTTGGTAATAAAATGCAGCTTCTATCTCAAATGTTTGGTATTAGTTACTATCTTCAATTGGGAAAGTTGGAAAACACAAGTGTCTAGTTGTAGGACAATAATATAAATATACATTATCAGGTCACTCCAAAGTTTTGAAAAGTTTAAAGTTATTCTGACAAAAAAATTGAAGGAATTTTGTCCAAGTGAAGCACTAATTTGGGCTTTTTTCCCAAAATTCAAGCCCAAAGTAACTTCTTTTTCACCTTTAAGCCCATGAAGCAATCCAAGTTGCACCATCTTACACTGAAAGTGTACGACTCCTACAATAGCTGATGTATTCCTAGATCACTTATGTTCTATTTTGGTACAAACCCTTCCCCAAATTTCTGATTCATTTCCAATTCCTTACTTCTGTGACTTAAGTAGTTGAAGGACTACCACAGATGAACCGAGCGGATTTCGCTTTACTTCTAATTAAATT
The DNA here is from genome assembly GCA_027563885.1 of Erythroxylum longipes. NCBI lineage: Eukaryota > Viridiplantae > Streptophyta > Magnoliopsida > Malpighiales > Erythroxylaceae > Erythroxylum > Erythroxylum longipes. Next base: position 5,514,630 of record JAOQMS010000008.1, read on the forward strand.
TCACATCATTCCTACATGCCTGATATTCTCACTTGTAGAAGATGACAGCAGTCAAGTCCAGAAATCTGTAATTTGTTGAGATATTCATATTATTTCAAGGCAATGCAGTCATTCAGACTGTGGCAAAGTAAATTGTGATATAACACAAACAGGAAATATCAGACATTGTAAATTTCAGTTACATATTGATGGAATCAATTGCCTTGAGAATACAATCGAAAAGCAAAGACGGGACAGAGAAAAATGGAGAATGGTCACTTTCCAAATCATAAGTTTGACAAGGCGGCCATCTCCTCATCATAGCCTCTTGTTGGGACTGTTTGATAACATGATCTTTCAATGTCTTCATATAAACTCGAGGGACCTTATCGGAATCCTCTCCTCCTAAAAATTTAGCACCTTTAAATGCCCACACCGGTGCTCCTCTTAGAAGCATTGATGCCAACGTGGAGTCCTGCGTTGGTGCCATGTCCAGGGTTCAGAAATTAAATAACAATATGGAACTCATTAATGTAAGTATACTCCCACCTCTTCAGGACTCATATTATAGAAAATTTCCCGCTGAAACTCTTTCCTTATCATGACACTGGTTGGAGGTTGATCCTGTCCCATCCCATACTCTAGCTCATGTACATCCCCATATGCTGATAGATCTGGATCCCCCTGCTCCATTCCATATACGAAAAAGACTTTTTAAGAACAAATAAAAGTTTAAAAGGAAGAAAGACAAAGACAGATGAGAACAACTTCCCGTTATGAATTTTATTCATGTCATAACAGTTGGATAAAATCACTACTGTCACCTATTTGGTCAAAAACTTAATTGCAGGTTCCATTAAATGTTTGTACCCATGTCGTGTTAGGTTTTTGGATCCTGTTTGATATGGAGATTGTGCATTTCCTGGTGGATTATTCTGGATCGTACAGATCCAGAAACTAAAAAAGATTACTACCCATGTACCATGATCGGTCATTCGCCAACCATAGGGTATTGACCTATCTCATTCTTGATGAAGAAACTAATTATTACATCTTTGAAATCCTCTTCTGTAGAGAACCCATGTTTCAACATGTTGGCTGCAACATAGATGGCCACATGAATTTTGTTAGGTAATCTGTGGATCGCGTCCGTCAAGCTTAAACCTCCAGCGCTATGCCCCACCAGTATCACCTAACCGAAGCAAGTAATCCCCATAGAAATTAGCCAAAATCCAAAATCCAAAATCCAAAAATCAAAGAGCAAAAAGCAAAAAGCACAAAAGTATATGTATCCAGTACCTTTTCGTTGTCCGGTAAGTTGGCCAGGAAGTCGAGGAGGGGTTTGTTGTAGTCTTGAAAAGTGAGGATAGTATTGGGATTGGAAGTATCAATACCAGCACCTTTGAGGTCCAAGCATGTAACCTTGTACGCAGATGTTTCAAGGAGACGTCTGATCTTGTACCAGCACCAAGCTCCATGCGATGCTCCGTGAATAAGGACAAAGTGTGGATTTGCAGGTATTTGGCTCATCTTTAACTCACAAAACTGCAACTCTTTCAGTCTAAGCTAAACAGGTAGATGACAACAGCTCTTCAGCTACAGGGAGATTACGAAATTACAGCATTTAGATGAACTGTCGTTTTCTACCTTTGGTCAACTTTCGAACCAAACCAGTTGAATGTTTGGTCTTATGCTTCGCCAGATTTAACGAGGAGTGCGCGGAAGCCGGAAAGTGTAAGAGCACAACCACGTGCAATTTAAGAACCTGTGTAATTTTTACAAGTTTTAAGTCAATAGATTTAAATTCATTGAATAAGAATGAGAAGATAATAATTGCGAAGCCTGATTTAACCATGAGAAGAGCATCGGGTGAGATCTGCTATGCTAATTACCGTACTCTCTGTCAGCAGCAGATCTTACTATGACTTAACAAAAGGATCAGAGTAAAAATTGGGTAAATGTCACATAAAATCTATCACGAAGAGCATAATTGACAAGCTTGATTTAAAATAACAATCTTCGATTTTAAAATTTTCAATTTGATTTATTTTAATACTTCTTATAATTAAAAATTAATAAATTTATTAATTAATTAGACCTTTTTTATAAATTAATTTTTAATACATAAAAATATATTAATTAATTTTTTAATTAAACTTTAAATTCTTCAAACTTTTTAACTTATTGGTTTAATTTCCGGTAAAGTTTAAACATCAACATAAATCTGGTAAAAGAGAAATTTTGTAATTTGTTTTTGGCTCCATTGCATTACCAACTAATATTTGCTTCATTAAAGATTCGGAGTTTCTACAATAAGCCCAAGTCCTGCTTTTTGCCTTTTACATTTGGCTGGTTCTGGTTCAAAGAAATCGTTTCTCACGAAACATCCAAATCTATAAAGTGAGGAAAAGGGCAAAAGGAAAAAGGAAAGAAGAAAACAGAAAAGACACAGGGGGAGCCTGGACGGCATATTTGAATTCCAGTTGGGAGGTTAATTATGATTAGCACTTTTATCATCTAATTTGAATCTTATCCTTTTTTTTTCAGTCCTTAAGGTATTATTTATATTTTAAAAACCAAACAAAAAATTAAAAAATTTAATTAGAACATTATAAAATCGTTAAAAATTGAATAAGATTAAAGAATTTGAAATATAATTAAAATCAATTATCATTAATTTAAAGTTTAATTTAAAAATAGAGAATGTTAAATAAAAATTAATAAATTTATTTTAATTTTTAAAATTAATTAGTTTATAAAAATTGATCGATTAATTACTAAACTGATCGATTTTAAATAACAAAGATTATTAAAATAAATCAAACTGAAAAGTTAGCTGATTTAAATTTTACAGTTAAATCGATTAAATCAATTTAATTTTTTAATCATATGTTATTATTTTTCTAGCACAATTATTTCTTTCTACTGTGGATTGGGTTAATTACCTATTATTTCAATATTTAGTTTGAGTTTGCAGATATTTCAATCAATAACAACAATAACACGCGACATAAATCTTGTTGATACGCGAAGTTTGACGCATTCTTATCCTTAACTAGCAAAGAAGACGTTTCTAAAGTTTATAGAAATTTCAGCTTAAATTAAATTTCAATTTATAATAATTTAGTTTTAATCTTAAATTTGTGGATGCAAACAACTTACAAATCAATATTAAAACTCTTATGTTATAATATTACATGTATAAATTTTAATTTTAATTGGTACATTATTTTAATTATACCACGAATAAGTGTTTATAATTCTACTTGTCCAATTATGTTCGATTTTTGAGATAGATTAAAATCGACTTGATGCCTTGAGTTCCTATTAGACACTTTAAAAAAGAAATGTTGATTTGATGTAATGCATGTACATTGGGTATCATGGTCCAGAAATTGTAAATGAATTGGGAAAGAATTGAATTGTAAAATAATTGGTGGCCAGAAAATGAGTGTTGACTTTAGAGGAGAAAAAGGGCTTGTTTCCATGTGGGTGGGAACACATGATCTTCAAAAGTGTCTCTTCTTTCTCCCACCTGTCTTTCTACGATTACCATTCCTTTTAAAAATAAAAAATCTCCCAAATAATAATAATAGACTTGAGACTTGGGAGTGAGACGCATTAACATTACCACACATCTTCCTCTTATTTCTTCTCTCAAGCTTCATTCCTTCCTCTTCCTGTTCTTCTTCCGTGTTTACTTTTTGATTCTGCTGGCCTGCTATTTCCGTCACAGAGACGCTCCTCTTCCTGTCATCTTCTACGTTGTGTAAGCAGCTCCTTTTCTCATCTCTCTCTCTCCATCCCTCCTTCTGTTTAATGCAATCCTTTTTCTTTGTGTGTTTTTTTTCCCTCTATTTCATTTTCTGACCATTCGTTTATGAGGCCATTTCTAATGTTTTGTTCACTTTTTGTCGAATATGATGATTAAAATCTCGGTCGCATCAATTACCTGATACTCACTCTCAAGCTTCTGGATTTTCTTCATATTCTCATTGTAAAATCTCAATTTCCTTTTATTTAGCATTTTAAAACTCAGAAGATTGAAATTTAAAAAAAACACTTAGAAGATTAATTACTAACTCAAATTCAACTATTGTTTCTTCTTCCTCTCGAAACTTTGGACGGGTGAACAAGACGATACGCTTGAGTATTGTTTGTTTGGTGGCGCTATTCTCGACTGTGAAAGAAAATGAAAGTTTTCTACTTTATTTCAATTTTATGACCATTTCTTACTTCTTTTTGGCTTAAAGTTCACGGCTATTAGGAGGGAAAAAAAGTTTAATCTTAATTTGATATAATTAATTAGTAACTAAGGAGGAGAGGAAGTGCCGTGTGGAAGTAGCTGGATGCATTTGGTCTGACAGCTGTGCTTTCGCTAAGTTTCCCGCGGACTGCTATGATATTTGTGTTTCCGAGGCGTTTGTTTCTCATTCCTCCGCGCGCTCTTTGGCGCGTGTTTGCCACTCTTCCATTTGTATGATCTGGATGACGTCTCATCGTTTATGGGCCTCCATGACCCGATTTTAAGTCGACCATATTGCATCATTGATTTTATTCTTTTTCTTTTGTGCAAGTAACCGAGTGGTTTTGTTATGATCTTGATTTCATTCAATGTAATATTCTAACTTAAAATTTAAGATGAAATAAAATCATTATAAATGTATTCCAATTTCAGATTTAGTCATAATTTTCGCAAATTTGCAATTTTCATTTTTCGTCGGTCCATGTGCGTCAGTAATTACGTCCCATTTATTATTCTCGAAGATCTAGAAGTGATGAGAGACGGAGTGGCATGTGGTTTCATAATCACATGGATGAATGCCGGGGAGGGAGCACTTGGGAGTAGTCCTTCTTGTTTTATGGTCAATTCATATAGTCCTACATTAATTTATATCATGTGGGTCCGTTGTTTTACTTTGTATCTATGAGTTGGGACTTTTTGATAGATCATGATTTTGATTTTGATTTTGCAGTTGCGCCTGGTTTTCGTGTCAAATTCGTCGTTTTGAGTAGCATCAAGTTACGTAATGGCTTCCTCCATGGTAAGACAAATGGGACCCGACCCTTCCATTATAACTATCAACTAGCAGATCATTTTGGATTAAACTTTATGCTTGGCTTTCATTGCCTATTTTTCTGCTTGTGATGTGAGCTTAGAAGTGGCTATTAATTTGGTGGTGCTATGAATGTGTTGCAACTACTTTGAATCAAGGACCGGATACAACTTATTTTAATTCTACATGCACTTTAACAAACGTGCTTCCCCTCTCATGTGAATTTCTTTCTTTGTTAATTGGTGGTGGTGGATGTGCACTGTTATGTAAAACAAAAAATGGAGTTAAGAGATGCGGAGGATGTTGTTGTTGGAACATGGTAGCCTAGGACTATGAAACAATTTATTATACATCTCCTGAAGAGAACACTCACTTGTAAAAGATTGATTTCGATGAAAAAGTCTTCTGATGATTCTAAGCTACCAATAAGATTGAGACGTCCACTCTCACCAAGATCCTTTAAGAGCATGCTAATATTTATAACGCATTGATGATGCATATGAGTGACCTTCCAGTTGTTAACATCTGTGTTGGAATGAGGACAACCTCTTATTGCAGCTGGGTTTATATTGCTTAAACTCGATTTCGGATATGTGTTGTTCCAGGTTCAATCTAATAAGAATATAAAGAGGATGCAATCGAGAAAGTCACACTCCTGGTGGTGGGACAGTCATATCAGTCCCAAGAATTCCAAGTGGCTTGCCGAGAATCTCGAGGGTAAGTTTGTATGTTGCACTTACTATCCTTCTAGAATGTGGTCTAATAGTCTTCTCAATCAAATGATCAGTCTATGACTAATAAATATTTTATTAAACAATCAAGCAATGCACTTATATCTGAGTACACATTTTCATTTTAAGCTTTCTCAACCGATCAAAGCTGAGCTGCTTAGAGGCAGGGTGGAGACTGGAGAACACTAGGTATTTAAAGCAACTATCAAGATTTGAAAAGATTTTACGCAAATAGTCAAAGATAGGGTGCATTGTTTTGAGATAAACTTTTACAAGTTGACTCGTCCTAAATCCTGTGCCTAACCTGACTTCTTGCCTAAATTTCTGTTAACTGATTACCTATAAATTGCATGTCCTATTCTATTCTTACACCATATTCTAAGAAAGAGTCATGGTCAAAACTGAGTCAAGTAATTAGTGGCTCGATAAGAATAGCATACTTCTGCCCTTGCTAATCTTAGTTTGGATTTTAACGGGAAATTTCTTGAGTTATTGCTGTTCTCCCATCCCAACCGCCAGGCTGCTGGGACAGGTGTAATTTCTCCATACTTCTTCAAAATTCCAGAAGATATTGATGTTATGGTCATCTGAATATACAATGACGTACAAAAAAATGACAAAAAAATCTTTGACCTCAGAGATGGATCAAAGCGTCAAGCGGATGCTGAAGCTAATTGAAGAGGATGGAGATTCATTTGCCAAGAAGGCCGAGATGTACTATCAAAGGAGACCAGAACTGATTTCCCATGTTGAGGAGTTCTACCGAATGTATCGGTCTCTAGCTGAACGCTATGATCATGTTACTGGAGAATTAAGAAAGAATATACCATCTGATCTTCAATCCCAGGGCTCATGTGCTTCTGATGTTGCTTCTGAACCATCTTCCACATTGCTGTCACCCGTGGCTGATCAAAGATTGAGCCGCCGCAAGTCTGGCCCTCGAGCTGCTGGCTTTGAATTCTTTCTCGGGAATAGTGGAAGTGGCTCTGATGCTTATCAAAGGGAAGGAGATGAATCATCAACCTTAACAGATTCTGAGCCAGAATCTGATGATTCTTCTGTGAACAATTATTCAGGTATGTTTGGAACTGGTGGCGATCAAGGGCCAAGCAGAAGGATAATGGAGTTGGAGATTGAACTTCGTGACATGAAGGAGAAGCTCCAGATTCAAAATGACGAGAATGGAGATGGTTTGCTTAGGGGAGTGAGCAATAAGAATTCTGTGGATCTTCTTGCAAGAATTGCAGAATACGAAGAGGAGCTAAAAGTTGCAAAGGAAAGAATACGGTTGTCAGAAGATGAAGTTGCTAGATTAAATGTTGAACTCCATAAGTATAAATCACCTACATCTACCAATTGCTTGCAGTCTGAATTGGCAAAATCAAAGGTTGGAAGCGTTGAGATGAAGAAGAGTGATGCAGTATTTGAGATAAATAACATATCCCAGCAAAGTGAAAGGAGTTACAGCCAAGATTCTGGAAAGATGGACCCCAATGGAAATGTTTTGGCAGAGGAACTCAAAATTACAAAGGAGAGGCTTCAGAGTGCAGAGAATGAAATCACTACTTTAAGACATCAACTTGATAGCAATAGTCCCTCTGAAAAGATCAATAGTTTGCAGGATCAACTTGCTTTGGCACATAAAGACATCAACACATGGAAAGCGAAGGTCAATTCAGAAAAGAAGGAGGTCTCGAAACTCCAGGAAAGAATTCTTAGATTGAAAACTAGTTTATCAGACCGGGATCATGAGATAAGAGACTTGAAAATAGCAGTCTCTGATGCTGAGCAAAAGATTTTCCCAGAGAAGGCACAGATTAAGGCTGAAATATCGAGATTGTTGGAAGAAAGGACTCACTTGGAGGAGCAGCTCAGAGAATGGGAATCACGTACACGTTCCTTAGAAGGTGAAATCAGAAGCATACAAAGTGAAAAAGTGGAAATGGAGGGAAAATTCTACTTTGAAATCAACCAATTGAAGAATAACATTTCTGAGCGAGATGAACACATAGGAAAATTAAACAAAAGCCTCAGCGATTTAAAGTTGCAAAGGGATGAGCTCGATGCCAAAGTTCTTGCACTCAAAGCAGAATTAAATTCTAGAGATGATCGCATCGAACAAATGGATAAGCATCTGCGTCAGTTGCACATGGAACATCTTGGGCTCATTGCTGGAGCTGATGAGGCACGTAAACTGGTGGATGAGTTGAAATCAAAAGCTAAGGATCTGGAAGAAGAAGTTGAGAGACAAAAGATTATTATCCTGGAAGGAGCAGAAGAGAAAAGGGAGGCTATAAGGCAACTCTGCTTCTCCCTTGAGCACTACAGAGATGGATACAAGAGGTTACGGCAGGCTTTTAATGGTCACAGGAGATTCCCAGTATTGGCAACTTGAGTTTGTGACATTGCACGGTATGCTCTCTCATATGAGGCGATTTAGTTGAAATTGGGAGACTCATGTCTTGTAGGTTTAGTAAAGTCTGCTTTCTCATATGAGGTGATTTAGTTGAAATTGGGAGACTGATGTCTTGTAGGTTTAGTAAAGTCTGCTCTCTTATATGAGGTGATTTAGTTGAAATTGGGAGACTCATGTCTTGTAGTTTTAGTAAAGTCTTCTGATGATTAATTTTCTTACAAAGCATATGGAGAAGAATATGTGGTGTCTTAGGATCATCTTGGCGAAGTGTGTCCCTGGCTGGACCTGGCAAAAGTCTGGGAATCCTCAGAGATGGAGAAATATTTCATCCTGTAATCTATCTTTATTTTTTTACCTTTCCTATCTAGGGTTTTCGTAGGACTTCTGGTATTGAGTTTGGTTCTGCTCGGCAGAAAGACAAGATGTTTATGCTATTTGCGTCTGTGTTTTGTCTGCTTTGAATGTATAACACTATTTGTCATTCAGATACCATGTCAGCTTGTAATGGCAGTTGAAAGAAGAAATATAAATCTTGTTGAATCAAAACAAAATATCATTAGTACTCGTATGTGTATCATTCTCTAAACTGTGTCAATTCCAAATCGCACATTGTTGAATCAAAACAAAATATCATTAGTACTTGTATGTGTATCATTCTCTAAACTGTGTAAATTCCAAATCGCACTAACTTCCAAGAAAGAAGAAATATAAATCTTGTTGAATCAAAACAAAATATCATTAGTACTTGTATGTGTATCATTCTCTAAACTGTGTCAATTCCAAATCGCACTAACTTCCAAGAATGAGAATATTATCATCTTTATTTGTCTACTTCTGTAACCTAAATTCAGGAGTGACCTCCTCTTTGCATGTAGTTCAACGATGGGCGTAAAAGTAGGCTAGCTTAACCGTTCTATATGAATCGCCCCTCTCCAAGCGTTTGATTTATTGGATAATTATTTAAAGACGTAGTCCTATCTTTCCTATACATATTTGTTTACTTTACTATAGGAACCGATATAACATAAGCAAAATGAATTTTAAATAGTTCTATAAATCCTAACCATTTTTTTGGAATTGCTGATTATATCAATAACTAATTACCTACATTTTGAAAGGGTTCAGACTTCAGAGTCAACTCGATCGTCGAGATGGTAAAAACGTATAGAATATTGAAGGTCAAGGGTTTTCTTGGAGCAACTTGAGTTGGCTTGTTTCCTGCATTATGTATCCTCTTAGTGTACAAGAGGATAAGGAAAGGTCATCAATTATACACAGTTTTCAAAAGCGAAGAGGTGAACAATTGTAAATGGGTAACATAAATAAAGAGAAGTTGAAAGATTCCAAACCTAACCAGAATATAAGTTGGAGAGTAGTATACGAAAAGAAGATTGCAATTCACTTAAAACTATTGAAAGGAATGAAACTTATAGATATTAATTAAGTCGAGGATATTATTTAATTTGTAATTTTATTTTATTAAATAAATATAATATTTATATGTTATCATATACCCTTATCGATTTATCTAGTACATATTTAAAAAATAATGATTACCAAGTCTTCCATTATATATATATATATATATATATATATATATATATAAGAGCAAGTGGAGAAT
>JAOQMS010000008.1:5531791-5592618 GCA_027563885.1 Erythroxylum longipes
AATCAAACCTGTACCAACACTCGAGGGCAGTATGATTCAATTTACCACAAATTTGACAAGTAGGTTTATCACCTTTTCTTGATGTTGTTTGCCACTTGTAGCCCTTTCCTTCATGAAATTGTTTGAGTTTGCATTATAGCGACCAATTGGAGTGAAACCTCTTCCTCTTGAACTAAATCCTCCACGACTTCCTCTGTTAGCTCTTCCACGTCCACGTTGACTAACAAAAGCCTGGTTATATTCAATATAACCTTTTTCTTCTTCCTTTTGGCTATTAAGCGTCTGTTCATATCCCTGTAGAGCAAGGACAAACTGATTAAATGTGGGATAGGGAGGTTTAGTTACCATGGCGAGACGGAAACCCTCATATTTTGAGCCTAGTCCACGTGCCAGTTGGAAAACTTTATCAAGATCATCAACTGGTTTCTTGATGGCTGCAAGGTTGTCACAAATTGACTTGAACTCTTTTACATAAGAGTCCAAGGATTTTGATCCTTTCTTGATGGTCATCAACATATTTTTTAAAAAGGCCTTCTTTTTCAACTGTGATTGGCAGTAGTTGTTCTTCTAAGGAACTTCACACATCATACGCAGTGGAATCTTCTCTAACAGATGGCTGAACTTCTTCCTTGATTGTACCAAGTAGCCATGAGATGATCAGAACATCATTTGTAAGCCAGCAATTATAGGCTGGATTCATCTTTCCATTCTCCAGTTTGGCTTCAGGTTTATTACCATTCTTTTCCAAATGATGAAGCACACCGAGACTCCGAGGGAGATGAAGAATTTGTGATCTCCACATCAAATAGTTGTTGGTGCCCAATTTGATAGATATCAAACTGGCACATTAGTGGAACGATTGCAGTGTAAGCTTTGGTTCCTCCATGAATGACTCCCCTATTTTTTGTGGGATATATTATGCTTGCGAGTTTTTCACAGCTCTGATACCATGAAGAACTTTGCAATTATATAAGAGATGAATTTTGTCTCTAGATTGTATTTCTTGTAGAGAGATAAATTTATACAGAATACATTCAATGATAGGATAAGAACAATAGTGTGCTCTAACGGTAACACATGCCTTGAGTTTAGGAAGAGATTGATGGAGTGATAACCTTCCAAAATTATGCTAAGTTTTCAAATCTTCTAGTGATGAATATTCTGTTTCCTTGGCAAGAATATTCTGAAGTGATTGGCTTTCCTTATACTCCTTATTAATCACTAAATCATCAACACAAACTAATCTGGTCAATTGCATGTCCCCTCTGGTGTATACAAATAACGAGTAATCTGATGGACATTAACGAAACCTATAGGCGCGAAGTGCCCCTGCCAACTTCGTATACCAACACCGAGGTGCTTGATGCAAACCATATAAAGGTTTGCGCAATCGACAAACTTTCCTATTAACAGAAGCATCAAAACCAAGACGAAATTTCATGTAAACTTCTTCATTGAGATCATGTAGAAAAGCATTGTGGACGTCCATCTGATGTAATTCCTAGTTCTTAGTTACGGTAATAGCTAAGAAACTTCGCACTGTCACTAATTTTGTAGTAGTTGCGAAGGTCTCTGTATAATCTATTCCTTCTACTTGATGATTCCCAAGAATGACGAGACAAGACGCACCTTGTATCTTTCAATTAAACTATCAGAATTGTACTTGATCCGATACACCCATTTATTGCATATTGTCGTTTTACCTGGAGGTAACGATTCTACAGTCCAAGTTCCATTATCTTCTAAAGCCTGCACTTCTTTTTGCATGGCTTCACGCCACCTTTCATCTTTCATAGCCTTAGCGAAAGAACAAGGCTCCCTGGCGGCAGTAATAGTTGCAAGAAACTGACAATGGGGCACAGAAAAAACATTACAATTCACATAATATGCTATAGGATAAGGAGTACCTGAGAACGTCGATGAAGGAAGTGAACAATGAGCAGAAGAAACACGAGTCGTATAAGTAACACAGTCCTTAAGTCAAGTTGAAACAAAATTTTGTCGCTTCCCTTTACCAAGCTAATCATCTCCCTCTGTACTTTGAATATGTTCCGTAGTTTCAACTATACTTGTCTTACCATTGTGACTACTAAACCCTTCGTCAGTTTCCGATACATGTCCAACAACTTCACTCATTTTTTGGACAATTTCACGCACTTCAATTGATCCATTCTTAGGATATGTGTGCGGCACATTTGGATTAAACTCTCGCTCAATCCCAACGTGACTTAAGTCACTACCAATATAAGCCATGTCACAAACCCCACCATCCTCCTCCATATCTCCACTAATGTCCCCATTATCAGTAAAAGACAAAGCTTGTGGATCACTATAGTATCCACCAAGTACGTCCATACCCTTTGCATAGGGAAATTTGGACTCATAAAATACTACATTAGGAGAATCAAACAACTCACCATTTTCTAACTTATACAACATCCATCCCTTCTTACCAAAAGAATACCCAACTAACATAGACTTTCGACTTCGACTGTCAAATTTTCCTTTAGAATGCAAATTTTTTTGCATAACACAAATACCCAAAAAAATTGTATATAACCCACACTAGGTGCCTTCCCATACAACTTCTCATAAGGAGTTTTCCTTTTAAGTAAATTTGATAGAGTACGATTAATCAAATATGTTGCGGTTAGAATACACTCACCCCAAAAACGAATTGGTAATTTCACTTGAAAACACAATGCTCTGCCTACATTCAAGATATACAGATGTTTCCTTTCTACCCTGGCATTTTTTGCAGAATTTTTGCCATATACATTTGATGAATCATATCACATTCACTGAAATGTCCTTTCAAACATGTAAACTCAGTATCGTTATTGCTTCTTACAATTTTCACCTTCTTACCAAACTGTCGCTTAATTAATGCAAAGAAAAATTTTAGCAATCTTGGTACATCACTCTTTTCTTCCACAAGATACACCCAAACACCTCTAGAAAAATCATCAGCAATAGTTAAGAAATAACGAGATCCACAGGACGCAGGTTCAGTATAAGGTCCTTATAAATCACAATGAATTAACTCAAAAATCTCAGCTACTTTATTATTGTGTAACTTAAAAACTTCACGAGTTTGCTTCGCTTAAAAACAAATACCACAATGTTTCTTAGCTAAATTACTATTCTTAAATGATTTACTAACTTGAGGAAGTAATTCTACTACTTTCAAAGAGGGATGACCCAGACGTCGATGCCATAACTCAACATTCTCCGTTTCTGTTACTATATAGACTCATGCATATGTCATTGCTCGAAGGTAGTAAAGACCACCACATTGTTCACCCGCTCTAATCGGTATCCTTAAAGTGCGGTCCTGTATAACATAAAGTGATTAGTGAATTGTATACTTAAATTTGAATCTTCTAGTAAGCTAGATATAGATAATAAGCTACAATTCAATTTGGGCACTTAAAGAACACACTTCAAAGTCAAACTTTCTCCCAATACTACTGTGCCCACTTTTACAATGTTTATAATATCACCCTTGGGCATGCTGATAGAAGTAGATTAAACATCCCCCATGTTTACAAACCACTCTTGCTGCCCTATCATATGATGTGACGCGCTAGTGTCAACAATCCACAAATCATCAAATTCCTCACCATTGAATCGTTCATTAGTTCCTGCCTTTTGAGTATTCAACATCTTGATCGAATCATTCCATTCTTTATTGCTTAGGCCATCTAATCCTGCATGATCAGCCTCATCTAATGCCTTTTCGTCATTTGCCACAACACCAGCTCCTTGGGACATGTTTGCTCAAGCCATGATTCTATGTCCTTTACCTATAGCATTTATCCCTCGCCCATGTCCAGCTTCTGCTTGCTCATGAGGATGATCACCCTACCACTTGGGATAATCGATTAAGGACAAACATGAGTTAGTGTCGTGACTAGGTCGTTTGCAATAGGCGCAAGTGATGCCTTTATCCTTCTTTCCCCTTGAATTCCGAGTGCTCGTCGTGGGAGCTCGAACAACGAAACTTATAGAATCATTCTTTGGATTTATTGCTTTTGGTTGAATTTCTAACTTCCTCTTCTTGTACTCATTTTGAATAGACATAATTCATGTTAGGCAAAGGTTCAGTACCTAATAAATTTGACTTTACTGTTGCATGAGTGGTATCCAAACTCATAAGAAATTCTCGCACTGTTCGTCTTCACGCCTCTTCTCGAGTTCACGGCTTAAGTTACACTTGCACCCATTATAAGTGCAAGTTGGAAGCACATCATAATCACTAATATCATCCCATATTTTCTTCATACGCCCAAAATAGCTCTTGATTACCATTCTACTTACACTCTATAATTCGAGAGCCATTAACAACAAAGAATCTTTGTTTGATAACATCCCACAGGTGTTTCGCATAGTCCCTATACGAGATTGTTGATCGAAGAGTCGGTTCGATAGTGTTAAAGATCCAAGCAACTATCATTGAGTTAACAGTCCACCAATCTTCAAGATTTGGGGAGTCAGTCGCAGGTTGCTCAATGTTCCCATCAATAAAATTGATCTTCTTCTTTGCACGTAGCAAGTTTCTCATCCCCTTTGCCCATTCTTCATAGTTTTGGCCTTTGAGAACTACATGAGTGAGAATTAATCTTGGATGGTTGTTTAAGCCAAGAAAGAAAGAAGATGATGATTTGCTGTCGCCTCTGCTTGTCATATTTACTTGTAAGAGTGTCGTTTTTGATTGTAGGACAAAACGCTTTATTTTAAGGTCGTGGTGCTCTGTTTTGGGGTTGAGGTTTTTGGTTTCGAGGTTGGAGAATATTGTTGTGTTTCTTGCTCTGATACCATAAAGAAATCAGAGATGTTTGGGAAGAACTTCCTATCTCCGTACGTTAATTCATGTCCCAAATATATAGAACTACAACACACCTTGAGCCCCAAGAAAAGGAATCGTACATCATCGGAAATCCAAAAAATCTTGCTAAACTAGGAAAGCCAAATATATACCATAATCTAATCTCCTAATTATTTACAATCATCTCCTAAATAGGTATAACTTCCTAATAGAAACTTATTTGATATTTTCTAATTATATTGTGCTATTTTATGATTTTCTTAGTTTCTTATTTTCCATCGACGTCTATTTTTATGCTTTTTTACTCTTCCTGGATTTTATTTCTTCGTTTCTTCGTTTTTAGTTTTCTTATTTATCATTTATCTGCATTTTTGCATTTCTAATTGTTTGTTATTATGAGTTTTTGGTTTATTTTAGCTTTTACGTTTCTACATTTTGCGTTTATGGTTTCTTTGTTTCAATTTTTTTTATTTATGCGTTTCTACATTACTGGTTTTTCTATTTATTGTTTATATGTGTTTTTGTATTTTCAATTGTTTATTATTTTGTGTTTTTTGTTTATTTTGACTTTTACGTTTCTGCATTTTGCGTTTCTAGTTTTTTTATTTATTCATTTCTATGTTACTAGTTTTCCTATTTATCATTTATTTGCGTTTTTGCATTTCCAATTATTTGTTATTCTGCGTTTTTGGTTTATTTTAGATTTTAGATTTCTGCATTTAGTATTTCTGGTTTCTTCGTTTCTAGTTTTTTTTATTTCTATGTTTTTACATTATTGATTTTCCTATTTATCATTTATCAGTACTATGCATTGCAATCATGTTTTTATTTTTAGTTTTTATTACAAATCTCAACTAAATTTTTTTTTTCCAGTTTTGTTACAAATATTAATTAAACAAATTTTTGTTTTTTTATAAAAAAGCATAAAAATAAAAAATATAAACAAAATGGAGTTTGCATAAAAAATGGAGTGGATGGACGGCTCCATCCACCAACCCCCATCACCTAACCCCAAGTGCCTATCTATGTTCTCCTACCACGCCCACCACAACAGAACCGTCAAAACACTAACGACGTCAACTACGACTAGTTGGCTAATCCTCGTTCCTCGTTCCTCGTTCCTACTGTTCCTAACGTGCCTAAACGACCACTTCACTTTAATTTCAAAGCACGGCCACACCCCCTACCTAACGTCGAACTCTCACGTACACAAGCTTAGCTCTTTGGTTCTATATAAGCCCCCCTAAACTTGGTCTTATATTAGCTCCACCAACACCAAATTTTCCTACCGTTCGCGTCTCTCCCTTTCCTTTGTTTTGTCTTTGTGGTGCTAGCCATCTATTTTGGTAATAGGGGTAATTATGGATCTCCTCCTCTTGGAGAAGACCCTTTTGGGACTCTTCCTCGCTACTATTGTTGCTATTGTCGTTTCCAAACTACGTGGCAAGCGTTTCAAGCTCCCTCCTGGACCTCTTCCTGTTCCTGTCTTCGGTAACTGGCTTCAGGTTGGCGATGACTTGAACCACCGCAACCTCACTGACCTTGCCAAGAAGTTTGGCGACATTTTCCTTCTCCGTATGGGACAACGGAACCTCGTCGTCGTCTCCTCGCCGGAGCTCGCCAAAGAGGTGCTTCATACACAGGGAGTTGAGTTCGGGTCTCGCACCCGCAACGTGGTGTTCGATATATTCACTGGAAAAGGACAGGACATGGTCTTCACAGTCTACGGCGAGCACTGGAGGAAGATGAGGAGAATCATGACGGTCCCTTTCTTTACTAACAAAGTTGTCCAACAGTACAGAACAGGTTGGGAATTCGAGGCCGCGAGTGTTGTGGAAGATGTTAAGAAGAACCCTGAAGCGGCTACAAATGGAATTGTACTGAGGAGGAGATTGCAGCTCCTGATGTACAATAACATGTACAGGATCATGTTTGATAGGAGATTCGACAGCGAGGAAGACCCTTTGTTCGTAAAGCTCAAAGCTTTGAATGGTGAGAGGAGTAGGTTGGCACAGAGCTTTGAGTATAACTATGGTGATTTCATCCCTATTCTTAGACCATTCCTGAGAGGTTACTTGAAGATCTGTAAAGAGGTCAAAGAAAGAAGGCTTCAGCTCTTCAAGGACTATTTCGTTGATGAAAGGAAGTAAGTAATTCGTCGTTTTCATTAATCTTTTTTCATTAAAGCTTCCGCTTTGGTGTGGTTCAAGCTTCAGGTTCCTTCAACAGTCTTGGTTCTCTCTTGGTTTTTTATGCTTTGAATAGCTTCGAAAATCCCAAGAAATTCCTTTTCTTTTGGCCTCTAAAGTTTCGATTATCCCAATGACTAATTCATGTTTCCTTCCCTTTAATGACTTTTGCTTTAATTAAATGGAAGTACGGCCAAAAGTTATATTTTTATATTTGTAATAGGTAAAAACAATTGCTCTTAATCGTGAAAATGGTTGCTGCTTTTAACCTTTTTATTGGTAATAACCATAAATTTATTCGTGTAGGAAACTGGCAAGCACAAAGAGCATGAGCAACGAAGGGTTGAAATGCGCAATTGATCACATATTGGACGCTCAGCAGAAGGGAGAGATCAACGACGATAACGTTCTTTACATCGTTGAGAACATCAACGTTGCCGGTAATAATCTATATTTATTCTGCACAGCCTTTTCCTTTCTTATCAGATTTCAACAGTTCCTTATTTCGTTGCTATTGAACGAATTTGGTAATTTGGTGGTACCCTCTAGGTTTTAATTGCGTCTCCGAAACGGTTTAAAAGGTTTTTGAGACTATCGTTAGTTTACATAATGACACAGTACTTACTGGCGTGAAGAAGTAGGTAAGGCGTCAGTATATATTTACTTCAGCGATAGGAAATTAAATAGATGTCGTCATCTGTAGCATTATGCGTCCCATCCCACCTACATGTCTGGTAAGCAAAAACATATCACGAACTGTTCACATAAGACAGGTTCAGGCGGACATAAAAATGGCCCCGTTGTATTAGAAAAGTAAGTGACTTTGTGGTGGGTAGGCTTGACAATGGTTTAGAATGGACTTTACTAAATCCTAATTTTTTTTTACTGATTTGTTATCGTTGTAAGGGCTTGGCCTACCTAGGCCTAAGCCTGGCATGGTAACTTTTTCCAGGTTTGAGATTAAGATAGTCGAGCCCTAATTCGAGCCCGAGCGACTTAAAGAAACCCGTTGGCCTAGTCCAGCTAGAATTTTTTAAAAATTAAAAAAAAAGGAACGTATTTTTCTTATAATTATCGATGGGGTTTGCCAAGCCTAGTGGTAGGTTGGCACAGCAATTGTTGTAGGTAAACCAACTAAAATAATAAACATTGCAGTTAAAAGTAATAAAAAGTTGTATAGATAAATCTGTATACATCATTGGTAGGTAGTAGGAAATGCTTTTCTCACCTACTTTGTGTTGGTAGAACTTTCATCATTACGAAGGAGCTTGATATTATAAGCTTTGCTGGTAGATAGATGTACCAAATAGTTTACTTAATTCTCTATATTCATGTGGACAGCAATTGAGACAACGCTATGGTCAATCGAGTGGGCGATAGCAGAGCTTGTGAACCACCCTGAAATCCAGAAGAAGCTGAGGATTGAACTTGACACGGTGCTTGGACCTGGTCACCAAATCACCGAACCCGACATTCACAATCTCCCTTACCTCCAGGCTGTGATCAAGGAGACTCTCCGTCTTAGAATGGCAATCCCTTTACTTGTGCCCCACATGAACCTTCATGATGCTAAGCTTGGTGGGTATGACATCCCTGCAGAGAGTAAAATCTTGGTGAACGCATGGTGGCTAGCAAACAATCCTGCAAACTGGAAGAACCCTGAAGAGTTCAGGCCGGAGAGGTTCTTGGAAGAAGAGTCTAAGGTTGAGGCCAATGGCAATGACTTCAGGTACCTTCCATTTGGAGTTGGTAGAAGAAGCTGCCCTGGAATTATTCTTGCATTGCCAATTCTTGGCATCACCGTAGGACGCTTGGTACAGAACTTTGAGCTTTTGCCTCCTCCTGGTCAGTCGAAGATTGACACCACCGAGAAAGGTGGCCAATTCAGTTTGCACATATTGAAGCATTCCACCATCGTGGCAAGGCCAAGGTCGTTTTAGTTAAGCTTCACGTCATGTTTTATTGTGTTAATGACGATGGAATGTTGAAGTTGGGGAATCATTTGGAATGCTGCTTTGTAATGAGCATTTCATTGTTTGCGTTATATATATGTGTTGTGACAATGGAAATCTAAGAACTTCAAGGTACTTGAGGACTTTTCAGTAAGTTTTTTCTTGTAATCATTTGCTGTGATTTCTTCAGCAATCTATCTTCCGTTTCCATCATCCGTAATGTGACAAATTACAATGTCTGACTTAAAATTGAATCAAGTTAGCTTCTTTTATTCATTTAATGAATTCGTATTTGTTATTCCAAAAAAAAAAGAGAAGGCATTAGTGTTCAAAAACTAAAATTTTTTATTATCGTATTCGTTTTATAAGTTTAGGAGTTTTGTTGCGAACGTAAAATAGGTTAGATAACCTGGAGAAAATTTGGTGAACTCTCACGGCACATTTGAGCTAATTCCTAAGGGTCGATAACTCCTCAGAAAGAAATAGTAGGCAGTTCAGGTAGATTTATCTTCGGACATTCACTCCTTTTTATAATCCGCATGACTTGAACTAAAAGGTATGTTGATTGACAAAGTTTGTCTTTAAAGAGAAACCTTAGAAAGTGTTTAGACTCTAAAGACTTTATTTGAGGTCAGATTGAAACACCAAAAAGAAGGATATTCGCCCACTTCGAAGATTTCAAGGGGACAGTCAGTAGAATTGACTGAAGGTTCGGATTTAGTTTTTAATAAAATTAAATTATATATTTTAATTAATTTATTTAAGAAAATCTACTTAATTACTTAAAACTCAATCCCTATTAACTCAATTCCTGCTTAAAAATGTCAAGCCTTTTCATTCATTTCAGTGAAAGAATTGGATAATTTAGTCATTTCTTCCTTTCTTACAATACTTTTATTTTTTAAACTTTTAGCTAATCCCACAGATAAATAAGATCCAAACTTGTCTCCTCCTAATATTAAATGTGTTTAGAAAGCATTTAATGCTTCTCAAAAGTAGATAAAATGATATCATTTCTTTTTTTTCTTATTTTCTAAGAGATACACCTAATCATGACCACTCATAACCCTATGCATGGTTATTCAACCAAGTTCTTTCTCACAACTCACTTTTATTCTATCTCACCCATCTATTCTTAACTATTTATGACTTTTCTCACTCTGCAACTTTCGATTGAGTCAGAAAGGGCAATACAAAAATAGGAAGATAGCTATTGTTGTTGAGCACATTATTTTCATGCTGGAGGAAACGATTTCGAGTATGGATGTTACTGGTGGTGTAGAAAGATGGGAGATGGCTAAATTTGGGCTCAAATCTTGTGTTGGTTATTGTATGACTAACTCTACTTGCCAGACTTTATTGCAAAGTGCATTCTTTCCAGCAATGTTCCAATTATATTCAGGTATAGATATTTATTCTTTTAAGTATGAGAAGAAAATTTTTGAATTGAAATTTGTAGTTATATGCATCAATTATATGAAGCATAAAAATTGGTTTGCACAAGCATGCATATATATGAAGCTTAAAAATTTTAAAATTTCCACTTGTATTTTACCCAAAAATGTGAGGTCAATAGGTTAAAACAATTTCTTTCACAAGTTGTTGTGCAAAACTGGTGGCATAGGGGAATGCAATATAAGTCCCCTTTTGCCCTATAATCTATCTATTGTAGGTGTAATTATGTTGATTGCAAATAAGTTTACTTATTTAAGAAGATGATGAATTATCTATTATATATTTTCTTTTGCTATTTTGTATTTTATTTCTATCATCTCTTTTTGGTCAGCCTTTTAACCGAGGTTTTAATTTTAACTTATATAATCATGCTTATTAAATATTCTTATTATAACTATTAAATATTTTCAGCAAAAGGGGACTTGTTTTATTTTCAATTGCCTTGTCATATCAATAGTTTCAGATAAGAGAAGGTTTTTAATATCAGAATTTGCCACCTTTTATCTGTGGCCTATATATCCTATTATATAAGGGATCATAATCCTTTACAGAAAGGCTTTTTCTTTACAAACACATCAAAGTTCTCGATTAGAAAGAAAGAAGAGGTGTTGTTAGAGTGTGTTCTTTGTGGTAGGGGAATGAATTTCATTTTGCAAAAGATTCATTGGATTTGAATTTCATTTCTATCTCCATTTTTGTTATGTTATGCCTTTTTTGTAAAACATTTTTACGTTCTTTTTTCTGTTTTTTATGATTTTCATCTAACCGCTAGAACTGTTACTTTCTATTTAGTTTTTCATCTTACTTCTAGGACTATTAGTATAATAATGCTTTATAAAAGGTTCCTTCTTTGCAAAAAATATCAGAAGTTCTAGTCTAGAACAAAGGAATATGTGCTTTTCTGGTAGAGTGAATTTCATTTGGTAGAAGATTCATTCTAAGTGATGATGTTAGAAATATAGTTTGTATATCTATTGTGAAGATATCAGGTTGTTATATATGTTCTTGCTTTGGTATAACTACTGAAACTGCCTCAGAAGACAATGGATTACGTGTAATCAACTTAGAATTCTACCTGTGGTTTCAAGGAGAAACCAGTGTGGTATCAAGAGTGAAGTTATGAAGTCCAATGACAGAAATTCTTTTCATCTTAAAGAAAATCAGATTCCACTATTGAAGGAAAATGCATCAGGTAGTGAAATAGAAAGTACAGCTGTTGCTCATGTTTTAGGAGGTATAATGACAATCTTTATGAAAATTTAATAAATCTATATATGATGTGCTCTTTGCATTAGTTATGTTTTACAGCAAGCATGTCCATTTTTTCTCACATTCAACTATTGTGTTATTTTTGTTAGGAGTTCATGGAAATATTATCAGAAACTGTTGTTTACCACCTTCCTCTTCAATTCTTACAAATCAATACTTTTTGGAAAGAAGAATATCATCTATTTAAACTCATTTACAACATAATGGTGTTACACCAATTTCTGAAGCAAATGGATCCAGCTCAACCAAGAGCAGATAAACAAATTATGGATTCAAGCAGAGGCGTCCATTTACAGATCTTTCAAACTGTGCTAATAACCTTTTCAAACATTTTAACTCATTAGTTGTTCCAGGTTTGTCAATGTTAGATTGTATATAACAAACGTTATATTTAGTTGTAAATTATTCAATTTCATATACTTCTTTTATGTTTAGAGGAAGTTGGTTGCTCAAACAAACTGTTCAAATCAAGGGAAAATTTGGAAGTAAATAGCCTTCCTCAGATTCAATCTGTTGAAGTTCACCATGTTTAATCTCCAAGAGAACTTAAAATGCAAATCTATTAGCAATGAAGCCAGGAAGACATGTTATTAGAAGTATGGGCAAATGTAGTGCTATAACTTGCAATTGCAAAATTCATGACAAAATTGAGGCTTCAAACATTGCGTGTGAAATTGGATTGCCAGATCTAAATGTTCCACTGGAAGATTATACAAATAAAGAAGCCGATGACATTATTGATCTTTTGTCAGAAGATTCACAATCTGAACTATCAGATGAAATTGGCGGCACAATAGATAATAATGTGAATGGTATGGATATAACTGTAATTATGCTAAATTAACTGTCTTTCAAATTTTTGATGAAATAAAATTTTCTTCTTTGTTACAACTATTGTAAATGAATTGAATGGTGCATCCATTCAACAAGGTACACTTGACATATTTAATTTTTCTATTTATATAATTTTGTTAAGACATTGGGTTAATTTTTGTTTCTCTAATGTACTTATAGGGTATTACACATTTGAATTCATTTATTATTATTACAATTGAAAGTGATGATGCAAACTATGCAATTGAGATTAATGAAGATGATAGTATTGAAGAAAGCACTTACTTTGCACATAAAGGTTTAATATCTCAGAAGTTGTTTAACATCTTTTGCATAACTTGTGTTTGCCTTAGTTAATATTAGATTTATTTCTCTTTTACAGAATATATTGATCTTGGTGATCCTCATTGTTTCTGCATTTACTGTGGAGCTCAAATGTGGTACTGTGAGAGGATTCAGAAATCTAAGCACACTGTAAATCCTAGATTTGGTCTTTGTCATGTTCAAGGAAAGATTCAACTACCATATTTCAAGCAACCTCCAGAGTATATAAGGAAATTAGTATTCAGTAAACAGTTGGCAATATCCAAACATTTTATGAAATATATCAAGATTTATAACATGATGTTCAATTTCACTTCTATGGGAGGAAAGGTTGACAAGTCACTTAATGATGGAAATAGTCCTTATTCTTTTGTAATGTCTGGCCAGAATTATCATCATATTGGCAGCTTACTTCCAGTTGAAGGCCAACCACCAAAATTTTCCCAAATATATATCTTTGATACAAAACATGAAATTGATAATCGAATGACTGTTATAAGGTACATCTTAAATTCACGTCATGTCTTCCATGTAATTTTTATGTCATTATTAATTTTCCATGATGAAACTATATGTTCCATTTTCAGATCAAAAGATGATGAGAGTTTTCTGGATCGTATTATTGAGATGAATTTGAAGGAGATGCTTGATAGTTATAATATATTAACTTAGGCTTTTAGAATGGCAAGAGATAGATTTCAAACATCTAATAGCAAGGATTTGAAGCTAAGACTAATCCACAAAAGAGAAAGTGATGGCAGAACTTATAACTTGCCTACAACATCACAGGTAACAACATTAGTGGTTGGTGATGTGGATACTTTAGATATTGGGAAGGATATTATTGTTCAAACACAATATGGGCTATTGCAAAGAGTACATGATTTGCATCCAGCCTATCTTCCTATGCAATACAATTTGTTATTTCCTTATAGTGTAAAAGGATATAGAGAAGATATCTCTCATTGTGATGCATCACTGTCAAGTACTAAAAAGAAGACTAAAGTCACATTACGGGAGTATTTAGCCTTTAGAATGCAAGATAGAGACGATGAAAAATCTCTTCTATTGCATGCTAGGAGACTGTTCCAACAATTTGTTGTTGATGGATACACCATGATGGAAAATCAAAGAATCAGTTATGTTAAAACTCATCAAGAGGATCTTAGAGCTGATCTTTATAGCACTGTTTCAAAAGCAGTATCACAAGGGTATACATCAAATGCGTCTGTTGGTAAATGTATATTTTTGCCGTCAACTTTCATTGGAGGGCCGAGATATATGATACAAAATTATCAAGACGCAATGGCCATCTATAAATGGGCTGGCTATCCTCACATCTTTATCACTTTCACTTATAATCTGACATGGCCTGAATTGACACGTCGATTAAAGGATTTGAATTTGAAAGTAGAAGATAGACCAGATTTAATAGTTTGCATTTTTAAGATGAAGTTAAATTGTTTGATGAAAGAGCTAATGCGAGGCAAAATTTTTGGGACAGTTAAAGCTGGTAATTTTTCTGTCCATTATTCTTCAATTTGTATCGTGAGTTTCTATTGCTTTGACTTGTTAAAGTAGTTTTTTTTCCTTTTAACGTCATATTGCGAAGCATTTGTAATTGTTTCACTTGCAATTGTTGCTTCATTGAATTGTTCTATTATGTTAATGACTATTTTAGTACATATTTCATGGTTCATATATTCCTTATGTATTTCTTACAACCATATTTTACTATTCATTTAAGGTTCGTCCTTTATTAAAGATCCCCTCAAATGTTAATTGATAAACACAATATATTCCAATATTTGTTCATTCATTTACAATACTAAATGTCATTATTTTAAATTTGTTTCACCAAAATCTCTTTTCAAGTCGATCCTGACAGTTAACTTAATTTTTTAATATATTGTATAATATATTATTTGATAGTTTTTTTCATCCTTGTTTCAGTTATTTACACAATCGAGTTCCAAAAACGTGGCTTACCTCATGCTCACATCCTTCTGTTCTTAAATGATAAAGAGAAGTACCATAATCTTGAAGAGCTTGACAAGATTATCTGTGTTGAGATTCTAGATCCTGTAACTGACACAACTTTATATAACGTTGTTTCTAAACATATGATGCATGGACCTTGTAGAAGTCTAAATCCTAAATCTCCAGGCATGAATGAAGGTAAATGTGGAAAGTATTATCCTAAATCTTTTGTAGGAATCACTTCTTTTGATGACGAAGGATTTCCTATTTATAGGAGAAAAGATGATGCTAAGTTGATACACAAAAAAGGGGTTGACCTTTATAATCAATTTGTTATTCCTTACAACTAAGAATTACTTCTGAAAGATGCATCCCATATCAATGTTGAGTACTGCAATCAAAGTTCATCAATTAAATATCTTTTCAAGTATTTGAGCAAGGGAAATGATCGAGTTACTGTTGCCTTATATGATCATAATCAAACTTTGAGCAATGATGAAATTGATGAACCTAAAATGTTCTAGATTGTTGATTTATTTCTT
The DNA here is from genome assembly GCA_027563885.1 of Erythroxylum longipes. Taxonomy (NCBI): domain Eukaryota; kingdom Viridiplantae; phylum Streptophyta; class Magnoliopsida; order Malpighiales; family Erythroxylaceae; genus Erythroxylum; species Erythroxylum longipes. The sequence goes on from JAOQMS010000008.1 coordinate 5,547,165, forward strand.
CTCATGAAGCATGTTCTAGAATATTGGGTTTTGAAATTCATTATAGACAACTATCTGTTGAGAGGCTTTATTTTCATCTTCCTAATCACAGCAAATGTACTTTACTAAAGGGCAAACACTTGAATTAGTTGCTAAGAAGCCAAGGAACAAAGAGAGCATGTTTATTGCTTGGATGGAGGCTAACAAGAAATTCCCAGAAGGTAAACAACTTACCTATGCAAAGTATCCCTCTAAGTTTGTCTACCAAAGTGAGAATAAAAAATGGAAGAAAAGAGTCAAAGGACTGAAAATTGGTAGAATGATCCATGTTTTACTATATGCTAGTGAACTTTTCTATCTCAAACTTCTATCGAGTCAGGTGAAAGGCTCAGAGAGCTATAAAGATATAAGAACTGTTAATGGAATAATTTATCCAACTTTTATGGATGCATGCTATCAACTTGGGTTACTAAGTGATGATAAAGAATACATTGATGCTATTAATGAAGCATCTTTGTGGGGTACTGCTCATTATTTGAGATCTCTATACATTACAATGCTTTTGTGCAATTCTATTTCACGGTCGGAATATATATGGGACAAGACATGGAGACTTCTAGCAGAAGATATTGTTTATTCTTAACAAAAAAATACGGATGCAATGGTGAGCAACACAATCTTGGAAATGTTTCCAAACTACTGTATTTTTATTTGTTCAAGCATTGGATTATATTTCCCTTTATACTATTTCAGTTTGTGTCATTCATACCATGAATTATTTTATGTCAAATATTTATTTTCCTTCCAATATTCCTCATTTTTTATGTTTATACATTAGATTATACTTACTTACTATACTTTTTGTCAAATAATGTTTGGTATTGTTATATATTCATGGTTGCTTGAAACATTTAGTGTAATTTTTTTTGTGAAAACCATTTCAATATTAACAGCTGTAATTTTTTGTTACAGATTTAAGACTTACAGATTCTTAATTGCAAAATTTTGCTCTAGCTGAGATTGACAATCTCTTAAAAGCAAATGGTAAAAGCTTGCAAGATTTTCCTCCAATGCTTATTCCACAAGGCCATGTTGATCTTGATTTGTAAAATAGACTTATTGCAGATTAGTTAAACTTTAATAGGCAACTACTTTTAGAACAACTAAGTACTCTCTTGAGCACAATGACTGTAGAACAAAGAGTTGTCTATGATACAATTATGGAATCTGTAATTTAAAACAAAGGAGATACTTATTTTTTGTATGGCTAGGGTGGACCAGGAAAAACTTTCATATGAAACACTCTCACTTGTGTGTTAAGATTAGAAGGTCATATTGTGCTCATTGTAGCAACTAGTGGTATCGCATCAACCTTACTTCCTGCTGGATGCACTGCTCATTCTAAGTTTGCTATTCCTATTCAATTGACTGATCAATCAACATGTAATATCAGACAAGGAAGTTTCAAAGAAGAGTTGTTGCAAAAAACTAAATTGATAATTTAGGATGAAGCTCCTATGGTTAAGAGGCAATGCTTTGAGTCTTTAGACCATATATTCTCAGATTTGACGTTCCTGATAGTCTTCACAAACCTTTTGGTGGAAAGTCTGTTGTATTTGGTGGTGATTTCAGACAAATACTACCTGTAATTCGTGGTGGTTCTAGATTTGACATTGTTCATGCAACTATAATGTCTTCTTACTTATGGCTTTTTTGTCAAGTCCTAACTTTGATAAAAAAAACATGCGATTGCATGTAAATTCTCAAAATACTAATGCTGATGAATTGAAAGAGTTTTCAGATTGGGTGCTTAAGATTGGAGATGGAAAATTATCAAAACCTAATGATGGAGAAGCACTTGTGGAAATAACTCCTGAATTTCTACTAACTGAGTTTCGTGATCTTGTTGCTGCTATTGTTGATTCAACTTATCCAGAGATTAAAAAAAAATTAATGATCCAAACTCAGTTAGTAAATTGTCTACTCTTTCGTGTGTTTGCTTAGAATTAATTTGTTAATTAGGAAGGAGATGAAGATGGGTTTCTTGATGAGTTAGAATGCTTGGTTAAGAAAACTTATCTTTACAGGGTACAAGTCACTGCATGTAATAAAATCAACAAATCTTCAAGTTTCACTGTCAAGAAAGTAAGTCGTAATGGGCAACTGGTCAATAAATACATGGATTCTCTACCCCAGTCTCAGGTATTACTCTACTTCCCATTACAAAGAAGAATAGCAACTATTCATCATTAGATGAAACTTCATTGATATTCACAGATATGTATATATTGTAGCAATATTGATTTCATGAAATAGAATATTTTTCCAGGAATGTTATCTGAGTGATTCTGCTACTGATCTTTTATTAGGACCACTGGTCTTGATAAATCCTAACAAAGCTGTGAGTAATAATACCACTATTACACATTCTAATTTTTTCCTGTTCTATCAAGAAAATTTCGGTATTCTTTATTTTTATAATCGTATTATTATAGCAAATTACTTCTGTTGGAGCCTTGGCTACAATTAATACTTAGCAAACTATATGATTGATTTCCTACCAAGTTCAATTATCTAATTTTTCTTCTTTTCAATGACACTATATTAAAAATTAAGATATATATTAGCTCATTGTAAAACCATTCATTGTTAAATTAATTAGATGTAAATAGGCATTTAGTAATCAATTATTGAGTTTTGCTTTGCAAGATTCAATTCTGGATGAATCACTAAGTAACAACCCTATTAATATTCCACCTCTGTCATCATTAACTACTGTGAACAAACAAGTATGTACATACCATTTATATTATGTATAATATGGATCACATATGAATGATTATTCTTATTCATTTAAATTTATGCTAGGATTCTATTCAATCAAAAGCACCACAACCAGTTTTTGCATATGAAATTGTAAGACAATCTTTTGCTTTAGAAAGTTGAATTTCTTGGTTGGGAAAAAACAATAACATAGTAACCTACAGAAAGTGCCAACATATCTGCTTCTCTTATAATATGCGTTTCATTCTGCAGGATTCAAATCAAATTGAATCACTTAGCTACTTTCAGAAAACATTCTTGATGGGTGTATTTCTCTATCTGTAGTTGATAACAAAGTATGTACATCTATTTCTTCAATATATTCATTTATTGTGTATTCTACTTATTGAGTTTATTTAATCACGAGATGATAGAGCTGCAATTTGCGACACTGAAATAGACATTACTTCCTCAACTCAAATCACACCCCGGATTTTCAAAATGAAGAAACCAATATCAGAAACTTCTAAGGATGATATGCCTTTATGTGATTTAATATCACCACAAATGTCTTCAACTAAGTTGATCACCAAAATCAAAAGAGAAAATTTAACTTAACTATGAAATGTTCAAAAATGACCAATTTTTTGTCATCTACTTTTTGTTTAGTAAACTATCTATCTATTTTGGGGCCTGCAAGTATTTTGTACTTGAATAGTAAACTATCTATCTATCTTTTGTACTTGTATAAATATGGCTCTCATGTTTTGGGACTCATTTTGTTTGTAAGATTCCTATTTTATCATAATCTTATTTTATGACATGCATGATGTAGATATATTATCTCCAATTTTTCCTTCTTTACAATAGATATATTCGTCTTCTGTATTACATAATTAAACTTCAAAAGAAATGTTCAATAAATAAACATAATATTCATAAACATCTTTCATTCTATTAATGAACCATTTGTGTATTTAAGCATAAAATATTTTGCTAAACAAAACAAAACTTTGCTTCATATTGAAGTTAAAGCACATGATAATGAAAATATTCTTATGAATTGTACTTAACACTTTAATCATATGTTAATCAGGTAATATTTATACAAGTTAGTTTCATAAGTTGGTAAATTATTTGTATTAATAAATATTTTTTATAAAAATTAGTTACGTTAAATAATATATTTCTTTCAATTCTATAGTTAAAATTCATTATTTACTTTGTAACAACTCGTGCAAAGCACGGGGTTGGGAACTAGTTATGATTTTAAAATATCAAGACACTCCAATTCAATAGATTTAGAGGTCAAAAGTTTTGCATACACAGCTAAATCTTTTGTCTTGTAGATTTTTATAATTGGACTAACGTTAGGATTTAGTAACTTCTTTAGTAACCCTACTAAGATCACATTTAAATACAACTTCAAATTAAACTACTTTTGTCACATAAATTATAATATATTTTATTGAGATTGATTAGATAGTTAACCTTTTAATTCTTAAATAAAAATATTATTAAGAATATATTAATACAAAATTTTTACGATTATTGATAAAATTACTCACTCGTCAAATTTTGCATTTTTGTTTATTAGTGTATAGATGTCGCAATTAGTAAATGATAATTCTTTTCAAACAACAGACGAAGGTTGATTTAGTGTTTAAACTATAAACAATTTATATTATCAGAGAAGGACAACTAAATTATTATAAAAGATGAAATGTTATGTTAAATTGGATTAGTACTTTATAATTCACTCCTTTTTTTTGAAAGCATAATCAAACCATGTGATTCATGCTTAGAAAAGAGGGATTGATCATTGATGAAGTAAAAGAAGGGGAAAAAAAAAGAAGGAAAATGATAGACGATGTGGGTCTAAATCTAAATCAGCACATCAAATGGAGGAGATATTTTGAACCCCATTTCATTTTTTGTAAGTATCACCATGATTGCATGATAATTCTCAGTTAGGAGAGCTCAAAACAATAGTTTCATCGGGTTCATGCAATCTTAAATTTCTTGACTAATGTATTCAAAATACTATTTAGTTGTTTCCTAATTTTTAGGAATAGTAGGTGGTAATGTTTTGTTATTTAAGCATGTTTATTATTGAGTTTTCATGTTAAGTTGTATTTAGGTTAATATCTGTTTATTTGCTTAGTTGATTGTTTTTTTAAGAATTTTTAATTTAAGGGTTTGTCTACTTATTTAGGCATAGTGTTCTGAATTCTTGAGTTAAGCTAGCAGTAAATTTTTTTTTCTTTTATCAAGCAAAACTTTATATCTTGTTGATTATTATATTTTCTAACAATTATACCATCAGTGCTATATGGTTTTTATGGACCCGTAAGAATAGAGTAAAATTTTTAGGCAAAAATACATTTAACCCTCAAGTATTTTATTTATATCCCCTTTATTTTAAACATAAACTTATTATCTTTTTGAACATAAGTCAAAGTTAAAGGAGTTTAAAATTTAAAAATATTTTCTTATCTATTACTTTTTATTGTTATCTCTATTCTATCCTTATAATCCAAAAAACTGGAATCTATCCAATCTACCCTAAGTTGTTTTTGGAAGAAATGACTCCTAAAGAAATCAACTTTACTGAGAAGAAAATCAGAATTGGAGGAAATTATCTCCTGTCTCTTTTTTTTAATCTCAAAATGAAAAAAAATTCAATAAAATTTGAAAATGTTTGGAAAAAAAGAAAAAAAATTTGGTCTGCAATTAAAGTTGACTTCTTGAGGAGTGATTTTGAATCATACTTTTTGACTGCCCTCACAACTCTCTCATGGCTGGGTAAGTAACTCTATTCTTCGTTTTCCTGCTTTATTGGATCATCTTGGAGATTACATTGACTTTGTTTGTTGGGGTTTACTTGGATTTGTTCCGATTGCAGTAAAGATTGAACCTTTTTACTTACTCATCTGGTTTTTAGCTATTTTCATTATATTTTTAAGTAGTTCCATCAATTTCATCATCTAGGTAATTGTGAATATGACAATATTCCCCTTTTTGTGAAGTATTTACCTTGGTTTGTTAGTGCTATTGAGTTTATCTTGGTAATAGTGTTGTGATTTCTTTTCTGGTTTAGGTTGGGTATTGGAGATGGTGAAGTAATCTGATCAGTGTTAACTAGGTGAGGAAAGGGAACTGACTTGAGGTATTGATTTTTGTATGAGAACTTGTATTTGGAATAGAGATGCAATTTTTTAACAAATGACAGATAAAAGTTGTTTCCTTAGTTAGTTTAGTGCCATCTTAGGCACTATGGTGTGATGTTTGTTTGAAAAGTGACATGGGGAAGACTGGAAGCAATAGTAGAAGGCTTGACTTTTGTATATACATGTTTGATGTTCATTTAAAACTCTAATTGTGAAGCTTTGTAGAAAATTTGTTAGGAATTTATGGGTAAACTGCTATAAATTCTTTCATCTTTTTTCTGTTTTGCCCTTGTCTTTATCTTCTGTGCCTGCTTTAGTATCAAGGATTTTTACAGAATGAGGATAACCAACTGCTAAGTTTTAGATGCTGACTTCTCAAGTAATATATTTCGACAAAATCTAAATTTTTGTGAATTCTTGAAAGGGAAAATCAATTTGGTCGCTTTAAATTATGCAGCTTTGTTTTGGTCCATAATTGGGAAGTAAGAACTACTAAATAGGTACTGAAACCAAAGTTTATTAAAAGTTGAGAAATCTTGTCAACATATGGGTTGATTTTTTTTCCCTTTTTCTACTTTTATCTTTTTCATAGTAGATGTTGGGGCTTTAATTGTTTAAAGATTATTTTTTTCTTAATTAGGTTGCTTTTTTTTAAATGGCTACTCAGAACTTTTGAATGTGACAACTATAGCTTGAAAATTTGAAAACCATGCATTTTCCCATGACTAATCTTTCTTATGTCGTTTTTGAGGATACTAATCTATGTTTAACATAGCATAGCTTTATTTATACTTGACCTGTATTTTACCTTAATAAGCTCCCACTCTCACTCACTTGATAAAAACAACATAATAACATATTTCACATTCTACATTATGCTTCCAGAAACATGTAAAATTAAAGAGGGGTGTGGTACAATCTGATGAGTCCACTGATGATGGATCTGATCCTGAATATTTTCTAGATGGGGATAGTTTAAGTGACACTTGTGATCTTCATAGATTATGACAGAAGTGAAGGAGAACCACCTAACATTGAGTTAGGAGATTATGTTGAATATGCAAGTCTCACACCTGATGATTATGCTAATTTTACAACTAAAAAGGGAGATGGTCACTTCATGGAGTTTGATCACATCAGTGATCACGAATGGTTAAAAGAAGCAGTTGATTCTTTAGATGAGGAAAATGCTACTTCTTTTTATGATTTTAATGAGAAGGACGTTGATAATCTTGAGATTTTTACAGGTTTAATTTTCTCAAGTGCAACTATTTACAAGAAAGCACTTAGAATGTACTTAATGAGGAAGGGTTTTGAGTTGAAATTCAAAAAGAATGAAAAAGATAAGATTAGAGCAATATGTAAAAAGATGTGTGGATGGAGGATATATCTAAGCTACTATCAGAAAACTATAAACATATAAGTTAAATCCATGAAAGGTAATCCTCACATGTGTAAAATGGTCTTATAGAAACAAAACTGCAAATTCCAAATGGTTCGCGATCCAGTTCATCACAGAGTTAACTGATAACCCAAAGTGGAATGTGACTGGATTTAGGAAGGTTGTGAAATGAAAATTCAGGATTCATATTTTTCCATAGTAAGCTCATAGAGCAAAGCGGCAAGCATTTAAATTGATCTAAGGTGAGCACAAAATCAATATTTTAGGTTGAGAGATTACTGTGCTATAATAGTAGAGGGGAATCATGGATCACTTGCTGTTGTACAATTTGAAGTCCTTTTAATAAATAGAAATCCAATTTTTAAAAACTGTTTGTTATGTTTTCTACACAAAAACATGGATTTCTGGAGGGCTATAGACTTGTGATAGGTTTAGATGGGTGCCATCTGAGAGGAGATTTTGGGGATCATTTATTGCATGCAATCGTAATAGATTCAAAGAACCAAATGTACCCCTTAGTTATAACTTGTGTGGAATCAAAATGCAAGGATAGTTGGCCTTGGTTTTTAGACCTATTAACTCAACAAATTGTCTCTCCAATGGAGAAAAGGTTTGTCTTCATTTTATATAGACGAAGGGTATGCATTTACACTGTTCATTTCATTTACATTATTCATTTGAATTGTTCTGCATAATAATATGTGTGCTTGTCTTTTTTAGGGACTTGTTGAAACATTTGAGAACATATTTCCAGGGTTGAACACAGATTCTATGTAAAACATCTCTTTGCTAATTTTAAGCTCAGAGTCAAAGACAAGATACTTAGAGACATCCTTTGGGCTGCTGCTAGGGCTTACATTGAAGATGGATTCAATATGAAAATGCTAGAAATGCAAGTTGTTGATGTTGAGGCTTATAAGTGGCTTTCTAATATTCCACCTTATCTGTGGGCAAGGTGTTTCTTCGGCACTCACAGTAAATGTGATCTCCCAAGTAATAACATTAGCGAGAGCTTCAATAAGTATATAACTAATGTAAGAGATGAGCCAATTTTAACTATGATGGAGAGCATTAGAAGGATGATTATGTGTAGATACCAAGAAAAAATATAATGGATTAGTAAGGTGAAGGGAAAGATTTGTCTTAGAATTAGTGAAAAGTTATAGGAAAACTGCAAAGATTAGTGGATTATGATGCTTTGTATGCTGGGAAAAGGGATTTAGGATTTCACAGTTTATAATCACAACTATGTGGTTAACTTACATGGCAGAACATGCACCTACAGGGATTGGGATATCACTGGAGTTGCTTTTCCACATGCATGTTCGACATTACTTCATTCAAATAATTTTGAAGCAGATGATTTGGTGGATCGTTACTACAGTGTGTGAAGTTATAAGATAACATACAAGCATGTGATTATGCCAATTCTAGATCAAAATATGTAGGTATAATTAGATTCAGAATCAATTGACCCACCACATGTTAGAAGAAGACCAGGAAGACCTAAGAAGGCTTGGAAGAAAAGTGCTAATGAGCAGAGAGAAAAGATTGCAGACATTGAAAGGGTAACCAAAAAAGGATATAGCAAGACATGCAATAACTATTGACAACAAGGTCACAATTTAAAGATTTGAAAAAAAAACCCTCATCCTAATAGAAAGCTTTAAAAAATCTGTTGTAGAACAGGTATTTTGTTCTGTAATGGTTATTGGACCTATTTTTACTGAACATGTGTATTACACAAAATTCCAACTTATTTTACTTTTACTTTATCTATGCAGGATGCTCCAAGTGTTAAAAATTTAGAGCCTCAGTTTGTGTATAATGAAAATGCTAAACCTGTGTATGCTAATCATGAAAATACTAGTTCAATTAATCCTTTAAATCCATCACAAAGTTTTGAGAATATAGTAGCAAGTCGAAGAGTGAGGTATAGAAAGGGAAAGGGCAGAGGAAATGCTGCGACAAATAATGGTGAATGTTTTGGGACAAGTGTGGCTAGTTCTAACAGGAAAGAAAGGGGCAAGGGAAATGGTGATGGAGAAAATGCTGAGGTTTTTAACATAAGCGTGCCTGATTCTAGGAGGAGAGGAAGGGAAGGGGTAGAGGAAATGACAAAGGACAAAGTGGAGGTGCAAACAAGAGTTGGGCATAGAAAAATGGGCCTTTCTGTGGAATAGGAGAGTGGAATGACATTGGGTTTTAAAAAATACATTTGTTTGTTCCTTTTGACAAGCTCTACTTCACTTACTTAACCTTTGTTATTGTAGATTTAATATATATTCTCTTTTAACATATGTGTGTTTTTTAGGAATTTGATAATTTGCAAAGATGTGTTGTTACTAGTGAAACAAGTGAACAATCAAAATATGCATCTAAAGTATGTTTTTTTTTCTAACAACCTACACTAGAGTATGTTCTCTACTCTACCATTTGAATCGTACCAACAGCAGAGTATGTTTTTTTTATTATTTGTAGTTAATTATTTCTACAGCTATTTCACATTTTTTCACACTTGTACACTTAATTTATTTCACATTTTTGACACTTGTACACTTAATTTTTATAGATTGAGATGCGTCAATCTATGTGTGGTGAATACTTGTCAAATCAACATTCTTCTATTAGAGTGCCCGTTTGTGGGGATGGTGGTTCAGAAAGCGGGGAACACCACTAACTCTTTGGTTTGGAAGGGTCCAAGCTTTTAAGTAACAATAGTTTTTCTGTAGTTTTAGTATTATGGATTGTCTTTTGCTTAGATATTTAGTTATTATTCATATGCTAATCCTGGAAAAAATGAAATATGGATAACACTTTGGTAACTTTTAGAGCTAAAACCATGAAATATCAATAGCCCTTTTGTAACTATCGGAGATTAGCTTTGGTATTTCTATTTGGATCAAAGCAAAAACAAGTTATTGTTTGCCTTTTTTTAAAATAATTGATGAGTTAATGATATTATTAAGATTGCTATTATGTTTTTCTTCATTCCAGTAATATTTGTTTCATTGTGGTTCAAGGTGTTTTATTATTTTAAAGAGCTATAATGGAGTTTTGGATTTTTTTTTGCATTGAAAATTAGTTCTTACTTTCAAATCTTTTTTAAAGATAGAAGAATCTCAAGCGGTACAATTTTAAAGAAAATGACATTTTCAATTATTTATTTTTTCTTTTTTTGTGAAGTAATGATGAGAAGGTAACGCACAAATAAAAATTTGTAATTTTTCGTCAATTAACAGTTATAACGTACAATTATGAAAAAATGACACCTTCAATAAATTTTCTTTCTTCTTTTTTAATTTTTTCATAAATAAATTTTCTTTTTTTAATTTTTTCCATAAATTAGTGGTTATGAAATACAATTGTGAAGACAATGGTATTTTTAGTAATTTTTCCTTTTTTATTTATTAACTTGAAAATGTATTTCATGCTTAAAATAATTTTTATTTTTGAAATAGAGAACATAATGAAATAAAGCAAAAAATATAGGGGTTTAATGTATTTTAGTAGACAAAAGACTGAAAAGGTATTTTTGTCAAAAAAAAATGCAACGTGTATAGTTGTGGTTATATGATCATGCTACATGGGTCAAAAAAAGTCTTTTTGAATTATAAGCTCCTTTGACTAGTGGTCAAAGGGGATAATAAGTTTATTTTTAAAATAAAGGGGAACATAATGTACCAAAAGATAAAGCACAAGAAGGTTAAATGTATTTTAGCCAAATTTTTATGAATATTCAACTTTTGTACAATGACATTAAATAATTGTTCTTTTCTTATCTCTATTTTCAATGGAGAAAATTATCACTTATGGGCCATCAAATGAATTCTTAGTTAAAAGCTTTGAATCCATGGAAGGTTGTCGAGAATGATTTTAATCATATCTCACTTCTTGAAAATTCCACACTAAATCAAATCAAAAAACATGATAAAGAAGTGACGAGGAAACCAAAAACTCTCTTTTATATACGTTTGGCAATTGTAATAATCTTAGTCATGAAGAGAAAGATTTTTGACATAAGGGAAAAGCCTAAATATTACAAGTGTCAGAGATTTGAGCATTTACAAAAGAATGCAAATTTGGAAATAAAGAACAAACAAATATGGTGCAAGGTACAAAAGAAGAGACTCTTTTTTTAGAATAGTTGGTGAGACATGCATTATGGAGAGATGTGTTTTAAAAAAAATGAAAGTTGGTGACAAAGTGCTTCTACAAATTTAGTTATGGTAATGAACAGTGCATCATATTTAAGAGAAGTGCTTAACAAGTTGGATAAAAGTGTTCCATGAAGTTTGAAGCAAGTGAGAGTATTGATTAAAGTGCCTCAAACTACTATTTAGTTTTGTCCTATTTTTTAGGAGTAGTAGATACTAGTGCTTTGTTATTTAAGTATGTTTTTATTATTGAGTTTTTTTTAAGTTGTATTTAGGTTAATGATTGTTCATTTATTTAGTTGCTTGTTTTTAGGAATTTTTAGTTTCAAGTGTTTGCCTGTTTATTTAGGCCTAATGTTCTGTTTTGTTGAGTTAAGCCAGTAGTAAAGTCCTTTATTTGTCCAGCAAAGCTTTGCCTCTTATTGATTATTATATTTTCTAACAAGATTCACTTAGTTATATTAGCTTTGCATAAAATTTGAAGTCGATTAACATGAATGTTAATATAAGAGAGTGCTAATCGAATGTAAATGTAAATAAAGATGTTGAGTTAATTAATATTAACAAATAAATCAGGGTATTTCTATCTTTTTAGGTTTTAACACATCACACGAGACAAATTAATAGATAATGAGTTGATTAATATATGTATTATATGTCTTACAATAAAGAAAATGTATTTATGTATATATAAAAGCATTAAACTAATTAAAAAGAAAAATAAGGAATAACCTAATTAGGGTCTAAATATGTTTGTATTAATTATTATTATTATTATTATTATTATTGTTGTTGTTGTTGTTGTTGTTGTTGTTGTTGTTACCCCTCCCAAACTCAAAATGGTAGAGAAATACACTGTTAGAGTTCATAAACAAGGTCGCAAAATCAAGGAGTAGAGTAAACTTTGGTAAACATATTAGCCATCTAGTCTTGAAAGAAGATTAAAAAAACCATATTATAATGAAAATGATTACAGACAAAGTGACAATCAATCTCAATGTAACTTTTGTGTTCATACAAAGCATCATTATGGACAATTTGCTTAACACTTCAATTATCACAATAAAGGGGAGTAGCAAATAGAGATGGAATGTCCATATTCTAAAATAATTAGCAAAGCCATAGAAGCTCAAAAGTAGTATTGACAAAAAGATGGATATTCAATGTTATTATTGGATCGAAAGATAATGGTTTGTTTTTTACCGTGCTAAGAGATAAGTGAATCACCAAATAAAAAGGAGTAAGAAATAATAAAATGATAGTTTATGGAATCACCAGTCTAATCAACATCTGAATAACCTCGCAACTAAAGAGAAGATGAGTTGGAGTAATGAAGACCATGAAATAAAGGTACCTTTGATGTAATAAAGAGCACAAAAAATAATCGCATATGAGTGGTTGCAAGAAGCTATCATGAACTGACTAATAATATGAATAATATAAGTAATGTTGTTACGAGTAATAGTAAGAACAAGCTAATGATGCAAAGTAATGTTAGGTAGAGGAGAGACATTAGAAGTAGAAAATGAGTATTAGCTTTAATTAGAGTATTGACAATTTTATCATCAGTGAGACTTAAATAGAAGATGAGATTGGTAGTATACTTGACTTGAGATAAATAATACCCTATAGAATTCAAAGTAACCTTAAGGTCTAAGAAACAACTCAAATTTCCAAAATCTTTCATCTCAAATCAGTAGCTAAGAAAGTTTTTAAGATCATGAATTTCTTGTATATCATCACCAATAATGATCATGTCATCAATATACAATAATAACAAAATAATACCTCACTCTGTCTTTTGAAAGAATAATCATAACTATTATGAGGATTTGATTGAAAACAAAAATGATAAATGGTGAAATTAAATTTAGAAAACCAAGCACAAGGAGCTTATTAAAGTCCATACAAAACCTTTAGAATAAGATAGATTTTATCTAGAGGATGGTCATTGCTTAGAGAAGGTTACATACAAACCTTTTCAATGAGATCTTCATTTAAGAAGACATTACTGACATCTATCTGCGATAAAGTCTAATGCTAAATAACAGTAATGATAATAAAAGTATGAATAGAAGTGATATAGCCTACAGGAGCAAAAATCTCCTCATTATCAATCCCATATTTTAAAGTGAAACATATAGCTGTAGGTTAAGTCTTGTGTCATTCTACTGAACCATTAGCCTTGAACTTGATTTTATAGACTTGTTTACAGCTAACCACATATTTATATGTAAGTAAATCAACCTAATCCCATGTAAGACTATAAGTGTAATGATTTATTCTTCTATTGCTTTTTGCCGTAAAGGATTAGTATTAGCCTCACGATAAGTGTGAGGTTTATAAAGAGAAATAAGAGTATAATAACAATGATAAATTATGAAGAGTGATATTGGATTGACTTACATAAGGAAAATGACAAAATGGATGATTAGAAGACTAAATAGTAGAAAAAGAAGGTTGAGGATCTATAAGAGGAAGATCATTAGGTGCGGGCGGGAAGAGGTGGATTAAAACTGCTTGAGTAATCTGGACCTATAGGAGAGTCATCAAGAAATAAAGTAATAGTAGGATCGATAAGGATGGTAGGGATTGAAGTGACTTTAAAGGCAGATAAGGAATGTTCTAAAAAAGTGATATTACAAGAAATATAAAGATACTAAGAAAGAGAATCTCAACATTCATAATCCTTATGTTCAATATCATACCACAAGAAACAACATAATCATGCTTAAAGTTTGCTTAAAGTTTTGATTTAATGCATTCATGTGAGTAAAGAGGAACAAAATAATTAGATCCAAAAACTCAAAAATTGTGATAATCATGACAATGAACGTAAAGACAATTATAAGGGAAAATATTATTGATAACAAAAAATGGGATATAATTAATTTTATAAATTATTGTTAGAGTGTCTTCACCCTAGAATGATTCAAGACTATATTTACTCTTCACAAGACTATCAGATACCAGGAGAGGAACACTGAACAACATTACTAAGAGTAGTAAAAATTTGAAAAAGATTAGTATCTTGATAGTCTATAGTATTATTTGTTCGAGAATTTTGATATTACAAGAAAATTGAGTTTTAATCATATTAATAAAATAAATAGAAATTGAAGGCAACTCAAAACAAATTTTTTTATAACATAAATCTATATACACTACAATAATTATTAATAAAGGTAACAAAATGTAGAATAAATAAGATAGAACATCATCACAAATATCATGTTAAACAGGATTTTTACATATACATACAAAATAAATAATCATGTACTTGGATTATTTGTTGTAGTTCCACCGATTAAAGAACACTTTATTGCAGACAATCTTTTATTGCTTCTTCTTCTTGTGAAAAACAATAGTTAAAGAAGAGACACACCGAGAATTTTTTTAATCTTTCGTTTTACATTCAAAAAACTTTAAATACCTTTGGTAGTTATTTAAAGACTAATGACCATAATACCCCTTATAGGTGTATGTGATTTATTATCTCCCACTCACACATGATGAGTTTTAATCTAATTAAAAAGAAAACTCTGCAGTGCTCATCCTTGTTTAATAACTGGTGTAAACAGCATACGACGAGAACACATTGCCATATATCTGTTAGGAGTATATAACATCTCGATCAACAAATTGATCCTAGGACTTACGTGTTCTTGAGTAGACATTGTATGTTATCGCCTAGGTCATATCTAGCATTTGCACTTTCCTTTGATCTCATTTGGTTTCTTGTGTCATGGCTGTATTCAAGTTCTCTACTAGAGAGATGATGGCCATTTATGAATACTTTTTATACGAGTCAATGATCTAAATAAATGACCTTCTTCTATTCTCAATTCTCTTTTGAATTCAATTTAATTTGCTTTCCTAAAATTATTCTATAGGATCGCATTTTGCATAATCTTTTGGCAATAACCTAAAGTAGCAAAAGTTAAATTCAATTCTCAAGAATGTGACAAAAGTCATAAGGGTATATGACGAGGTTCTTCTCAACCTCAAGGGTCTCACACAATGTAATATAAGAGCTGGAGACTTACATTAATCCCTTTTATAGTCAATTTTGCACACATGGTACGAATTATATGCTACGGTATTTACCCACTTCGTTTAACTTGAACATCTTTCATTCAATAAATACCGTGCAGATGATAGTTCAAACATACTCAATGTTTAACTTGAGTTCACTTATTTACTCAAAACCTATTCAGAACTCACATCTGACAACGTAAGACAGATATAGTGATCATTAAATCACTTTGAACCAATTTCCTTGTGGTATTTATTGTTTAAGTTTCTCGCTTTGAATTATCACCTAGATAATAAACTTTAAACATGTCTCATCTCTAGTGAGCATAAACACCAAAGGTGATTTCCCATGTGAGAGAGTCAATCTCTAATTTGTCTCATATAGTTGTGATTCATCCCAAAATATATTTATGAAAAAAACACATATATATTCATGAATCAAATGATACACAATGTATAATCTTCATCATACATTATATCCAAAATATGACATTATAATGAGTGAACATACACAGAGAAATGTTTATCAGTACATGTCAACATCTACGTAGTCCTAGTGACTTCACATGCCCAATGTATACATCTCTGTAAATTAGCTTTGTCATTGGCTCTGCGATCATATCTCTTGTAGATATATACTTCATGTTCATTTCTCTTCGTGCAATTATATCTTTCACATAACTATACGTGGTATCTGTGTGTTTTGTCTTACAATGAAATTTGTGGTCTTTAGTATAAGCGATTGCAACTTGACTATCACAGTTAATGGTCACTGGATTAATTTCACTTTTATTGTCTCCCAAATGCACTAAGAATCGATGAAGCCATACAACCTCTTGTACTATAATTGAGAATGCTATAAATTCATCTTCCATTGTGGATAATGCTACGTAAGATTGTCTCTTACTTTTCCATGATATTGCTCCATGGTTTAGTAAGAATACATTTCCTGAGGTAGATTTTCTTTCATCTAAATCTTCTCCCTAGTCTACATCTGTATATCCTTGTATATGTAGCTCGTTGCCTTGATAACATAATGCATAGTCTATAGTTCCCTTTAGATACCTTAATATTCTCTTTACTACTTTCCAATGTGCTTGGCCTGGATTTGATTGATATTTGCTCATCATTTCAACAACGTAACAAATATCTGGTCTTGTACACATCATTACGTACATAAGACTTCCAACTGCATTGGAATAGGGAACATTCTTCATTTGTTCCCGTTCTTATGGCGTTGACGGGCAATTTCTCTTACTAAGGCCTTCACTTTTAGCAATAGGATTATCAATTAGTTTGGAATCTTGTATAAGGAATCGTTCAAGAATTCTTTGAATGTACATCGCTTGTGAAAGTGATAACAATCTCTTCAAACGATATCTTGAAATCTTGACTCCAAGAATGTATGTTGCTTCACCCATGTCTTTCATTTCAAATTTAGATGATAACTAACCTTTGATTTGCTTAAGGAACACACAGTCATTACATGCAATCAATATATCATCCACGTATAAAGATAAAATTATGAATTTATCTTTGGATCTCTTAACAAACACACAATGGTCTTCATCGATCATTTGAAAATCATATGAAATGATTACATTATAAAAACAAATGTAACATTGTCTTAAAGACTGTTTTAAGCCATAAATTGATTTTAATAATCGACATACCTTATTTTCTTAACTTGACTTGATGAAACCTTCAGGTTGTTCCATATAGATTTCTTCCTTTAATTCTCCATTGAGAAAAGCAGTTTTTACATCTATTGTATCTAATTTAAGATCCATACTGATTACTATAGCCAAAATAAGACGAATTGAAGCAAACTTAACAACAGGTGAAAAAGTTTCCTCATAATCAATTCCCTCTTGTTGTGTATATCCTTTTACTACAAGGCGCGCCTTGTATCTTTCAATACTGTCATCAACTTTTCATTTTATTTTGAGAAACCACTTGTTCCTAATTGCTTTGCGCCCTTTAGGGAGGTCAACCAAGTCCCATACTTGATTAGAGCTTAAAGAAACCATTTCTTCTTTCATTACTTTCATCCATTTTTCTTTAGTAGGGCCAGTAAGAGCCTCGTTTACATTTTTTGGCTCTTATTCTTCTTGCAGGACAATCATATTAATTTCTCCTTCAATCTCAAAATGGCGTCGGGGAATTATTCCTCGATTACTTCATCTTAAACGAAGTTCATCATAAACAAATTCATGATTGATCTAATTGCTCCCACTCAGATCAGTCATCATAGAGAACCTTTTTATGGAATTTCTCTCACTTAGTTGAAGTTCCTCATCTTGATTCTTTATAATAGAATTATTCTGATTAAGCGTCCCATATAACAATAGGTCTTTACTTATTTTGCCTTGCTTGGGAAAATCATTCTCTAAGAATGTTACATCTCGTGATTTAAATTCAGTTACACCTTCATTACCTTGTTCACCAATGAACACGTATCCTTCTGAGTGTTCTGAGTATCTAATAAAAATACTTTTTCTCTCTCTTGGGCCTAATTTCCCATGTTTGTGAGAGAGATCACGAACATAGGTTGTACACCCCCAAGGTTTGAGACATGACATGTCAGGTCTCCTACTAGTCAACAATTCATGTGGTGTGCTAATAACTGATTTTGTGGGCACATGATTAAGTACATAAGTGGTTGTTCAACGCATCACCCCAAAAGGTGATTGGTAAATTTACTTGGGTCATCATAGACTTAATCATTTCTAATAGCATCCTCTTACGTCTTTCAGCGACGCCATTTTGTTGTGGGGTTCTATGAATTGTTAATTGCCTTTCTATTCCTTTCTCATCATATAAAGCCTTGAACTTATCTGACAAGTATTCTTGTCCACGATCAGTTTAAATAATGCTTTTATTTTCTTATCTAATTGATTCTCAACCAAGTTCATGTATTTTATGAAACAATCAAATGCTTCCTATTTATGAGAAATCAAATAGACATGACCATACCGAGTATAATCATCTATGAAGGTGATGAAATAAACTTCCCCATGTCTAGCTCTTACATTCATTAGACACAGATTTCAGAATGAATTAATTGCAATAGATGTAAAGCTGGTGTTCCCTTTCCAAATGGCTTTCCTTGCCATTTTCCCAACTAGACAAAGCTTACATGTAAGTAAATCTACTTGACTTATTTTACCAAAAAATCCTTCTTTAGTTAATCGAATGATTCGATTTTGACCAATATGATATAGTCTAGCATACCACAAAGTTGCATCTTTGTTGGAGTTACTAGATGTAAATAATGAATAACTAATATTATTATTTTTCTGTAACATATCCAGTACTATAAAACCATCATATAAAAAACCATAACCATAATAAATAGATCCAAGATACAAATCCATTCCACCGCCGTGGAAATTTATATTGAAACCTAGTCTAACCAATATCAACACAGATAAAAGATTTATACGAATCTATGGAGCAAATAATACTTCATGTAGGATAAGGAGTCATCCTCTACACATATCCAATTTACATATACCAATTCTTTGTACAGTAACTACGGAATTGTCACCTACATAAAGCCATCGACTACCATGTGGGAGTTTATGAAACTCAACGAAGGCATCTCGATCCTTCGCTACATGGTTGGTTGCTCTTAAGTCTACAATCCACAAAGGATGTGATTCAGTTAGAAAAACAGAACAAAAAATATTCACATAACAAATGTTTGTACTATAAAGTTGTACCTTTTTGGGCTAGGTACAATCTAGATCAAAGTGGCCCTTATTACCATAATTATAACACTTCACATGTTTCATGTTCTTATTCTTGAAGGGACGCTTTCTCTTTCCATGTTGGTTCCATTTTTCCTTCTTGGATTCCTGAGGAGAGTGGTTGAATTTCTTATTCTTCTTCCACTTGTGTCCACCATGATGCTTGCGTTCCTTGTTCATAGCTCTATGTGATCTATAACTAATTGCATATGCCTCATAAGGCATCTTTGAGGCTTCAAGATGCTCATCCTTCAAGATGAGATGCCTTGTAGCATCTTCTATTGTCTTGATGTTCTCATTATGAGTTAGGTGCATCTTCATATGGTCCCAACTTTGAGGCAGTGAACGAATCACAACTTGTATTTGTTGTTCATCGGAAAGCTCATGACCAACATCATGTAACTCACTTACCATGTTGGACATTTGCCTCAGATGCTTTTGCATTGTATCATCTAGGCGCTTCTTATAAGTATAAAACTTAATTGTAAGTGACCTCACTTTGGTCACTGAAGCACCTCTAAAACGAGCAACCAATGCGGACCACATGTCCTTTGCAGTTTCGAATTTACAGAACTCTCGCATGATATCATTATCCATGCTACTTAGCAACGTGATGCGAGCTAAAGAGTTCTTCTTTTTCCACAATTCATATGCATCACAGTCCCTCCTATGCTGGGCTGTAGTGCCCCCCCTCAGGAACTTCCATGGTTAGGTTTAATAGTTCAAGAGCCTCTTGCTCCTCCCGCATATGTTGGATTTTCATATTCCAGATTTTATAATTGTCACCATTGAGTTTCTCACCCCTATTAAGTTCAATTACAATATTCTTTGAAACAATATCCATTTTGAAACACCAAGTTTCTATAATAAGAAAGAAATATATATACACGTTAATGTCATATCAATCATTTATAGAGTAAATAATCCGATCACAATTACTTATGAAATCAAAAGTCCACTAATGTGTTCAATCATCATTCATACAACAATCAAATCCTAATTAACTTACTATAGATGAATTCCTATATGAAATACATGTAAACATATTACATAAATATCAAGACTTTGTCCTTATAAAACAACATATTGCATTAAATGTGCTACAACCTATGAATAATTTATAGGTAACAAAACCTATGCAGAAATGAGTTCACGAGTTTGTGCGACACAGTTTGCGAAGCTCGATGTATAATAGCTTTTACTATTTCCATTAGAAGACCTATATGATGCAAAGTCTTAATCAACTTCCTTCTATTCATCTCTTTCATAAATGTCATTACTAACAAATTATAACTCTTCTTGTTAGGCATATTATCCCAAAGCATTCATAACAACTCGCCTTGAGGTTAAGGTAATGTTGCAAGCAAAGTCATGTACTTTACTTCAACATCTGTATAAGCTAGACAACCTCCAAAGTATAACTCTTGCATCATGTTATTAACCGAAATAGCATGTTATGTTAGACCGTCTTCAGGCATTAAACGCATGTTAACTAACTGTACAAACATGCTGCCAATACGTCTCTTATGTGCCTCACATCGAATAAGCTTAAGCATCCGCTTAATAATAGGCATCTGTCTTAAAATCAAATTTTTAGGAATTAAAAGAGTGCACAAAATAAACAAATTATTTTGTTTAACACATAGTGAACTCATGCTCATAGAATAGAAACAATTTAATTATATTAGCAATTTATTAAACTAATCAAATTATGCTATTAATATCTAATCAATTATAAACTTATTTCTAATCTAATCATATTCTAATATGAATAAGTCATATTAAATTAGAAACTTATTTATAATTTAAATTATAATTGAATTAATCAATTTATCTTGGTTTAATTAGAAACTAATTTCTAATGAAACTCTTATCTAATTTCAACTAAACAAATTAGTATTGATTTAATTAGAAAACATATGTTTACTTTTAATTCAATGAAGAAAAAAATATAATTAGAAAACTCATTTCTAATTTTCTTGGTTTTAGAAACTTATTTCTAAGTTTATTTTAACTAAACAAATTAGTTTAATTTTATTATAAAAACAAATTTATAATATTTTATGTTAATTAGAAACTAATTTAACTAAATTAATTGGTTTGTGTAAATTAGAAAACATATTTCTAATTATTTATATTACATTTAATTTAAAACATCATAATAGATATTAAGATGTAACCCAACCTCAATGTAGTTATTAAGGCCTAAGCCTTCAATCATAATGAAAGAAAGTCATATATTGCGGATCCAAGTCATAGCCCATAAGACATCATATAGACATGACCCATTGATTGTTTGCTGGCCAAGAGGTTATTATTACTTTAGATCACAAAACTTTAATCCTTTTATCTACGTATCCTTACAGCCCATTTGAGAGGCCACGTGCCTCTTCTTTGTTTTCAAGAAGAAAGGTCTTCTTTCTCCTCTTCTCTGCAGTTATGATCTTTTTTTTCTTTCTAATCTTACAAACAATTCAAATGAATACATAACCACCTACCAAATAGAAAATACATGGTATTCTCACAATCAAACAGATCAGAAGTCAAACCACGACAAATTAAGTCACTATTTTCATCAACAACGCAACAACAAAAGAAATTCTGAAAAAAAAAGAGAGTATTGATTCATAGAAAACCAATGGACTAAAAAATATAAACGAAATGACGAACGTATAGGGCCATTGAAGTCGAAGAGTTAAGAGGTAAGAGTGACCAAAGTGTTTTATCATTTTTTTTTCTCTAAATTTCACAGGAAACAAACGCAAGAGGGAGAAAAACTTTTAGAGAGAGAAGTAACAAGATAAGGAATATTGTTTTACCACAAATAATCAATAGCTAAAGTTTAACACTAGATTTCGACATCTTGATATTAGCATACATATATATAAAACAAAAGAACTGCTTTGATACTAACATAGAATAAATAAGATAAAACATCGTCACAAATATCATATTAAACAAGATATTTGCATATGCATACAAAACAAATAATCACGTATTTGAATTATTTGTTGTAGTTTCACCGATTAAAGAACACTTTACTACAGACAATCTTTTATTGCTTCTTCTTCTTCATGTGAAAAATAATAATTAAAGAAGAGACACACTTAGAAGTTTTTTTTATCTTTCCATTCTTTGGTTTTACATTCAAAAAATCTTAACTACCTTTGGTAGTTATTTAAAGACTAATGACCATAATACTCCTTATGGATTTATGTGATTCGTTAAAAAATATCAAGAATTTGAGGTAAGTTGGGAAAAATAAAAGTTTGAGTAGACCAGAAAAGTCTTAGTAGATCGAAATCATCAAATAAAAATAGTCGGCTTATGGCTCCTTACTGCTCCCTTCAGGTTGATGTTTATTCTTGGGCTAAGGTTTGTATCTCAACCACTGAGTCCGATTCTTGATGAAGATATAGTTGGGTTTTGAGGATAAAAGGGTAATTAGCATAATAGATGTTTTAAATATTTCATGATAATTTGTGAGAATTCTCGACAGCGATAGTAAATGCATGGTAGGCGAAAAAGTGGGTAGGAACTATTATATCTTCCTGCAGCTCTAATTTCATTTCTTATAATCCAATATGTTGGTTATGACACTATTTGGCAATTAACGGATTGCATTAGTTATTGGTTGATTCTATCAGTCGTTAATTAATAGTAAATTAATATAGCTGATTTGATCAGTAAATAATAAAAGTTGTTTATTTAAAGATATTTAGTAAAATTAAGTGTTTAGTGTTAATTGTCTATATATAAGATGACTTATAAGGATATGACTTTAAAAAAGATTTATAAAGACATAAATATTATATCTTAATATTTATTTGAATATTCTCACAAAAATTTATGCTTATTTTTCAATTTGCTTTAATCAATCGGTCAAAATTAAATAAATTAAAACCTATTTGTCTATGTTCAAAATAAAAAACAATTATTTAAATTAATGTTAGAAACTAAACCGAAAAAATGTAGTATTTAACAAGCATAAACTTTTTTTAATTATATGAAAATGTAATCCTTAATAAAATTAGTCTTATCTTATAATTAAAACTAAAAAATATTTTTAATAATTTTATCTATTAAAATTATCATTTAATTTTTTTAAACATAACAACTATTTTTAGAAACATTTGTATTTTTAAAAATATTTAAATATAAAATATATTTTAAATTTAATGATTTAATTTTTTAAATACAAAATTTAATCTAAGTATTAATAATTACAATGAATAACTTGAAACTTTCCTGTCCAATTTAGGAATGTCAATAAGTCAGGTTAGGCCAGGGGTAGCCTATCCTTGGCCACGGGCTAGGATGGGTAGGCCCGCAGCTCGGCACAACCATGAACTAACTGCCCCATGGCTCGGGCTATGGCCCGACCGGCCATTGGCGAATGGTGCATTTATTTTTTTAAATAAAAACTTTTAAAATAACGCTGTTTTGGAAATAAAGTCAGGACTTAGCCTGTGGCTAGGTCAACTCAGGCTAAAGGCAGATCAAGTTGGACAGGCCGGTTGATTTTGACATTTCTAGTCCAATTCAATAATTTGATAGTGGTTTTTGTATTATATAATATCAAATCCAGCGACACTTATTTTATTTAATTAAAATAGAATAATTTTTTTAAATAATGATACGAAGTACAAAATTTTATTAAAGAAAAAATTTCAACTTATTTTTTTGATTTCAAATAAATTGAATTTACTTATTTATGTCTATCTCTATCTCTATTTCTCTCCTCTTCTCTTATAATTTATAATAACTTTTGAGTACAATTGTCTTTTCGTTCCTTAATTACTTAGTTGTTAGAGCAAAACACTCCTTATAGGAGCGTTTTCAAAAACCATAGATTGAGTTTAATTCGTCAACTCAATCAGCTAATTACTAAACATGATTATCAGCAATTTAACATAGTTAAACAACCAAATTATTTTCAATCAGTCAAAACTAATTGACGAGGTATTTATCAAATAACGCATATACATTTTATTTCACATTGTAAAGTGGAGTGTTTTAAGAATATTGTAGATGCTAATAATCTCTAAATTTTACATAATTATTGTCATGTCATATTTATAAAAAATGTAAACCTTTTTATATACCCATATTTAATACAAGATGACCTATTATAAAGTGGTCTAAAATTATATAAGGCTGTATATAATAGCATTTTATGGACGCAACAATAAATGTGCGTTACGCCAGACTCCTTAGAATCGTGTGCCACGCATTTTGTTATCATAATCTTGGCGTTCTTCATGCCTCCTATTCATACATATTTTATGACCATATATCTTTGGTAGTTGATCATTTGATTTTTACAGTCAATATCTTTTCTATGCATGCAATACTAATAAAACTTTCTTATACTGATTAATAATCAGGCCATCGTGTGCCACGCATTTTGTCATCATAATCTTGGCGTTGTTCATGTCTCCCACTCGTACATATTTTATGATCATATATCTTTGGTACTTGATCATTTGATTTTTACGGTCAATATCTTTTATATGCGTGCGATACTAATAAAATTTTCTTATACTGATTAATAGTCAGTCCGGCTTGAGGGCACATAGTTAAGGTCCACTCTTATTAAAAATAAAATAAGACCCATTGTTTACTTTCATAAAAATCAAAATGAGGTAAAATAATGTTCTTTTTTTATCTTTATAAAGATCAAAATGAGACAAATTAGAGTTTAGCTTACTCTTGAGACTCAGAAAAAGCAAAATGAGGTAAATCTTTTTAGTTTTTTTTTTCTTTACGTATTTTTTCCGTTTGATTTCTTTTTGAGTTATTCTCTGGATCTTAATGTTAAGAATGAATGCAAATCAGTATATTCTTCAATTATGTCATAGCAAGAAGCTTAAGGTAGCCTCTTAATAATAAAAATATGTTTTTCAAAATTTTCATATTTTCATATTCGATTTATTAAGGCTTTTTTTTATTTTTCTAAAGTATGTAAAACGTTAGGAACCACCAGGTTAATAATTTAGCTATTATAAAAAAAAGTGACAGTAATTGAAACATAGGTTAGAATTTCTGGAGTGGAAGACTAAAAAATCAACTGCATTGACCAATTTCATTGAAGAAACAAAAAAACGATAATTATAAATTTCGTGCATTGGTAATTAAGGATAAATAAATAGGACCACAAATAAAATACACCAAAATAAGAAATAGACAACTCAACAGTAACTTGAACCCAACCAAATAAATTAAACTGAACTTGACTCTAATGTTGTCGGAACTCAATAACTCGATTCTCTTTCAAACCCTCTTCGTTCTCTTATGCTTATCTCAAATTTTTATCAATCTCAACCATTCAAGCCTTCCTTCATTGTCGTTATAAAGTATATTTGGTATTCATAAAAAAGAAAAAAATATTTTAAAGAGAGGTTTCGTGTTGAAACACTGAATTTATTTGTTTAGATTTCAATTATTGCATTTTAAAAAACCAAGCTTTTATGATTTATAAATTACTTGTTTAATTAAAATAATATTTTATGAA
The DNA here is from genome assembly GCA_027563885.1 of Erythroxylum longipes. Lineage (NCBI taxonomy): Eukaryota > Viridiplantae > Streptophyta > Magnoliopsida > Malpighiales > Erythroxylaceae > Erythroxylum > Erythroxylum longipes. The sequence goes on from JAOQMS010000008.1 coordinate 5,572,937, forward strand.
TCGTTAAACTATAGGCCAATAATTATTTTTCTTCTTATATTTTTTTATTAAAAATTCGGAAAAGAAAAGAAAAAAAGTAAAAATAAGACGACATAAGTTAAGCGGCGTGCGTGTCTTCAAGTGTCGTGCATGCATTTTTTCATCTGTTCCTTTTGCATGCACTCTCTCTCTTTTCTTTCTCTCTCTAAACATATATATATATTTATTTATATTTATATATGTTTACAAAGAAATGCGTCTCTATTACTGGGTCTTAGTTCTGATAAACCTGTCCTTTGACTTGTATAGAAGATGCTTATCGATTATATACATGCAATCTCTTTTTTAACTCTTTAATCTTTGTTTTCCTTGCGTTTCTCTACACGTAGAGAGATTACCTTTTAGTTTTAATTTACTTGATTGGTTTTTTATCTATGCATGGATTCGTGCTATCTAGATTTGCGATTAGAGTCGTGAAGTTTTGATCTTTACGTGGGTATTTTAGGATTTTTTTTAATTTGCAATTTTGGTTCATGCGAGGTTATCAATAATAGATGTGGGTTTGGGTTTTTTGGGGCTTTTGATTTTGGGTTTTGGTAATTGAAAGAAACTATCTTTGAGTTTTGATTGTGAATTTATTTCGGGGCATCGTATTAAAAGAATGAGTACCAAGATTTGCATGAATTCATCGTGTGGAGCGAATGCGAGTAGTGAGTGGAAAAAGGGATGGGTTTTGCGATCTGGTGGATATGCCGATCTCTGCTACACTTGCGGGTACTATCTTTTTCTCATCTGCTATTTTTAGCATTCCCCTTTTTTTTTGCTCTTCTTCTAGATTCAACGCCGCATGGGCAATTTGGGGATTTTTGTTATCGGTATTAAGTTTTGCATTTCCAATTTCCCAGACATTTCGCAACTTCCGGTTTTGACTGTAGAATTCTGTTAGGCCTGATGAAAGATTAGTCTTTATATGTTTAGTTTCAAGTTTCGTGGACTGCTAGAGACTCTTTATATGATAATGTGGGATGCTGTTGACGTTTGGCACGTATTATTAATACGATGGATCGATACTGGAGGAGAGGACATGGGTTAATTGTGGATTTGTGGCTAAACTTGGTGTAATTAATACAGGCAGTCTAGGAGAATATGTCAAAATGGTATCTTACAATGATTATTATTTTTGACTAAAAACCCTGCAACGTTATGATGGGCAGAGATGGAGGTCTTGACTTCTTCATCTGTAGTTTCTTTTAGATTCTCATCTTATATTTTTATTTCTTCGAAAGTGTTGTTTTAACACTTAACTTGAACTATGAAATCAAGTATATATATGGTCTGTGCTGTCAAATTAAAAGTAAGAGCAATGATCTACTGAGTTGGATGAAGAAGTCAATATTGCTGGTGACCTTAGTTGAGGTTTTTAATGGCTCAAACTTTTGGACTCTTGCTCTTTCTCGTATAATGACCTCCTTTTTCCTTTGATGTTTTCATTAAATTTCCTTATGAATTTGCATACTGCGTCAGAATTCATACTCACAGGTGTCAAGCATCTATAGGTGATGGTTCGTGTGGTTATTATAAAGCTCCTTTTCAATTTCTACGCTGCTGCATGTTTGCATGCAGAATATTTTCTTAAGCATCACTGACCATAATGTTTTAGCTTATTTCTTTTTTCTTTCACTAATTGTCCAGGAAATTACTTGGTTTCTTTTCTTGTGCAACTCTTTAGCATATCCTAGTTAACTTAAGATGTTGTGGTTTACTTGGAATGTAGATCTGCATTTGAGAATTCCGTTTACTGTAACATGTTCCACTTAGAGGAATCTGGTTGGAGGGAATGTTCTAGCTGTAGCAAGGTAACCTAATAATCAGATTATTATTTTTGGACAATTTTTTCTTTCTTGTCTTTCCAGTTTATAATCGAAAATGACAATCAAGATGGATTAATGATGAGCCTAATTAAAATTGGTGTTACAGCGTCTCCACTGTGGATGTATTGCTTCCAAGTCTTTCGTTGAGTTATTGGATTATGGTGGTATAGGATGTACGAGCTGTACTAGGAGTTCTGGTCTGTCTTTGGTAAGTTGAAGTTGCCATGAGTGGTTTAAAATGTTACAACCATTGTTTTCGTACAAGGAATTGTGCACATTAAACATGTATTTCAATTTTCAGTATTACTAGCCTGGCTGTAATATTATGAACTATTACATTGTTCTTGGGAATCTGGATCTTACTCAAGGTAGAGTCAGAGTAGCTTGTAAGGAAAAATGTTGTTATATTGGTGGCATTATTGACACAATAATGTTCACCTTTGTAAATAATTGGGAAGGCCATCTCTGTAGATAACTGTCCTCTAGATAATTTGTTTTGTTTCCCTAGAAACCAGTTCATAAGTTTGTTTTATTGTTGATTAAAATTTGGTGGTGGAGATGGTTAGTACGGGTATTGGAGATTTGACGAGAATAAAAATAATATTTTCAAACTCCTCTTTATCTGATTTTGGTTGGAACTTTTAATAATTTTTATAATGCTTGGATGTTTATAGCATCAACTTAAGTCCATATGTAGGATGTTATATGTTGGAGTGAAAAGAAAAAGGACATTAGACATTAGATTTAGCATGAAATATGTTTGATTCTGGAAACAAGTACCTAGCATGATTTGGATTTCAAAATGTATTTCAGTGGCATGGAATCTGGTTATCAGTTTATTCATGGTTCAATTTTTGCTTTATCTTTTACTCACTCAGAAACAGAATAATGGGATTGCTAGTGGACTTGGCTCATTGAAAGCAAGTAATGGTGAACCAACCTACGTTGACAATCTTGAGTCTGATACTGTTGATGGGGGGAAACTTGCACAGTTGTGCAGACTTATAGAAGCTAATGAATCCATTCTATTGAGTCAGTCTGAGGGAACTGATCCAAATGCCCATCTTGGACAATTGAGACAGGAAGACACCACACATTCTATTGGGGAGATTGGTACAAGCTTCTTCAATGCAACTCATCCATCAGGTAGATCATCGACATTCTCCAACCCAGATACTGGATCAATATTAGACATGAGAGATATGTGTGGATCACTTTCACAGCCATCTTTGTGTATGGCATTGGGTGCTCCACCAGGGATTTCAAATTTTGCACCATTTCCTGGTGCTGTCATTGAAGGAAGGGAAAATGGCCAATCAATGGCTTCCTTTCAGCAAGGACAGAGATCTCGGCCTATACTACCTAAACCCTCAAAACCTGATGTTGCAACCGGTTCAGAGGCTAACAAAAATGCACCTGAGCTGCGCATTGCAAGGCCACCTGCTGATGGGCGGGGTAAAAGTCAGTTACTTCCTAGATACTGGCCAAGGATCACTGATCAAGAGCTGCAGCAATTATCCGGAGAGTATCCTTCTGTTTTGGATTAAGATTTGCTTGTTTATGCCTGCTTAGACAGATGAATATATATTCAGACTATTGTTCTCCTTAAGTATGTTTCTAGTTTAAATTCCAATATTGTCCCATTGTTTGAGAAGGTGCTTAGTGCCAGTGATGCTGGTCGAATTGGTCGATTGGTTCTCCCAAAAGCCTGTGCTGAAGTGAGTTCAAAAGTCCATAGCTTGGGCCTCTTATTTTGGGGTCATCCCCTTTCCTTCCACTCAACCTGCACCCCTCCAACTCTCTTATTTTCTTCTCATTTAAACAATAATTTAATGCAGGCTTATTTCCCTCCTATTTCTCAATCTGAAGGCCTTCCATTAAGGATCCAAGATGTGAAGGGGAGAGAATGGACATTTCAGTTCAGATTTTGGCCAAACAATAATAGCAGGATGTACGTGTTGGAAGGAGTAACCCCTTGCATACAGTCTATGCAATTACGAGCTGGCGACACAAGTATGCTTTATCCAATCCCTGCTATGATATTGATTAATTGCTACCATTATCTAAGTGCTCAAGTTATATGCTACACCATTCTTAACATAGGCTAGTGCTAGTTAACAAGTACAGAGAGTGCGAGAGTGACACGAATGAAATGTTAACTTGTTGAACTTTGGCATGAAGGAGAGTTTTTTTAAATAATCATCATGCATAAGTCTGCTAATCCATACAGTTTGGTATTTTTTCTCCAACATGATTGGATAGTTAGATGCATTAATTTTCATGATCCTCCATGATTGTGATGTTCTCTTTTTTTTATCTGTGGCGTAGAAGTAATTTGGTTTCTCTCAGATATTTTCATTCCTTTCTTCACAGTTACTTTTAGCCGGATAGATCCTGGAGGCAAGCTTGTGATAGGATATCGCAAAGCAACAAACAACATAGCAGATACACAGGTTAAGCTTCATTGGCAATATTACTGACATTTCTTAAATCTTCTTATTGTTATATGCATTCTGTGTTTTATTAATTGTTGCAAAACTGAGAAACTTTTTGCACTCCCATTGTTTAAGCAGGATGTCCAAACATCTGTACTTGCCAATGCTGCTGCTCCTATAGACACTTCTTTTTCTGGTACTGTCAAGACTCTTCCTACAGTAAGTGGTTATTCTGGTCATTTCCAAAGCCTTTTGTGAATCAATGATCCTCACCTAAGTGCTCTGTCAAAACATGAATTTAGCTGATGGGGATATTGGCTGGAACCAAAGTGAAAATAATGGAGGCAAGATAAATGGGGACTTACTTCTGCAACCTGTGGGAACTGTAGAGAAGAAGAGGACTCGAAATATTGGGCCTAAAAGTAAGAGGCTACTTATGCACAGTGAAGATGCTCTTGAGCTGAGACTGACATGGGAGGAAGCACAGGATTTGCTTCGACCTCCCCCCAGTGCCAAGCCAAGCATTGTAAATATTGAGGATCATGAATTCGAGGAATATGATGTGAGTTTATCTGCCAAATTAGTTTTTCTGGTTCCAACTTGATGTGTAGGAGATTATGCTTTAGATTGAATCAGGTTCTAGTGATGTTTTCTGCTTGAACTTGTATTCAATCTTGTTCTTGTTGTTCAGGAGCCGCCAGTTTTTGGAAAGAGGACCATTTTTACAGCTCAACCATCAGGGTAAGGAATTTAGATTTGATATGCATATTATACTTTATACTGCAAATAATGGCCTGACTACTTTGTTTTACGTTTTTGTTTGTTTGGGAGCATTGGATGAAATTAGCTATAGTGATAGCCCTCTGCTTTCCAAAGTTCTGAAGGAATTGTCATTTTGTATTTGTCAGTATTGTATAGGTAATTGTTTTATCAGTTTGAGATTTTCTGATGCTTGTTTGTTTTGAATCAAAGGATATGGTTAGCACAATTTTTCATGGATGATGGCTGAGGGGTTTCTTTCTGCTTTCCCTTTTTCTTTTGTACCTTCCATTAAGGAGAAAAGAAGTGGCTTTATTTGGATCTTCTGGCCTTATCTCCTCTAATACTTGTCTACCCTTATTATTTGTAATGATTTTTGTCTGTTCTCCTACCTAGATATTTTTCATTTTATTGTGTTTGCTGTCACCTTATCATCATTATTGTCTAACCAACTACAATGATTTTGACATGAGAAAGGAGTAGTGTTCTTGAACATGGAATGCTCACTGACGAGATAAATTTGAATTTGCATAAAAGTTGTAGAATTGTTTAATTCTGAGTTGGTCGGGCTCTCGGCCAGGGTTGCAAACAGCATATCTGGTGGTTAAAGGTTCAATTACATGGAGAAATTTGAATCTTATTCTGAAAATTATACCCTGTAAGTGTTTATTGGTGAATTGGCTGTGCCTTTTTGACAGGGATCAGGAACAATGGGCTCAATGCGACGATTGCTCAAAGTGGCGAAAACTGCCTTTGGATGCTCTTCTTCCTCCAAAGTGGACATGCTCAGAAAATTCTTGGGACCCAACCAGGTTAGCTTGTTTTTCCCATCCTTTTAGGGTTTTTCTTTCTCATTATTGTAAAATTTTCCTGTGTAAATCGCTTAAGAAGGCTCGGTCAGCACATAAACTGATAATTTACAAAATGACACTAGATGTATTTGTTCTGCACCAGAGGAGATGAGTCCCAACGATTTGGATAATGTTCTGAGAGTGACCAAAGGTACAGTTTCATTTTCCACCTTTATGCATAACTTGTTAAAGATTGCTAAATGTGCATATCTCTGTGTTGAAACTTGTATCTATGCGTGACCATAGGCTGCAAACCAAGTTTTTCAAACTTTAGGCTTGGTGTTTATCATCGTTGTTATTATTATTATTATTATTATTTTGTGTATGGTGATTATTAAGTGATTGAACACCTTTACTTTGGTGTCTTTTCCATACTAAGTGCCAAACTGAGGTTGGTGGCCGAGTTGTAGAGATTAAATTTAACGGACATAGTTGCTTGATAGTCTGGCCACATGATTATGTACGTTTCTTTAGAATATGGTAATTGGATAGTTTTTATACTAACTGATTATTTGAATATATATGCTGTTGAACTTGTCCTCCTTGTGTTGCAAGATATCAAGAAACGACGAAGTGGAGAAGTTCAGAAGCAAGTCCAAGAACGTGAGCCTTCTGGCTTAGATGCTCTGGCAAGTGCTGCAGTTTTAGGAGACAGCATAAGTGACGGTGGTGAGGCAGTTGGAGCAACTACAAAGCATCCACGGCACCGCCCTGGCTGCACTTGCATCGTTTGCATTCAACCACCCAGTGGTAAAGGCAAGCACAAATCTACGTGCATGTGCAATGTGTGCATGACCGTAAAACGCCGCTTTAAAACTCTTATGTTACGCAAGAAGAAACGCCAATCAGAACGCGAAGCGGAAGCATGTCAGAAGGATAAGGATGACCAGACTGATGAATTGGAAACGAATGGCACATCAAGCTCTCCAGGGCTGCATGAAAAAGACTTGCAGAACGGAGGAAACAAAAACCAAACACAAACTGAGGAGGCAGAAACCAGCACTGGTCAAATAGATCTTAATTCTCATCCCTATCGAGAGCATATGCAACTAGATGTGCCAATATTGAGTATGATGAACTTTGTCGACACTACTAACACGCCGTTAGATAATTACATAAAGTTGAATGGTCTTGCACGCGTGACGTGTGAGCAGAAAGGTACCTTGAGTTCCTGTTTGCTGTCAAAAAGTAATGGAGAGAGTCTGAGACGCCTGTCTGATGAAGCACTTCTTGCGTCTATAGGATGGGATCACGAGAACAAAGCTGATGGACGCTGCACATCCAACATAGAATGAAACATCATTTATTTTGTGGATGCTCTTGTTCATGTTCTCGTCTTTTTTTTGCCTTTTGATTTTTGTTTTTGGAGACGTGATATTACACATCTTGTTTTTACATATTCTCACTATAGAAATGGGCAACGTAGTTTGATCACCAACCTAATCTTTGTATTTCTGCGTTCCCCTTCAACCGGGGTCGTATTTTAATTTGTTCATGTCTTGCTTTTGGATGTTCTTTCCATGGTTTTCTGAAGCTGAATAACTCAGTGCAGAGTTGGTTCTTCCATGCTTGTATCTTAAATTTCTTACCTTGCTCATTAATGACACAATAATATTTTTCTAATCTTCTTCAAGGTCCAATATTAGTTCCCTATTTTAAAAAAAAAGAAATTAGATTAAAGTAAATTACATTTCTGAAGCATAAGCAAAAGAAAAACATAAAACATGAAAATTAATTATTGACATGCAATACAGCTTTCCGCTTTGAAGCTATCAGCTATGTTACATTCCCCCTAAAAATCATCCTACTCCACCTAGAAATTGTGATTGATTTCATCGTCTGCAACATTGAAGCATTAATTTAAGTTTAGTTGCGTGCTAATGTGAAAGAATACTCATCTTAATGTCAAACTTAGCATCGTTTTTACCTACATTTTTTCCAAGTTGGCAAGTGGGACAAAATAAACTGACCAGCAATCTCTCACTCTGATTATAAACCATCTCATACAGACACACTCCAATAAGTAAGCATGCTCAAATTCCTTGTAAGAATCAGCCGTCGCTGCTTAATCCAACAACATGGGTACAGACAACCTTCGATCTTTGGATTGTTCATAAGACCACATCCGTTGGTAACTCAAAACTTTATTCCTCCTTTGCTACAATATTTCTCCAATTTGTAGGATTTTTTTTTCTTTATGCTCGATGAATATTTTTTTCATGTAATATTTTATAAATTTATAATGTCACATTTGTCATGATATGAGTCAAGTGACTTGTATTTGACGATTAATTTAATATTGTACTAATGTGATGTATCACATTTGTATGAATACCAAAAATAACATTATCCCAAATGCTATCATGGCTTGTCATATAACAATAAGAACCCTTAACATGCATGGTGCGTCGTCATGAGTCACTAATTAGATAATTGAATCTAATGAAGATATAACAAAATCCCAAATATAAAGTTTTGTTGCATACTATACGAAATTAAGAAAAATAAATAAAGGGTGAGGTGTTAGTGTTACTAAAGATGCACGAGTGAGTTACACCGCCGTGGATGGATCTATATGCTTGTTTTATATGATTCCATGAAAGTTGTAAAAATGGGATTTAGTCTAAGCCGGCCAAAACATTGTTGCCATTCTACTATAATCTACCCTCGTCTCCAGTTGGTAGCAGATGCCAATAAACCCACTCCATAGCTTCTCTTCTCTTTTCCTCCACTCGCGTGTTTGTGCAGAGGAAAAGAAAACTGATAATGGGTAATCCCAAAACCATGGCTCAGGCGAAACTGGAGCTCGAAGAACTCTACTCAGGAATCCCTGACGATTCAGTGAACCTCACTTTTCAGGACCTCGCAAACGTACAACATGAACGTGATACCAAGGTTACAGAGAAGAAGAAAGCAACTAACATGGAAGCCGTCAAAGAATCCAAACACACTCTAAACAAGTTGCCTAGTCTCGATCTCAACGCGGGTTTGCAAGCATCAAAATCTTATGCTGTTAGTGTCGACGGCCACCTTGTTGATAGTGAACCCCGCAACAAGCCTCACAGAGAACGAGGAGGCCTTCGACGCCACCGTCAGCACAACGTTCACTACCACCACCGCGACGATGAAGACATGGAAGACTCACATTTGTCTAGAGGTGGTGATCAAATACATGTCAGTGATATTGGTGGCCATCAAGAGGGTTCAAAAAGTTTCGCTGAGTTCAGGCATGCACTGGATCAGAGTAGTATGGTGATGAGCACTGCCTCTCCGTTCCCAAATGTCAAAGGTGGAAAATCTCGTCGACCTGGGATTCCTCACTCCAATATCTGCACGATTTGTTGTACTTATATCTACTTTTTCCGCCACAGGTGCTTGGTAAGAACTCTCCTCTTTTAGTTAATAACTTGTGGCAATTTCTAAACTTTAACAATTTGTCTTGTAATGGGTTAAATTTAGTTCTAACACAGCTTGAATTAGAACAATAATGCAACAAGTGTTTTGAGTAGTAACAATAATGCAAGATTTCGACATTTTTAGTCTGCTGTGAAGGTATCTTAAGAGAAGAGTATATATAATCAATTGTTGAAGATGAGAATTATTAGCAAAGTTGGTCTGTACAGGTTTGTGGAAGGGCCTATTGCAGAAGTTGCAGGAGATTGGGGATGGGAGACATGTCAGAAGGAAGAAAATGCATTGATTGTTTAGGGAAGAGATTCAGTCAAAGGTGAGTTTTCGAGTTTCTATTAAACAAGTTTTTTCATCTTTTTTTTCCCTGAAAACTTCAATATCATATTTAAAAAATTTATAAAATTATCATTACACATTTTAAATTATTTATTAGTATTTAAAGACAACTTAAATAATACGACACCAAGGCCAGACAAGTATACATAGTCAACAGGTTCCTTCTGCCGCCCAACATAACATCTAGCACCATCCCCTGAACAAAACTCTGCATCTCATACTTTTATAAGTTAAGAACATGCATTTTGCACTAGCAAATGTAATAATAATGTAATGGCTCTCTTTGTCACTCTTTTAGTTGTAGGTTATGAAATCAGTTTCGATTTATACGATGTGTAGGTACATACAAAGAGCAGGAAAAATAAGCTGCTGGACGAGTTACCCTAAAAACGTTAAACATGCCGAGGTGAAGTGGGCAGAAAAGGGTCCGAGGAGGAATGGAGAGGGTCGCACCACCCCCAGCAACATGTCGGTGCCGACGCCGACCAGACCAAGAAGTCCGATGACTCCTAGAAGCCCAGCAGCTAATTATAAATGGTCACCCTCTAGGAGTAATAACACATCGCCTTTTGTTCCTAGTTCACCTTACTCACCATATTCTCCTTCACACCGTCATCACATTCCTCTCTGATCTCCGGTCATTGATTAATGTTTCACCAAAAAATATAGCTCCCAGGAACAAGAAGCAGCAACAGGAGAAGCAGATCGAAGATCGTCAACTTATTATTCGTTTGTTTTTTTATACCTTGTTTTAGCTTGGAATATTATTTTCGTTATCGATATTCATGTTTCTCGACTAAATTAATTACAAGTGTATTAATCATGATTTTTAAGTGATAAAACTGAGCTGTATGCTTTATATCTGCTTCTGATCAAGGATAAAAACACAAAATCTTGCAGACTGTTCCTGTTGTTTTAAAGGTAAATATTATATTAATGAAGAAGAGATTCAAAACTCAGTTCCATCTCATCAATTTCATATCTGATAACTGCGATAGACGCGGATACATACAAACATAAGCATTAAAGGATTGCTTGAAACACAACAGAAATGAAGTGAGGGATTGATCTATATATCACGTTTCGGATACTGCAGGATTGGCTTTTCTATCTAACACATATATTTAACTGTTCCCGTCGAATTCCTCCGATGCATAACCTCAGTTTACCCTGCAGATATGTATAAGCAATCAAAAATTGACACTGTTAATTAATAAACCTGTAAATAACAATGTCATAATCAAAGGCTCAAGATCGAATAAGCCATACTTTGAGCAGTCGAGGTCAGGGGTGACCCTGTAAGGACAAGTAGTTCCACAAAGGCCTGGAAGCTCATTAACGCGATCATAATCTAGTCCAGGTATCATCGAAGCTCCATTCTTGACACGAGTACATGCAGCTTTTCTATCTTCAGTGCTCTTCTCTGCATCATCAAGGGCTTCAAGCCCTTCACAGCAGCCTGGTGCTACAACCCCTCCCGTCACCCCATAGCTGATGGCATGGACTCAATAGCATTGTCACCTGCTCGCAAGTTATCGCAGTTGTAGCATTAACATGGTGGCGACAAACATGGAGGCCAACACGACTACGAACACAAACTTCACTTCTGCAGATGTAGCCATGCAGGATTTTTTATCGTCTTGAGCAAGGATACATGTACAGATAACATTTATGACAAACGAGATTCTCTGTGCCTTTTAACCAATGCCAACCTGTGCCTTTTACACAATGCCAACCTGTGTGCATAGCCACAAATTTCACGGGACCTCCCATTTATGGACGCAGTAATTAATCGGATTAGTCTGGCGAGGCCGCGTGAAGATATAGAGTTGAAAAGTCAAGAGATATGTCTTTGATTCTTAAGATATGAATATTGATACGACTAATGATTAGAAGTTTCAATGATTGTCACAGTTGTGGTGACTGTTGATCTTAAGCCATAGATGGAGGTCTCCTCTCATCTCCTCGACTTCCTTGAGACGAGAAGGTTCATTTCATGAGATTAAGTTTCCAGGAAATGCACATAATTTGGCTTAACATTAAGCCTGACAGTCTGATTGAGGAAGGAACTTGCTTGCGGGACTCGGCTAACTACACAAAAACCACATAAATGTGATAAATACAAGCATATAGCGACAAGCTGCTTGAGCAAAACAAAGTTACGGGTCAGACTTGTTATCATTTGGAATGTATTTTCCGAAATCGATCACCTAATCATCATTTTAGTAGCCAACAGTCCAACACTGTCTTAGCTGGAATGCACCTAGTACTTTGATTTCATGTGTTCAAGATTTCTTGTATTTGTCATGAACATTTAATTACGCTGTAAATTAAGTTCATATGTCCAGAACATGTTAAACTTTTCTTGAAACAAAATGAGGTTGGCAGGCATTCTACCAAACACTATTCACCGTCTGCAGCATATCAACATTTATCAATAGAGCATGAACAGCGTACCAGTCAACCAATTACACACAAACCACTAAGAGTAAATAGAGTTTCATAGTCAAAATATACATAGGGAAAGGAATTACCATAAGTAACACATATATCAAACACAATTCATGGTCAATAAAATTAATTTCTATTTTCAGCCCTATAAGTACACATTCACATGTATTTCCTCACATGCTACATCCAGTCATTGGAAAAAAATTATAAAGAAAATGCGATATACTATACATACAGGCAACCAAATACAATACATGATTTTCCTGCATAGATCGAATGCACTAAACCTAAAAGTTACGCAACAGCTGCTCAAGTGTACAAAGTTGTAAAATAACTTCAAAAGAAAAATAGTCAGAAATACTAGAACAGTAGACCTGTTTTGCAGTATCAAAATCGTGTCATGTTCCTCCACTTATCCTTCAAATCAACCTTAAAAAAAATATTGAAGTAAATGTCTGGAATCACACGAATGAATCAAACGTAAGGTTTCCAACAATGCAAGAAACTTCTACCTCAGTTCTCTCCGCAAAAATGTCGCGTCTGGAGTTCAAAATAAGCTTCCAGTTTCCTTTACCAAACCTTTCACCAACGAACATCACAAGTGCAGAAAATAAGAGAAATTTCCAAAGAAGAAAACAACGCACAAAGAAAATAATAGATTAGAACGCGTTCTTTCATCTAACTCATCTAAAGCAGTAACAACTATTGGCTTCTTTTGGGCTTATGGGAGTGGGAGATTAGGAGTGAAGTGGTAAGCATGCAAGAAAAATAAAGAACTCATGTTAATTGTTCACTGAATACAAGTAAGCTGCATACTTCTGCACACCCTCTCGCAAGGCATCTTCCTCCTCTAAGCTCCACCTCTTCATTTTCCTCCTCCTTGCGAACTTCATCAATTCATATTTCTTCAATGGGGACACAGCCTTCCTCTTTGGGGTTTCTAGGTGCACTCTGCTCACATGATTACGAGCTCCTTCTACGGGTGAGTCATCAATTGAATCATCCCACTAATTTAAAAAGAAGAAAGGAAACATATAGTCACACTGAAGGATTAATACAAGAGATAATACCATGAAGCAATTGGCAATCGGCTATGTTATTCAAGAAAACTAAACTCATTGCCATGTAAGATGAAAGACGGACTCAACATCATACCTCATACGCACGTGCAGTACTATTCCGTTCCATTAAGCTGAGTTTAGGAAGTTCATTTTGATTGCTGCAAGATGGCATTTCGTTATTAGCCTCAGTTTGAACATGTTCAACAGTCTCGTTATTTGACAGATTGGGAACAGACACACCCTTCACACTGAGGTTCTGTAATGAAGAATCTTGGATCTTCTTTGCCACTTCAGATATTACAATACTAAAAGATGTAGATGCATCTTTTATGTTCCGACTTTGGACAGAATTTTCCTGATTGAAGACTTTTCTCGCCATTTCAGCTATCAAAGCCTCAGCTAAATCTAAAGCTTCAGGAAGAGGGTCCTTGACAACAGCTTGTAACTCCATAGAACTATGCCTAAGAGATCCTTGCATTTTATCAACTTCAGGAGACTGCAGAGTTTGATATTTGTTACAAGGTCTGTCAACATCCTGTTCTTCACAATCAACGATCTTAACTTTTCCTTTATGTCGTCGATGGGAAGCAATCTCTTTCTGTTTATGAAGCACTTTCTTCTTCTGAGTTTCTACATAATACAGTTCAATGGACATAAGCAAAAATATCACAAAATTATATGGTATAATTTGATTAAATGCAACTAACGAAACAATTACTTTTAGTAGTCGGCTTATCAGCACCACCCGCATTCTGATCACCGGCATGTCCATTCGCCACCGTCACCGCCTTCTCCTTCGCCTCTTTTTCCTTCCTGGCAACTGCTTCGAGAAACGAAGGCCCCATTAATGCCATAGCTTCACATAGATAAGCCTTAACCAGCTTTAACGCCTCATTTCTCGAATTCCTTTCCATAAACCTCTTGCACACACTGGAATCCCAAATCGCAGCCTCAATCTCGTCTCTACACTCTGTCAGCTCCTCCGTAAACAATTCGCTCTCTCCCATTTTCTCCAATTTCTGAACTCTCCCTCTCCAAATCCTTTCCACCGCCTCAAAGTACCTCCCCTGCCCCCTCCCGCTAGGGCTACCTCCCAAGTACTTCACCGTGCACTCCACAGCCACCGTGCGGTACGCCTCCTTCATCAAATTGGAGACTTTGATGCCTTCTCCCCGGTCCAGCTTCTCCAGGACTTCGAGGGATTCGAGCATCGTTTCGGAAACGGAACCGTCTCGAATCTCGGAGTCGATGGAACGGAGGATCAGCGTCTTTTTCAATCGTGAATTATCGTCGGCAATCGGAAAATTGATGTCGGTTACGATCTTGTTGACTAGAAGATCCGAAATCTGTTGCCGGAGAAGAAACTCTAGAATCCAACCGCTAATCTTCGGATCCAAATTCCTCGTAGAAGCCATATTTTGCGCTTCAATCCAAACGGAACCTAAACCTTCTCAAAGATTTTGGCCTACATACACTCACTCATAAATTAAACTTCTTAAGAAAAACAGTATAAATCCGCCACGTCAGTGAAAGTAATCCTGGTGATCGGCACCTGGCAAACTGTCATACGTTGAGTCCAGGGGATAAGGCGTTGTGTAACGTAGGTGATAATAACTGGGACACCGTCGATGTTGGGGCTTAGGGCGGTTAATAGGTTATGGTTATGGCGGTGTGAGTAGTTGTGGTACGACCGTTGTTTTTTGTAGTAGAAGGAAAAGAAGAGAGGGAAGGGCGTTAAGTTTGAGGGACAACAACACTCTCTGTTTTTCTCTCTTTCTATCTCTCTTTGGTTTTTGCTGTGTCTTCCCTTCCAATCGAACGGAAATGCTGGCTCGATGCACGTTGAAATTGAATGATATAGTGGTGATTAAGTCGGAGAACGGCGTCTGCGCTTTGCTCATTCACGATCCTGAGATTTACCCTGATGGACCTCCTCTAGATTCTAAAAACCTAGACGACAAAGAGGAAGAAGATAATGAATTGAAAGGAAAGGGAAATGCTTCTCAAAGTAAGAAGGTTAACGCTCTTATTTTCTGCTTTATTCTAATGGCTACCTACTATAGAGCAGCAACTAAATGTGATCAAGTGATAGGAAATTTGTGATATCCACTCAGGCAGAAAGCAGCAGTGTGTGTGGTCATGGGCAGGTTTTCTTATCCTGTTGAAGCTCGGGGTCTTGCACATTGTCTAGGTTCGATCCCTATTCGTTTATTGTTTAGGGTCTTGCTTTTCCTGTTAAGAGTAGGATTTCAAGGAAACCTGTCTGTTCTATGTTCTAGATTATATTCTCTAAACTTAAATTGCTACCCCTGCTAATTATCATTCTAGAATTTTATGTACTGTCACTAACTAGTTGAATAAAAGCGCCATGCTACATATTGTGAAATATTTTAGTGCCAGTGCCTTAGGGTTCAGAAAGAAAATCTTCTTTTGATGTTTTGTAGTGGAAATGGATAGGAACCTGGGGCAGCTGTAGTCTAAGAAGTGTCAAAAAAGATCCCTTGTTCTGTGGGTTTCTACAAAATGAAATCACGTTTGTTTTTTTTAACCAAAGTAGTATAGATGAAGAAGGGGCTCTGATAAATTACCTTAATTTATGACTCTTTGCTGTGTTTTCCCTCAGTCACATTGCTGTCGCCTTCCCTTCTGATCATTTTTGTTCTAAATGATTGTGTTTACTTAGAATTTGAATCGCACTTTGATCTATTCATTTTAACGCTGCAATATTAGCATTGCTATTCTTGGGGGAGTACTGATTCTCCGGACGAAAATGAGGTTTATCTGTCATCTTCTTTTCATTGAACAGTTATTGGAAAATGAACTGGAAAGAATATTACATTATGGTGGATGCAGTTAACATTATTCCCTTTGAACAAAAACTAAAAGAATGTATATTCAGTCATTTAAACTTTGATATTTGAGCTGATAGTGGATGTCATTTTGGTAACCACCTATTAGACTAATAGTGTTTTTGAAGCAAAGTTGCTTTGTTTCACTTTATTGAGCATAGAGGGAAACCAAACTCCCATACATACTTTTTGCTTAGTGATGCTTGGAGAAATCAAGAGGAAATGTGAGTCCATTTTCATATACTTGTATGTTCTTTCATATGAAAAGTCTGAACGAATCTCAGAAACAATTTGCCCTTGTAAAGCACATGATGTTAAAGAAGCCTGTGTCCCATGGCCTGCCAGTTTGAGTCTTCCCTTTGCTAGTATGTTAGTTATTTGTATAAGAATGGAGGTCATCAATTACATACACAGAAACCTAGCATGTCTGCTATCATTTTGAAGTTAAACTGAGCATACCTGCTTAGGAAAGTTGATTGCATAACTTGATGAATCAAAATTTGATAGTAAAAGTCTCTGGTACCTCTCTCTACTCTTTAAAGTATCTTTTGGTGTTGCGAGCATATTTTGATCTTCAGAGATACCATTCACTTCTGATGTCCGGAGATGCCACTATCTTTTTGTAATTATCTGTTTGATTTCCAAATACAATGCAGTATAAGCACATATTAGTAGTTCATTTTTCATATGTGTATGAATGCTTCTGATATTAGAAAGCATTTCCTTTGTGAATTTCCTTGTGTGCTTATTTTTGTTTAATATTTCATGTGTTGTTTTGATTGGTCAAACTTTGGACACGGATTTGGGATCATGATGGATCTTATTTATTCATGAATAAGACTTCTATATTTCTTCAACATTTTAAAGACTTAAAGAATAATATTCATTTCCATGCTGACTTTCAGTGTATATGATGCATGGGATACCCAGCTGTTGCTTCTTACCTTCTGCCCACCTTTCTCATGTTCTTTTTCTCTGTTCAGTTTATTTGAAAAATAGCTTTTTGATTGATATATCTCAATCCATTAGTGTTACATGTTTTCAAAGTTTCAATTTCATATGTTTGATAAATTCAAATTCTCTTGATGTCACTTTGCTGCTGCTTACAGTTACAGTATGTGCTTATCTATTGATTATAGACAATTATCTCACTTCTGCGTTGACTTTCATGAAAGGATTTGTTTGTTTTTGAACGTGATTTTTCCCATGTACTGGCTTTATCATTTTGTACCTCTCATCCATGATGATGCTACAGAGGTGTGTTAAATATTGGATAATCCTACTATTCCTTTCCCAATATTGAGGCCTTACCTTGACAATCTTTCTGTTTAAAGTTGGTCCCTGTTTTTCATTTCATCTTTAGAACTGTCAAGATTGTTGAGTATCCAAAAATTTATGCTTATTGAGGCAATAGTTTTTATTGTTTTCAAACAAGGAAAAGAAGAACAGCAATGGAAACAACAATAAAGAGAAAGAAAGAGGGATAGAAAGAAGACGGTTGAAACACAAAATTCATTGTTGTGTGTATAGAGAAATTCTGTCAGTGAATATCTTTCTCACTGGCATCCTGAGGGAATAAAATAATAGAGGTAGGCAAATGTCCTTTCATCTTTTATAGGCAGTTGAATTTGAACATTGATGTTGCTTGTTAGATCCTATTTTGACAGTTCTTAAGTAGGTGATGGGTTTTATTGCTTCTCTTGTGAGCTGTTCCCTTCCTTAGCAATTGGATCGGACCACCTCCATCATGTTACTTACCAACAAAAGAAGGAGCAATTGCATTCACTGCCAAGTTCTAATGTTAAATTTGTAGCCTGATCTTTTTGATTTATCATATTTAGAGGTGTTTAGGGTTTGAGATCTTGCTGGCCATTCTTAATTAGAGTGACATGGCATTTCCATCAATTATGTAAATTTGGATAATCGACCTTGTCATGAACGATTCAGTGACCAATTACTAGATTTCTTTATTAAATTTTATATAGATTTTGTGCAGCTCGTGCATGATGGCTAATTTTTGAGATCTGGTGTTCTTTGTTTGTTGTAATTTTCTTTTATAATGTTGATTTAATTTTGGTTTCCTCAGTTATTTAAATATGAAATATCAGCATTCTTGACAGCTTCTTGATGGAGTATGTCCACATAGCCAGTGTTGTGCGTATTCTTTAGAAGTCAAACTTGTTTGCCATGGGAAAAATCCAGAGCGAAGGATTTATTTGAAATTCAGCAGTATTTATATACAGATAGAAATTGCACGACTATATTTTTACTGGAATTTGTATGAACGCACATTCAACTCTTCATGCCATTCATTTTGATAACCTCAAAATTTTAGAAATTATTTCATGTCAAGTATTGTGTCATAAACCATCTAAACAGTCTTGATGTCTTGAAAGTTAAGCAGTATTGAGCAGATGTTCTCTACTTTACAAGATGCAAGTGTTCATGACTTGCTTGACAGATGAATTGTATATTATTGAGCCTCTTACTAATGTATACCATCTCAATGGTGTAAAACTAATAATTCTTAATTGCAAGTGTTCATGAATTGCTTGACAGATGAATTGTATATCATTGAGCCTCTTACTAATGTATACCATCTCAATGGTGTAAAACTAATAATTCTTAATTGCAAGTGTTCATGAATTGCTTGACAGATGAATTGTGTATCATTGAGCCTCTTACTAATGTATACCATCTCAATGGTGTAAAACTAATAATTCGTAATTGCAGTGAATTTGCTTCTTTATCCAGCAGAACGTATGTTATATAGAGATTGCATGGACAAGGTCTGGTATGAGGACCTCTTAAAAGGTTTCCTGGATTTCTTCACACCGAAAACATGAGGTTCGATGTGATATCAAAGTCCTTTACAAATTCAAAAGGTAACATTATTCCATTTTCAATTGTATCATTTTTGTTTTTCATATCAGTTACTAATTTGAGCCACATTGGTGAAGTTATTGTGTTCTGCTGTTGTGATACAAACGCAAGAACTAAAAGATTATGCTAAATGTCTGGCAAATTGTTGAATAGCTAGCTGTAAATTAGTGTTGTTTCCTAATTTAATTGTTTCCTTATTTAGTTCTTTCCTTAGCTGCTATAGAATTTGTATATAAATACATGTAAATTCATTCAAGAAATATATGGAATTCTTCAAATTTCTACATGGTATCAGAGCAGTGCCCTATTTAGGAGATTGAGTTTCCTCTCTTCTGGCACCATTTTTTTTCTGGTCAGAAACTTTTTTTTGGTTTTTTGACAGAAACCCTAGAAATTTTTAGGTGTTCATACCTAGCGTTTTTTGGTATCTTCCCGTCTCACCGCCGACCAAAAAGGGACGCCCAGGAGCCGACCGGCCTGTTCCAGGTAGAATCACCGTCAGACGCGCCGGAGACACTGTTCACGCACAGGCGACACTATTCACGCGCCGGTGACAGGTGGTGCGAGTTCCTATTTCCGGTCACCAGTGCTGTCGCCTCCTCTTTCCGGCGCTGCTGCCACCCATTCTGACCTCAGCCAGCCCTTCTCCGGTGGTTTTCTTGGACTTTGCTCATTCCCTGTTCTTTCTCTGCTTCTCTGGTAGTCTCTGTTTCACTCCGTTTTTTATCTCAGCCTTGCTTTTGCTACAATGAGTGATATATCAGATGCTAAGGTGGTGGAAAAACATAATCATGCT
>JAOQMS010000008.1:5592718-5613786 GCA_027563885.1 Erythroxylum longipes
CTTAGCTGCTATAGAATTTGTATATAAATACATGTAAATTCATTCAAGAAATATATGGAATTCTTCAAATTTCTACACAAATAATTATTGCTGAATAACGTGATTATTGTTTTCATCTTTTTCATGGAACTCAAAAATTTATATATTAACTTATGATTAAAAAGTAACAAAACTATATATAAATTGCTTAAGCTGCTTACTTAGGTTTCTGTCTCAAGTATATTAAGATGATCGATATGAGCCTTTGTTTGGATTGCAGTACACTGAGGAGTATATTCCTCCCCATCTAATTGAACTGTGGAGAGATCCACAAGAAATTGATTTTTCATTACACCTTCCTTTTGAAACAATTTTACTCCCTGTGACTTCACCATTCGTTCTGATGACAAAGACAATCATCCGGGAAATGCATCTTCTTCAAAATGTGTAGTTGATTAGCAATTAATGAAGTTATGGTACAAGCTTGATAACACTTCTAAACTTCCCCATGCAAATACAATTGTACAGAACTCTTTAACTTGATTGTATTCAGTTGATGAGATACTATCTTCTTAATTCTAAAAATTACGTGAATGCTTGTGGAGAAAATATTGAATGGGTTTTACAATGCTGATGATGTAGTATCAACTAGTAGCTAAAACTCACAAAATTAAGACATATAATTGATATTAGGTTTTTGGAATATTAAGTTTCATGTTGGAATTTAAGTTAAGGTTTGCTGAAATTTAGTGAGGAACACAAACAATAATGAGTAGGAAACTAAGAATCACTCACAGAGTCTAAGAATTGAAGCAAATAGAATAAAGGATGAATGTGATGTGTAAAGCTTTGCTTGCTTATTTCATTTGCTACGAGAACAATATATACAGGATTTTTGTGTGATTCTAGACTGTTCGAATATACAACTGGCATAACAAAATTTTGTTATTTACAGCTAGTAGTCTGTTGGGAAGGAAATTCTTTTGTACTATCAGGTGTAAGATAAAATTTGGTAGTCTTGAATATTTGCTTGTTGTAGTCTGTAGATGGTCTTATATTTTATCTGTCCAGGCCCATTACGATTTTCCTGGCCCAAGGTCTTTTGTAGCTGATCTGATTCCTTTACACCCCCACTCAAACGATACCTAGGATTTGATACTAGGTTGAGTTTGAAAGTTAAGTCTTGAAACCGAGCTGCAGTCAGTGGTTTAGTGAGCAAGTCGGCGATCTGGTTAATAGTGTTCACATATCTTACCTCTAGAAGCCCTTCTGCTATTTTGTCCCTCACAAAGTGTACGTCAATCTCTATATGCTTAGTTCGAGAGTGAAAGACTGGGTTTTGGGAGAGAGATCGTGCACCATTGTTGTCACACCATAGAATAGGTGTTCGTGGAGGGTGAAACCCAATTTCTGAGAGAAGAGAGGTTAACCATAGCACCTCAGTGGAGAGCTGAGAGAGAGCCCTGTATTCAGTTTCAATGCTGGAATAGGCCACGACAGGTTGCTTCTTAGAGCTCTAGAAGACTAGGTTGCCCCCTAGGAAGACACAGCCACCGCTTGTGGACTTCTGGTCATCGAGAGAGCTGGCTCAATCAGAGTCGCTAAATGCCTGAAGATCGAGAGGAGAGGACGAAGATCGGAATAGCAACCCTAGATCTAAGGTACCCTTCAGGTATCGTAACACTCGTTTTAAGGCTATCCAGTGCGGAGTGAGAGGATTTGAAAGAAATTGACTTAGCTTATTGACCATAAAGCTAATGTCTGGTCTGGTGTTGCATAGGTACTGTAGAGCTCCAACCAAGCTACGATACAGGGATGGATTCTCAAAAGGTTGACCATTGTGGCGAGAGAGCTTGACTCCTATGGAAGCTGGAGTAGAGCAAGGTTTGCAGAGGTTCATATTAGCCTGAGTGAATAAGTCTCTGATATACCCACTCTGTGATAGATATAGCCCTGTTGTATTTCTGTAAACCTCAAAGCCCAAAAAGAAATGTAAATCGCCCAATGTTTTGAGTGCAAATTGTGAATTGAGCTTGTTGATGATTGACTGAATTGCGGATGGATGGTTGTCTGTTATTAGAATATCGTCCACGTAGACCAAAAGGATGAGTACTGTCCCCTTTGTATGGAAATAGAACATAGATGTAACAACCTTTGAATTTTTGAAACCCCACTGGAGAAGAGCAGCCCTTAGTTTTTGATACCAGGACCTTGGAGCCTATTTGAGGCCATAAAGAGCCTTGGAGAGTCTGCAAACATGATTAGGTAGATGCTGATCTTCGAAACCTGGAGGTTGATTAATGTATACGGTTTCATGAAGTTCACCATTTAGAAAGGCGTTGTAGATATCTACTTGTTGAATACCCCAATTGTGGGAGGCAGCAAGAGATAAGACAACCTTAATTGTAGAGGCTTTTACCACTAGGGAGAAAGTTTCGAAAAAATCAATTCCAGGGGTTTGGGAAAAACCTTTGGCCACAAGGCGGGCCTTAAGCTTTGCCACAGTGCCATCAACATGATACTTTGTGTGAAAAACCCATTTAGTACCTAGGATGTGCATGTTAGGATCATAGGGCACTAGGTTCCAGGTTTGGTTTTTTTGAAAAGCAGATATTTCATCACACATGGCTTTAAACCAGACTAGATTGCTAAGAGCTTGGGAAACAGTTTCTGGTTCAGGAGGGGGGCAAGGATGTAAGGATGCAGAGTAGACTTTGGGTTTGTAAATGCAACTTTTGGCTCTAGTTTGCATAGGGTGAGTAGATGTGATTTTTGGAAGAGCAGGAGGAAGTGGGATGGTAGGAGAGTCAGGGTTGACAATAGTGTGTGGAGTGTTTGGTGAAACAGTGGTGTGGGGATGGAAGGTGGCTGATGAATGTAGTAAGGAACGTGAAATAACAAGAGGGGAAACCGGAGATGTAGAAATTACTTGATTTTGTTCTGGGAAGCAGGAAGACAGAGGAGTTGATTCTGTGACAGGGGAGATGCCTAGAGATGGCCTTGAAGGCTGGAGAAAGTGTTGTGGTGAGACTGCAGGATGTAAAACAGACAAAGGTAAACTGGTAGATGTAGGACGGCGTGGAGGATTTTGGGAGGGGTGGGGAAACTCAAGTTCATTGAACTCAACATGCCAAGAAATATAAATTTTGCCCTTATTGTTGAGACACTTATAACCTTTTATGTATAGGACTGTAACTCAGGAAAATGCATTTGGTGGTGTGAAAATTAAATTTGTGAGAGGAATAAAAACGAAGGTAGGGAAAGCAGGTGCAGCCAAAGGTTTTGAAATAGTTGTAATTCGGCTTTTTGTTGTATAGCAGTTCAAATGGAGATAGGTTTTGTAATTTTGGGGATGGGAGATTGTTTATAAAAAAAGTGGCAGTGGTGGAAGCCTCAGGCCAAAATTGGAGGGGTAGGTGGGCATGAGTTAATAATGTGAAGCCGGTTTCAGTGATGTGATGATGTTTTCTTTGGACAGCTGAAGCGAGGTTGTATCCCATGTTTAGTAAGAAAAGGCAAGATGGACAGCTGAAGCGAGGTTGTATCCCATGTTTAGTAAGAAAAGACAAGAAGGCTTTATATTCCCCACCCATGTCTGTATGTAGGGCTTTAATTTTCTGTTTAGTTGAAGCTCAATGAAGGTTTTAAATTGAATAAAAATTGCAAGAGCCTCTGATTTGAGTTTTAGTGGATAGAGCCATGTGAATCTAGTACGAGCATCGACAAATATTATATAATATCTATGGCCCTCAATTGATAAGGAGAGGGGCCCCAAATGTCGGAGTAGACAATATCCAAAGGATGTTTAGCAGAGATATCATGATTTTGAAATGGCAGCTCATGAAGCTTGCCTTGTTTGCATGAATCACAGAATTTCAGGTCATTGACATTAATGTGAATTTTCATTGAATCAGAAACATGCTTAAGTACACTAGGTGATGGGTGGCCAAGCTTAGCGTGCTAAACATTTGCATCATTTTGAGAAAGCTGAGTAGTAAAGGTTTTAGGATGAGAAACTAAGCTAGAAGTACACTGATTTGATGATGACAGTGTAGAGTTCTTTGAGTGAGTGAGAAGCTGGGTTTGAGGTGGGACATCAAGACTGTAGAGGCCATCCCGAAGCATCCCCTTGAGAAGAATTTTCCCTATATCC
This sequence comes from Erythroxylum longipes, assembly GCA_027563885.1. Lineage (NCBI taxonomy): Eukaryota > Viridiplantae > Streptophyta > Magnoliopsida > Malpighiales > Erythroxylaceae > Erythroxylum > Erythroxylum longipes. Next base: position 5,596,851 of record JAOQMS010000008.1, read on the forward strand.
TTGTCCTTAAACAAACACATTTTGTCAGAAAATTCCACAATTATCTTGTTATCACTTGTGATTTTGGAAATGCTTAACAAATTTTTGGTGAAGAACATGTAGCATTTGATGTAAAGACAGTGGTGTGTGTTTATTTTCTTGAAATTGAATATAAGATGAATAAATGTGTGCAATAGGTAGGGAGTTTCCATTACCTACTGTAAGATGATCATTACCAGCATAGTCTGAGCTAATGGACAAATTATTAAGATTGGCAGCGACATGATTGGTAGCTCCAGAGTCTACATACTAGGTAGAAGCACTAGGTTGTTCAGGACAGGCATATGTTTGATGAGCTAGAAAGGTCTTAGGTTAACCACTCTGTGTGTGATGTTGCCCATGTTGGTCAGTGTGGTTAAAGTTGTGTCTAGTGTTTTGAGTATGATGATGTGAAGATGAATTTGGCTACTTCTATTGCTGATTTCCATTCCAGGACTGGTTAAAACACTTGTAACAACGAAGAGCATCATGACCGAGTTTCTGGCATAGTTGGCGGTAGAGACGATTTGCACCATTCCATCGTCCTCCTCTGCCACGACCCCCTCTTCCTCTAGGAGCATGACGACCTCCTTGATTGCAATCTTGGGTCTGATTTATGTTAAATGAGGCAAGATTTGTTGATGGGGGAGAGATATTAACAGTTTGAGATATTGCATTTAATTGCTCAAGTCTAGTTTCGTGCATCATGAGACTATATTGCACCTCCTGCAGAGTTGAGTTCTTCATTGCGTGTGTTAAAAGAACCACTACTGGGTTGTAGTCATGGCCTAAGCCATTTAAGGCGCTGAGTATGAGCTCATGATCTGGTATAGCATGTCCTGCCACCATAAGAGAATCTCCAATTGTTTTTATTTTCTGAATATAGTCGGATATTGTTTGAGAGCCTTTTTGAATTGTTGACAGTTGTTGTTTTAACTGCAGGACCCGAACCATTGATTTTTGTGCATATAGATTTTCTAATATCTTCCAGCATTCAAGAGAGGTTGAAGACTGATTTACTTGACCAACCACTTCCTCCCCTATTGTTGCAAGTAGCCAACAGAGGAGTAATTGATCTGATCTGCGCCATAGACGATAGTCAAGATTCACAACAATTTGAGGAACTTCTGTTGAAGATGAAGCAGGTTCTGTGATAACCTGTGGAGGTGGAGATACTTCAGAAGAACTATAGTCTTCTAATTCAAGAGCTCGAATTGTAACTATCACCTGTGCTCTCCAATTTATGAAGTTAGTTCGATCTAACTTAATTGGCAAATTGAAATTCAAGGTTTTTGCTAAGGCTGGGAAATCTAACAGAGGTGTGGTGAGCTGTGACTGTCTAGAATTGTTTTGGATAGAGGGAGATGACGATTCTTGAGCCATTTTGACGTTGGTCAATAAAAGGGCTCTGATACCATGAAGCAAATAGAATAAAGGATGATTGAGATGTATAAAGCTTTGCTTGCTTATTTCATTTGCTATGAGAACAATATTTACAAGATTTTTGTGTGATTCTAGACTGTTCGAATATACAACTGGCATAACAAAATTTTGTTATTTACAACTAGTAGTCTGTTGGGAAGGAAATTCTTTTGTACTATCAGGTGTAAGATAAAATTTGGTAGTCTTGAATATTTGCTTCTTGTAGTCTGCAGATGGTCTTATATTTATCTGTCCAGGCCCATTACGATTTCCCTGGCCCAAGTTCTTTTGTAGCTGATCTAATTCCTTTACAAGAATCACTCTTAAAAAAACCATCATACCTTCTATTTAAAAGCCAAAGTTTGTAGAAAAAATTCAGATTGATTGTCGTTGATGGGTTGAATATACACATATTTATAGAGAAGTTTTTAGAATCCTTATTCTAGTAGGAAAGGGTTCTTAACAAATTTAAATCATATTTTAATAAAGATTCCACAAGTTCTCAACAACTAGGATAATATATCTAAAATATAAGAACATATTTAACTTACTACTACTTCCTATCTAATAAGGAATCCTAATACAATCTAATTTCAGTCCTTTTCTTTGACGTCACCTCAATTCTCAATCTTTATCTTAAAGCTTGTGATTGACTAATCTTTCCTCTTTTATTTTTCTTATAGACTTTAAGTTCTTTTGAATCAATTCTCTCCAACTTGTCTGAAGTTGTCTTTAATGTAGATATTATTAACTGATCATATAAGTTTGAATTCAACTTCAGAAATTCAGATTTTAAAATTCAAATACTGTTAGAAATTGATCTTTCTTTCCACTTGACAAGAAGTTGTCGATATCTTTCATCTCTTATGGCTATAATTTGTTCATCAAGAATATCACCTATCTCCTCTTTAAGATGGGGAATGATTGGAATTCTTACAGCTGCAGTAGGAGATTGCATATCATCATATACATGATAAATAGTTAAAGTCCTTAACATTAAAAATAAGATTAATTCCCATATCACTTGATAATTCCAAAACATAAGCATTAACACTTAGGTTCTTGATGATTTTATAAGGTCCAACACTTCCTGAATGAAGTTTCTTATATTTCCCTTTCAGAAAATGCTCTAAAATCCTAACCATCACCATATCCTCTTCATGGAATTCCACCAACCTACGATATTGATTAGCATGTTCTTTATAAGACAAATTGCTAGTTGTTATCTTTCATCGTACCTCATCAAAGATGTCTTTTATGTGTTGTGCAAAACCTTCTGGTTCAACACTAACTCGTGTTGTTTGTGGTAAAGAAACCAAATGAATAGGGTTCCTTGGTTGAGTTCTCGAGATTATCTCAAAAGGACTCTTACTAGTTGACCTATTTATAAAACTGTTGTCTGCAAATTCTACCATAGAAAGAATTGGGTCCTAATTTTTCACATTATTTCCAAACAAATATCTTAACAAGTCTCCCAAGCTTCTATTCATCGCCTCTGTTTTTCCATCAATTTGGAGATAGAAAGAACTTGAAAATTGAAGCTTAGTGTTTAGTGTTTTTCATAAAATTTTCCAAAAATAACTAATAAATTTCACTTCATGATCAGAGACGATAGCTCCATGGAGACCTACTTCTTTGAAGAATAGTTTAGCGGTGTGGACGATACCAAAAGTCTTGACCATAATATTTGCAAATGGTTTCATTACAAATCTACATAGCTTTTTCACCACATGAACATCGAGAACATACATATTGTTGCTTCTTATAGTCAAATTCATTAATTCTCTATCATTACTTTATTTGATGTTGCAACTGCAGTCATAGCTTCTCCTTTATTCCTATGTTGCATTAATTTCACATCTTCATTCAAATCTACTTCTCCTTCATCACCCACTACAACATAATCTTTATCAACAATACCAAAGACATCATCAAGTTTAGAGCTAACAAGCTCTGGAATCCCAAGCAGTTGTTGGTTAATCTTTTCATCTCCTTGTTCTATTATTTTAGCATATTGTCCGATTCTTTCAGCCTGCTTCCCTATTGTGTCAATCTATTGTTCTTGTGTTTTGATTTGTTCTTCGAGGGTTTCAGCCTTTATCAGGTGTTTCAACTTGTTGTTCAGTTGTTTTAGCTTTAGTTGTTGTTCAGTTGGAAGATTCTAATTGATCAATTGACGAAGAACTGCCAACAGTCTCACCACCTAGAACAAACACTTTCTCTGAGTTAGTGCTTATAAATTTGAGGAATCAAAATTTCTGTGCGCTTGATTAATTCAAATCCCTTCTTCTTGCGTATTACCATGTTCTCCATGTTCAACATCAAGTGTATGTTGTTGGTTGGTATAATTTTTTCTTGTTGGAGTTTTGACTTTTAGGGATGTATGTCTAGGTTGTCTAGTCTCATCAAAATTTGTTGAACATGTTTTCCTATGGGAGTTGTTACATGTAAGTTAGTTTTTGGAGCACCTTATGAAGGAGGGTCATCAATGCCCAATTCTTTTGCAATATCCAGAAGTATTTCATCTAAGTTGCTGAATATTCTTCTATATATCCTTTCACTACGTGTCGCCATTATAAACTAAAGCTCTGATACCAAATTGATATAGAACAAATAAAAGAAGTATCAACTAGTAACTCAAAAAATTAAGAATTATGATCGATATTAGGCTGGTTGGAATATCAAGCTCCAGATTTAGATTTTGGCTAAGAATTCTGAAACTTCAAATTTAGTATAGTTAAATTTTTAAGGTTTGATTGTTAGAAACTTAGGCTTAGAATTTTAAGGTTTAATATGGCTAAAATTTTCCAAAACAACATCTCAATTAATTAGGGTGTAAAGTTTCATAATATTGGACCTCTTCAGAACTTGCATATTAGTGAGACTTTCATTGGGTTGTTATTGTTGTTGAATATTGTTGGAATTTAGGTTTAAAATAGTTAGAATTTAGGTTAGGTTTGCTGGAATTTAGTGAGGAACACAATCAACAGAAAATAAGAAACTAGGAATCACTATCAGGGTCTAAGAATCATTCTAAAAAAAAAACATCATACCTTTTAGTTGAAAGCTCAAGTTTGTAGAAAAATTTTAGATTGTTTGTCATTGAACGGCTAAATATACACATATTTATAGAGAATTTTTAGAACCTTTATTCTAGTAAGAAAAGGTTCCTAACAAATTTAATTATATTCTAAAGACAATTCTATAAGTCCTAAACAATTAGGAGAACATATTTAAAATAAAATATTGTATTTAACTTACTACTTCTTATAAAGAAACCCAACACAATCTAAATTTTTTTCCTTATATTTGATATCAGTTTAATTATTAATCCTCATCTCACTAAATTAAATAGCGGTGTCAATTGGCTGGGTTGGGCCAGGCCAATCCGGCCACCATATATTGTTTTAAAAGAAAAACGTCAAAAATGATGTTATTTTTGATAAAACGAAGTCATTTTTAAACCTGGGTCAAAATGTGGTGGGCCAAATTTGACATTCCTAAAATTAAAGGTGGTTGTCTAATCCTTCCTCTTTTATTTTGTTTATAGACTTTAAGTTTTGTTGCATTTTCCAGATCGCCAACCGAGCATGTTGCATACATCTAAGCTTTGCATTTAGAGAATCACTTACAGGTAATAATTTTATAAATATTAAAACTGTTTGAACTATAAGGACTTACTTTGATATTGAGATTTAATGACCACAGCACTTGAAATTGTTTATGTTTCTACATTAACTGCTGATATTCATGTCTGGGAATATATGTTGGTGTTTCGGAAAGGTCTTGATGATACATCTTCTGAGAACTATAGAGGTGGATGAAATTCTAAGTTACTAGAGAAAGATCCTTTCCTTCAATATGAAACAAATTGGCTATGGAATCAAATCTGACAAAAGGTACCGTCTAATGGTTTTGGTGATAGTCTGAGAAATAGACCAAACCACTTGGTTAGACGGTACTTGCAAGTTGAAACTTGACTTTAAAATCTTGGCTTTTCGATAGTCAATGAACAATGCACGATGTTACTGCTTTGTGCTGCTCTTAAGTTGCATTGTTACGTATTTTGGAACCTAATATGTTATTGTAGAGAAAGAATTTATGAAATTCCTACTACCTTATGTTGTAATATACTGTCACTTGATATCAAGTTTTAATAATGCTTCAATGCATTTCTTGTATGATAAGTATTATAAGCATTTAATACATTTCTTGATTGCAGATTCATAGGCACGGATGCGTACAACTTTAGTCTTTATGTATTTAAAGTGCATCTGCTAATTGTAACACAAGATTTCTCATCATCTTTTCAGGTATCTGTTTGATTCTAAAACGGAAACAGAAGAGTTGAAGATCAATAAAAAAGAGGATGTTGTCAACTGGTATAGGATGGACTTGCTGCAATCATCTCCAAGTGTAGCAGGCTCTCTTTTCGAGTGTGGGTTGTAATACTAACTTCAAAGAAACTGAAACTCACCTATCTAAAGAAAAGAAACTAAAACTTGCGTAGGTCATCAAAGATACTTGCCACCTTTTAAGCCATCAGCCAACTACAACACCAGCCTCTGCTAAAATCCAGTTGCATTAGCTGGTTGAATTTATATCACAAATCGGAGTCACTCTTCTATAGCCTTTTCAAGGCGTCAGCTTTGCCAGGAGAGGAAAATGAATTCTTTATTTTTTGGGTCTCTGCAGAACAGAAAAGAGTAATGCAAACTGCTTAAATAAACTTTCATTCTTCGTTTTTTTTTTTGGTTTGGTTTTTGCGAAATGTTAGGACTGTTAGGAATAGGCGAGGAGAAATGTGGTTGTCAAAACATAACCATCTGGTTTATAGCATTACATATTCATAAATTAGATGCTGAGTTTTCATGGATGTCAGGAATGACTTTATGATTACGTGCTGATTCATTTGCATTCAAATGACACAGAATATTATCAGGAAATGGTTGAAGGTTTGTCGATACTAATTGTGATTGGTTTGAATTCATTATTTAACTTTGAATCATTGGCACGAAAAATGGATTAATTAGAGCAAGTGATTTTGTAGGTTACTGGAGTTATATTCCAACAAATAATGATTGATTGTCACTTAAAATAAGCGCTACTCTGAACTCTGAAGACAACTATTATTCAATTGTTGGAGAAGGCATTTTGTGGACTATTCCTTGTAGGGCATTCAGAACTGGACTGCAGCCTCTACAATTGGACTTTACTGGTTTGTATTGGCATTTTGCCGAACGGCACGTTAGTTTCAAACCATCCGCTCCTAAATTAGGTGATTGATTAAAAGAACTGAACATCAACAAGATAAGAACACACACGTCCCCAACTGTCCCAACCCTTGAGGTTTACTGTTCCGTATACATGAGCCATTCCTTCCCTATGATAATATATTCTTTTGCGAAGCTATATCATAACCCAACATGAAAAACGGACCACTTTAGCTGAATCCCATCCATCAACAAGCTTCCATTAAAGGTATGCACATGGTAGGGTTACTCGGGCTGGTACTGTACCTCCATGGAAGTCTCAGGTGGGCCTATGAGGCTTCCTCTTTGTGACCTTGCCTTCGCAGTGTCCTACCTGAATTCTGAACACACAAGACAGACTTCTTAACTCCGATAGTGAAGCTTTGCTCTTCTTGTACTACAGAGTGGACCTAATAAAGGTCCTCTCTGGATGGGCACCTTTCAAGATTAGACCCCATTAACAGGAAGTACCAATACGCACTAGAATCAGACCCTTATAAGTCTGCACTGCAATGCCTCCTAGTCATGTGTGGATATAAACTGTTCTAGGGGTTTGCCTGAGATTGACTTGTCAGGGCTTTTCTTGTTCACAAATTTTGTTTCATAACCTACAGCAGCAAAGAACATTACGTGAAAATGCTATGGAAGAAAAGTTGTTCAATGGTTGAAAGCTTTGATGATTTCAATTTTATCCGTCCTGTTGGCATCACATGGTTTGGTCGTAGCGCAGAAAAAGCTAGTCGTTTTCTTGTTCTTGTTCCTGTTTTATCTATATGTCCTTATCAGAAGAGATCCTTCTAATTTAAACACTGGGGTCGTATGTTGTTGGAACTTATACAGCTGAATTCCTCTGCGCTACGACTGACATAATGTATCTATTTGGTAGAGTTTGCTGAATATACATACTAATTTTAAGCTTTGTTGCATCTAGATTTTTAGATCAATCCTCATCTTATGATTTAGAGGATGATGGAAAGTAAAAATATGTTAAAAGACTTGTAATTATCAGTAGAATCAAGTCTGAATTGAATGTGTTATTAATTTACAAAATAATATATTTAAAATACATAATTTATAAATGTTTAGATGCATCTATACTTTACCTGTTACAAACTCACTCGAAAAATAAATGGGTACTAATTCTACACTTAATCCAGAAATGTGGACATGTACACCAGAAAATGAGTGCTGGTGATGAGGAAGCTCCACTTGTGGTCCGGATGGTAGAGGACATCGCCAATTTGGCTTTTCCGACAGTAAATAAAAACCGGTGCACCTGCCATCAATCTCTGCAATACTCTCGTAATAATGAAATGCATTTAGCATCCTGTGTTGTTCAGAAGTTAGCAATTTTGTGCACAAACCATCAATTCAATTTATTAACACATGATTGATCCAAAATGCCTTACGTTAAAGTAAATTAGTTCATGTACATTAAACACAAATTATCCCAGATGGACGCAGAGTCTTTTGTGTACTGAATTATTCATTTTTTACCTTTTTTTGTAATACTTCTAAATTAATGATTTTAATGATAACAATTAATAATATTTAATTACATTTCAAATTCAATTTTATTTCACTAAATTATCTCATTTGTCCAAAAGATAATAATATAAGAATGGTTATATAACTTAATTATCTTTTAAATGACAAAATAAATGTCTAACAATTCTTATTTTACGGAACCAACTTAACAAAACTCATTCAAATAATCAGAGGTTCCACAAAATCTAGAAGGATAGTCCCTATCATTTCTGTATAGAGGAAGGAACCTACTATCCACACGATTCAACAATTGTCTTTGAGATACAGTCAAAAACTTATCCAAATATCCAGACATTTGAAAATACTGTCAAAGATATTATAAAAGAAGTTTTAACATATTCAAATTCGATTTAGTCAGTGGTTATGATAAAAATTGAAGTAATTGCTAGTATATGTGAAGAAAATTTCAAAAGAACTGTTAAAGAGAATTCTTATTTAATGAAAAGTTGTTGCATCTACTCAAAACAAGGTTAAAAATATATTAATAGCAGCTGTACTCAAATTTGAAAGTCATATCTTTATCTACCTTTTATGTTTTAGAAAGTGAATAAAACGTTCCAACGAGAGAAACTATCAATTGTAGCTCATATCCAGCGAATCCTACTTTTAATTAATTGTTGAAAGCTTGTAGAGATTGGTCAAAAACTACTGGTGTAGAAGGTTGAAGAATTATATAAAAGATGTACTTGTGAACTTAGTCCACTTAAAGATTTTAGTGAAATACTCAAGTGGAATACTTGAGAATTGGATATAGGCTTGGTTATAAGTTGAACCAGTATAGATTTGTTGTGTCCTCCTTTCTCTTTCTTTAACTTTTAAATTTCCGCACTATAGCTACTCTTTTTTTCAAATTGCAAGAGGCTTTTTTCATTTTAAATTTTAACTGCCGCTTATCTTTTGTACGAATTGAAAGTAAATTGTAAAAAAATTTCACTTTACACACAATTCACTTCTCTCTTGTGCATGCTTGTTATTATCATGCTATGTGCATTCTAGACAAATATAATTATGTCTAACTTTATCTAACCAATTCGATTATTAGCAGAAATATGTAAACTGATTGTTTAATCCGGAGAGGTGGATGGAAGCTCTTGATGATGAGAATCATGATCCTCTGCAGCATCTTTGGAAGATTTTGATATCTTCGCAAGAACTTGTTTGTTGTTCGTCCTCTTAACTAGTAAATCTTCGTTCCTAGGAACATACTATGGGTATAATTGTTCTCACCGATGGACAAAGAATCCAGTACTTGCAAGAAAGATAACAAAATTGCTGAATTGGACAGAAACAATGACAAGGGTAGGAACAAAAAGGTTGGGAGGATGTACTTTAGGCTCCACCTCAAGTTTAGCAATAAACTATAACATAAGTTTTTTGTCATCTCTTCATACTTCCGAGTCATTGTCGATCTTTTGGGTATACATAATCAAACATTTGTGGATATTATTAAATTGTTACATCTTCGCAATGCTTCCAAAATAGACGAACCGATGCATTGAATAAATATGTATAAAGAGGCTATTACAAGCAAGAAATGCCGGAGCTTTGCATGTGCTCCTAACATGGTAGGACCGACATGAAGTTGCTGTCTTCTCAATGTGTGAGTAGACCCCTTGTTGATTATTTGAAGAAGAAATAAGTTATGAATTGCATTGATTAGCTTATTTGAAACTGGAAAGGGAGAGAATTATAGCCATGCACACCAATATCGACCAACATATTGAATAGGGTGACCTCTTTGTCCCTATAATTATATTTGTGAGATACAGGTAATTATTTTTTCAAATGACATATATTAATTATTTTTATTAATAAAAAATTCACATACGTTACTCTTTAAAAATTATTCACAATCATTATATTTTTAATTATCTGCTAAATAGATTTTCATAAATGAATTGTATCTCTTGTCTTTTCTCAACAACCTGAAAAAACAATGTCAAAAAACTATATATGATACCCTTTAGTCGTAGAATGGTAAGTTCTTCCAATGATTGAAGGAGTCCTACTAAACTATATACCTGAATAAAGACCGTCTAACAGAATTATGTAACGTTTAGACCTATGTTTGTACCTAATCACCTAACCCTACCGATGTTTTTCGTGTAACAATACATTCTTAATGAGGGTTTTCCTTTTCATGTAGAAGAAACTTGTTTGGCACTATCAATGGCTTTTACACATTTTGTCTTTGCATCCGAGAAATGTAAAAGGACAATAACAAACCTAACCAAGATCCCTACATGTATGCCTAACCTCCCATAAAGACCGAACAGAACATTCATTATTGTTAGTAATTTGTTAATGGTCAAATCAACCTCTAGGGTATATGAATGTTCTTGTTTCTTCTTACGTTAGTTTGCTAAATACACATCAATACGCACACTAATTACTTAAGAGACATGTACAGATAATATGCGTTGTGTGTAGAGTGTATATGCATTAGATGCTAATTAATCAATGCAGGCATGTTTGACCTAAGGAGATTGATCAATTCTACAAGTACTTACTCACGTTAATAAAGAAGAAATGATAAATTTACTAACTTAGAGAAATCATTAAACGGGTAGTTGCATTTATCGTCCATCTTAACATAAAGTATGACCACAAAATAAATATTCATTAGGCGGCACAAAAGTACAAAAAATCACGTTAGGTTGGGTGGGCGGTAAATTTCTGTTGGTGAATGGCGCCTAGAGATCTATATAATATTATAACTAAGCCTGTTTAAAGTGAAATTCTTTGGTAAACTAGTCTTTCCAGTGAATAATTAGAAGAGTGATCAGATTAAAAAATATTATCCTGTGTGTTCATGTTGGTAATTACTAATAAATCTACAGAAAGTAAAAGACAAGTTCATCGACTCTGTATGCAGAAAACAGAAAAGTGAATGTCGTGAAAGAAACATGTAAAAGAGGCTTTTTCTTTTATTTTCTTTAATAAAAAAGAAAGAGGGTAATTTTGTAGGAAGATGATCTTATCATGAACGTTTTGTCATTTGTAATGGTAGAAACGTGTATTGAATTGTAAATTTAATTGATGGAATTGTTCATTTCCAGTTTCACCCTGAAATTTTATCTTCTTCCTCACCTATAACAGTTGCAGAGTGCCGGTGCTCTTAGCTTGAACTGTTACTAAACCATTTAATTAAAGGGCCAAGAAGGTTTTTCTATGCAACACGTGTACTCTCATACACGACCACTTTGGTTTAGTAGTTCTAATAGAATCTTTATACCTATTAATGCAACATCAGATTAAGACAAGATAGTTTAGTATGTAATCCATGGATGAAAGTCACCGGCGACAATAAAGAAACACTTAGCAATTATTATTAATGAAGGTGCTAAGAAGAGGTTGAGAGATGCATGTGGGTGGTGTAGGCCCACGGAGGCTTTAAGCTTAGCGGTAGGAAATCTCTCTAAGCCATGAATCTTCATTTCATAACTCAGTTTGCTGTCTTTTTATGGCCGGCTCCTGAACCCCACCTTCTGCGTTTTTCTTTATAAATACCTACTGCTCTCCTACTTCTCATGTACTACCACAAAGCTAGTTACTCTTATCTGTAGAATCAATCTGCTAGATCAAAAACAGAACTAGAAATGGCAGCTCCATCATTTTCTCTACCTATACTTCTCTTTATCTGCTTACTCTGTTTACAGTTTAATGGCATTTTGGGTGATTATGGAGGGTGGCAGAGTGCTCATGCCACCTTCTATGGTGGTGGAGATGCTTCTGGCACAATGGGTAAGTCTTAGTGTACTCATTTAACAAGAATATTCGTAGGACATGGTGGTATAAACATGTTAATCAAACTCTGGTTTTGATTATATTCGCAGGAGGGGCATGTGGATATGGGAATTTATACAGCCAAGGCTATGGAACTAACACTGCGGCACTAAGCACAGCTTTGTTTAACAATGGCTTGAGCTGCGGTTCTTGTTATGAAATGAGATGCAACGACGACCCCAGATGGTGTCTCCCTCACACCATTACCGTTACCGCTACCAACTTTTGCCCTCCTAACATGGCTTTGCCTAACAACGACGGTGGGTGGTGCAATCCCCCTCTCCAGCACTTTGACCTCGCCGAGCCTGCCTTCTTGCAAATTGCTCAATATCGAGCTGGAATCGTGCCTGTAGCGTTTAGAAGGTTAGCTTGCATGCATTTGACGATTTTTAATAATCAGTAGTGTAATAAATTAAGCTAGATAGTTGTTGTGTATGGCAGAGTTCCATGTGTGAGGAAGGGAGGAGTAAGATTTACCATAAACGGTCACTCATACTTCAACCTGGTATTGATCACCAATGTGGGTGGAGCAGGAGACGTACACTCGGTCTCAATCAAAGGCTCCAAAACATATTGGCAACCCATGTCAAGAAACTGGGGACAGAACTGGCAGAGCAACTCCTACCTGAATGGTCAAAGCTTGTCCTTCCAAGTTACCACTAGTGATGGAAGAACAGTGACAAGCTATAACGTGGTTCCTGCTGGTTGGCAATTTGGTCAGACCTTTGAAGGAGGGCAACTTTAGTTGTCAATTAATCCAGTTTAAGTTTACATGTGGGTAAGGTTATTGTACGTAGAGGAAAGTGCAAGCTGAATATTTGGAGAAGTAGCCTTGAAAAGCAGAGGTGGCTAATTAGCACCACCCGCTTTAGGCCTTCCTCATCATTAGTCTTTGAATTTTCACGTTAGTCACAATTGTAACAGAGGATTGTTCTGTTTTAATAACGTTTTAATTTGAATCATATGAGTATTCAAATTTGAATTATTATATTAAAATCTTTAAGAAATTAGAGACTCTCTTTATGAAAACAAGTGGCAGTCATCAACTCATCGTTGCTGGGTATGGACTTGGAAACAGCTGATGGGCTACATAGTTGTTCTTGGGTAACTGTGGGCCTAGGAGGCCTAATGATAACTCACAAGCAAAATTCAACCAAATTGAACACTTAATACTGCGGCTGCAGATTCCTTAATACATTAAGTGCGTCTATCCCTCACATGATATAAAATCACAGTCACATTGCTTGAATCTCTCACTTTTTCATAAGAAGTCAATGAATCTTAGATTTATTAAAAGAGAAAAGGTCATATCAATACTGCAAAGTCGCTTATTCAGTCATCTCCAAATCACTATTTGTTGAATCCTTCCACCTATAGAGATTCACAAAATCATGGTTGTTCAGACTAAATAACACATTAACACTGGAGCATATGCTCACGTGATTAGTTGCATGAATTATGTTAATTCAAATGCTTATTACTTATAAAACATTTTATGATATTAGAATTATATTTTAAAATATTTTTCCATATTAAGAACTATTTTTTAATGAACCAAAATCCAATATTTAGGCTTGAACTAAATTAAAATTGACCTTGATTTACAATCCTAGACCTATCATAAGTCAGAGAGAGAATTCTCAGCGCAACTAGGTCAGAAGAAATATGTCTTAATCTAGCTTCTTCATGGTGAATCAAATATTAGCATAGATCTGGGGTTAATTAAAGAAAGAAGGATGTCGGTACTTGTGATACTGAGACATTTGTCGTCACGATGCTTGAAGAATGTAGCTTGACTCTTTTAAGTGTGGTATGGAAGTTCCATACGCTCGTAAAGAGACATCGGAAGCATCATCGGAGAAAGGAAACAAGAATCAGATTAACCCTAAAAAGGAATCTCTAAGGACGAAACAAGTCCTTACCTAAGGCCTGATCCTCTATGCACCTTGATTATCAGAAACCTCAGGTATAACAGACAAATACGACACATACAGGGAGAACACCTTTTGGTTAGATCCATCTAAGATGTGAAAAGGAACTTTCAGAAAACCTAATCACAGAGACCTTCGATCAATTAGAAGGAAAAGAAGATGAAGAAACATTTCTAAAGAGAAGAATCTTTTACCTAGAACGATATCGCCAAATAAAAGATTTGAATATCACCTTTCAAACTCAACCCTAACTTGGAAGATTTTGGGGTAACATTCAAATGGACAGATAATGATTATCCTCTTAGGTAACTCCCTTTGTCATTTTTGGCTTGTCTCTCCACGAAGTCGTTTTACGCACTTAGCGACCCGACGTCGTTTTGGTTGTTCATTTGTATTGAGGCGTCGCTTGTTCTGTATCTTATAGTAACATGCTATCTCTTAAGTTGTTACCTACGAAAGACAATCTAACCTTGTAATTATTCATTTTTAATACTGTTAGCAATAGTATATTGTTACAAATAACAAACCCTGTACTATTCTGTTATATTACGATCCGCTCACGATTCCCTTACCAGATTCAATTGTACATATAATATATAAATATACAACACAGTGACTGTAATACACAGGAAAATTCTCTCATCTGTCCTTCGTATTTTTCATGGTATCAAAGCATAGGTCTTGATCCCAAATACCCTCTCTCAATTCTTTTTCTCTCTCCTTCTCTATCCCCATATTCACTGCCTCCACCGACGAAGCTGCCTCCGGCACCTCTAACTCTGGCCCTACTCCTGCTCAATTAGCCCAAGCAGTGACCAACATCAGGACTCTCATTCCTGTCACTCTCAACATGAAAAACCCCAACTACAAGAAGTGGCGTGAATTCTTCCTTATCAACGCCACTCGTTTTTCCCTTAAAGGGCACCTTGATAGTTCCTCCACACCCTCTTCTCTTACTGATGATGATTGGCACCGAGCAAACTCCACTCTTCTTACGTGGATTTATAGCACAATCTCAGGCGACATCTGCAATATGGTCCTCACCTCTAGGGCCACTACTCACCAAATTTGGACTGCTATTGAATCCCTCTTTCGGGATAACAAGGACTTCTGTGCTACCCAACTCACCGCTCGTTTCACTTCCATCAAGAAGGGTCACATGAGCATCCATGAATATTGTGAGACACTCAAAAATCTCGTTGACAACCTTGCTAATGTCGATCACCCACTGTCCGATGGACAACTGGTCCTCCAGCTATTCCAAGGACTCCCAGATCCATACCGTGGGTTGATAAAGGCCATCAGCATTTAGACGCCTCTCTCGTCCTTCCTCAACATTCGTTCTCTCCTCCTCATGGAAGAAATTCGTATCTCAACCATGGACGCCTCCAATCCAGACTCCTCCTCCACTGTCCTATATGCTGCAACACGTTTGCATGACCATTCGCAGCACACTCGAACTGGCACTTCTAGACGTGGAGACCGCCGCCACTATGACAACTGTGGACATCGAGGTGGACGTGGCATCACCCGCAGGAGCTATTGCAACCACCAGTCTACCGGTTATAGATACTGGCAACAATTCCCATCTGCAGGCACTCCAACCAATTTTTCTCCTGCCGGTACTGCTGCTCCTGGCCTACTGGGTCGAAGCCCAGCAAACCATATCCCCTGGACGTCTGCTCGACCGGTCGACACTGTCCCTCACCAAGCTCACTTCATGGGTTTTGAATCTCCGTCCTATCTGCCGACCCAACCTACTACTCCACCACCTCCTTATTTCCAGCCTGCCATGCCTACATCTGTCCCCCACGTGCCACTCACCCCATGGACCGGACGACAGCTCTACAGTCCTTCCCAGCTTGCAGAATCCTTTGCCAACTTATCTGGCAAACCCTCGCAGGACAAGCTTTGGTACATGGACTCCGGTGCCTCATCCCATATAAGTCGTACCACCTCTGGTAATCTCAACTGCCCTCTTAATTTTAGCACTGACTCTCCTATGCATGTCGTCGTTGGTAACGGGTCCATAATCCCTCTCACCCACGTTGGTCACACCACCATTTCCGATACCTCCTTCAAGCTTAATAATGTCCTGGTCACATCCCATATTATCAAAAACTTAATTTAATAGAATTTGACTCATGATAATAACTGCACAATAGAATTTGACCCATTTGGTTTCTCTATCAAGGACTTGCAGACCAAGACGTTGAAACTAAGGTGCAATAGCTCTGGGCACCTTTACCTGTTGCTCCTGCCATCCACTTCCCAACATACAGCACTTGCAGCCATCAACCCCTCCTCTACCACTATCTGGCATCGCCGACTCGGACATCCTGGCAAACCGGTCTTTCTCCACTTACTCAAACACAAACTCATCTCATCCACCCAGTCAGCTCTTCCCTTTTGTGAAGCGTGTCAGTTCGGCAAATACACCCGTCTTTCGTTCTCCAGTTCAGCGTCTAGATCTAGTGCTCCTTTTGATGTTATTCACTCAGACATTTGGACTTCCCCTGATATGAGTCTTTCCGGATTCAAATACTATCTTATATTACTTAATGACTATTCCCACTATTTATGGGTTTTTCCCTTACAAATGAAATCTGAAGTATCCCTTACTTTTATTGCATTTTATCACTACGTCCAAACTCACTTTCACCGCAACATAAAATCACTCTAATATGACAATGGCACCGAATTTAAAAACACCACCCTTCAATCATTCTTTACGTCTCACGGCCTCTCTTTTCACTTCTCTTGCCTGTACACCTCTCAACAAAATGGCCATGCAGAACGTATGCTACGTACCATTAATAACATGATTCGTACTCTTCTTCTCCAAGCTCACTTGTAGCCCACATTCTGGGTCGAGGCACTTCATGTGTCCGCTCACCTCCTTAATCTCTTACCTTCTAAACCCTCACGTTACCTGTCCCCTCATCATATTTTATTCGGGTCTCCACCATCTTACTCCCA
>JAOQMS010000008.1:5622877-5637930 GCA_027563885.1 Erythroxylum longipes
CAGGCAATAGCTTCTGGGAGCGTACTGTGAGTCAACCTAGATGATTTCCTAGGATTGATTTGATTTGTATGCACTTTAATTTTGTCAAAATTCCAATATTATTGAACTGTTGTGTGCTATTTCTGGATTCCAGACCTGAGGTCCGAGGAGTTTAATAGTTAGGCATGTATTGGAAGTGTTTTGATTTGATATGAATTTTGAATGACATTTGATTCTCAGTGATAGCTGAATGTCGGACTGAGGTCCGATGAGTATGAAACTATCATCTGAACATTTGTATGAGATTTTGTGTGCGAGCTATTCAGTATTTGATACATTTCATCAAATGCATGCTCAGATAAAGGCGTTGTGACTTAAGTTGCCAGTTAGAAGCGCTTCCGCGTAGAGCTTTGCTCTGCGATATATGTTCTGCACGTAGAGCTATGCTCCGTGATTCTGTTCCGATTGAGCCCTACGGGCCAAACTTTGTATATATGTGTGAAAGGCACTCAGTCACAACAATAAGAACAAATATGAGTCTCGTGCATGTCCCATGCAATTACGTGCGTAATGTGTGAACAATATGTAAATTGAGATAAATGATCTTCTGCCATGCTAATCTATGAATAAATGCTTATCTGCTTGACTGACTAACTGTGAACTATGTGTTATATTTGCGTAATCCGGTGAATTAATCAATGATGATTCACTCATTGAGTTCGCAAAACTCATCAAAAATTACACCGTGGCTTTTCAGGTACGAGACAGGAGACCTAGGTTATAGTCAAGACATAAAGTTTCCGTGGATAGAGATATGGATCAGAGGTCTGTCAAATGACTCCCGAACTGACTCCCGAAAGACAATAGTTATAGTCGTTTTGTAAATGTTCTGAACCTGTATAGAGTATTGTAAACAATTTTTGAGAAGAACAATTTATATATTTTATCAATGCATGAAGTGAATGTTTAAGAGAAAATGATAACGAGTTCGTATATGTTAGACGATGCCATGTGCAAGTTCGATATGTTATTGCCCTAACATACCATTATCGTAGGTTATGTCCCTAAAAGCTTTGGCACGTACCCTATGGTAGTGGGATGTTACAATTATTATTATTGTTGTTGTTTGATCACTAATCAGGCCGTATTTTAACATTTCTCCACATGGTTTGATACTTCAAACTTTATTTCAATAGTATAAACATTAAGCGTGTACAAACAAATCTCTTAATTTTTCATAATTTACCTTAAAATAATAAAACAAATAATGCAGGTCATGATAGTCATATACTTCAACATCGTATACTTCCTTTCATGTACCATAACACTATTAATTTATCAAGTCAGATAACGTAAGTAATATATAAATATCATAAAGATCCATATTAATGTCTTATAGACAATCTATTTCTTATTTAATAACAATTATATTTACACAATTATAATCAATAAGAATTGGAAACAGTCTCTTTACTAGTTAAGAGTAAGGCTGCGTACTACTAAACTTTTCTAGACTCCACGCTTCAGTAAGATTTTTACTAGGAATTGTTGTTATTGTATAATCAATAAGAAAATTGTCGATCAGAAACTTTTATTAAACTCAAGAATGCTAAAAAGTCATTAAAAACAACAATCAACATAACCAACACATGATCCTTAAATATCTCTGTCTGTAAGTCTTTGTTTAAGGGATATGTGATCATAAAATTTGTCTTAATTTGTTCAATATTTATTTTTGAACTTTTTCCTTTATGGAAAAATATTTCAACTCTATATGTTTAACACCTCTGAAGTACTTGTCATTCTTAAAAAAGAAAACTGATATAGAATTATCACAATAAACTTTCAACAATTTAGTAATGATGTTGACAATTCCAAGTCTTACAAATAAAGTTCCTCGCCCATGAAATTTACATTGTGGCCTCAAAATAAGCTACTCATTCCACTCCTGCAGTGGATGAAGCAGTGACATATTATTTAGTATTTTTCTATAAAATTGCTCCTTTTACTAGTAGAAGCAAGTTGCCAAATGTTGATTTTCTATCATTAATTCATCTAGCAAAATTTGAATTTGAATATCCAATTATTTCTAATGAATTATATCTGTTATACATAAGCATATGGTCCTTTGTCCCTTGAAGATATCTTGAGACTTTCTTTGCATTTTTTTTAATGGTTTATCTCATAATTACTTTGATATTGTCTATCATTCCAACTATGAACTTGATGTTACGTCTCATGCATATTTGTAAATACATCAAGCTGCTAATAACAGAAGCATATAGAATATATTTCATTTGTTTACGTTTCATATCATTGTTTGGACATTGCATGAGATTAAATTTATCCCCTTTTTGTATTATGAAAACCTCTGTTGAACATTTGTTTATATTAAATTTCTCAAAAATTCTTTTAAAATAGTCTTTATGAGATAATCCTAGCAGTTCATGCGATATATTTTTGAATATTAAAACTTTTATCACATAGGATGACTATTTTATTTTTTTCATTTCAAAATTTTTAGAGAGAAAATCTTTATTCCTATGCAATATATCTTAACCATTCTTTTGCAATTTACCATATATTGCTTAGATAACGTTCATTTGCAATTTACTATTTATTACTTCATAATGCTACAAGAAAAGAAAGAACCAAAATAATAAGAAATACTAATTGAAGCTGATGAATCAATTTCTATATTAGAACCCAATTTTGCTCTTTTATCTACTAAAAGCACTTTGATATCCATTAACAAATTATTCGATTAATCCCCTTCCTTTCAAATTAAGGAAAATTAATCAATTTCCTTCTTTCGGTACCAAAATTTTCACCAAAATTTTCCTTATGATGAACAAATCTTTTCAAGAAAAAATAGGTAAAGATAATGCTTGACACCCTAGACCAAAGCCTGTTAATGACTCTTCTAAAGCCACCCTAGAATTTGGAGATACAGCCAAATGTCATTCGAGAGCCGATATTTAGTGTCTGTTTGGATAAACTTATATCAGTAGAGTTTTTGTTAGTAGAGCTTTTATTAGTAGAGCTTTTCTATGAAGCTAATTGATTGTTTAGCTGCTATTTAAAAAAGAACTTTTTTTGAAAGGGCTTTATACAATAGATTGTTTCATCATCATCACCCAGTTTGAAATCCTGCAACAAAGCGGGATTTGGGGAGGTCTGATAGTACGCAGCCTTACCCCTACATATTAGAGAGGCTGTTTTCGATAGACTCACATGCAAATGTGACAATGAAAAAAAAACAAAAAGTACGTAGTATAGTAATAATACAAAAACAACTACAAATAATTGATGCAGGTTAAAGAGAGTAAAATAAACTAAAATCAATAAATAATTTATGTATTTTATTCAAATAAACATAAAAGAAGTCAATAAAATAACTAAATGCATTAAAAATACTTAGAAAATAAATAATTAAAATAAAAAATAACTTCAAACAAATAAATAAATAAATAAAATGTAACAGCATAATAACAATTTATCAAAAAAATGTCCAACTTGTCGACAAGATGAATTTGTCAAGAAATTCACATACAAAACAAAACTTGCAAACAATCACAATAAAGATGCATTCAAGAGTTAAAAGCAGTAGTCATAATGTATGTAGCAATAAAGATAAAACAATTAGAAGGGGATAAATATACCTGTTACTCTTTTACAAACACAAAACTTGATATTGAGAGTCAGACTAGAATCAGAGATGATCACACTCCTATAACTTGAAAAACTTCACTTTACTACCTGCCCAAGGTGCAATATGAAAACAACATGAAAAGCCAAATAAAGGAAACATAAGGGTGTTTCAAATTTAAAAATGCAATACCTTGGATATAAGCCAACGACCACTCAGTTCCTAACATAATCAAAAGAAGAGTTGTATAACAAAAAGTAATAAATAACAAAAAGTAAGAAACATCTACATTGAATTGCTTCCAGCACAACATAGTTCCAGGAAAATAATTCTCCAGAGAAGACAAGATTTTAAGAAGAAAAGTGTAAAAAACAACCTGACAGTACTAAAAAAAGAGTCCTCAAATCCTAATTTATGTTCTCTCTGAAAAATGCACATAGGCAAAACAAACCAACAAGGCAAATCACAAAAATCTCTAGACTTATCACTAAAATCAAAAGAAAGGAACCCTAAAACAACACCAAACTACATCAAAAACAAAGCACTAATAACTAAGTAGTACCATTTCTAGAGAAAACCCATATCTCAAATATGCAAAACAAGCAAAAGGGTCCCCAGAATATACTGAAAATACAAAAACAAGGTTTAAGTGCATCTTACTCTTGTATTCTTATCAGTATTTATAAGCAAAAACTTATTCTTGTTGCGAGACCCAGCAATAAACCGACCACTGGTATTCGTGACTTAGAGAGAGTAAGTACAAGAATCAAAATATTGTGGAAAAGACGAATGAACTAGAACCAACCATTAAGGAACAAAACTTTTATACAATAGACTGTTTGGCAACATAAAAGTAAAAAACACATTTAATGTTAACTATATTTTATTTTGTAATAAAATTATTTATGCATATAAATATTATTTAAAATAAATTAAACAATATGCAAAGCACAATATATTAATTATTATATAATTTTAAACCATATGAAACATAAATGAAAATACATCTAACCAAATCTTTTGCATGGATTATAATATAAGTAAAATTAATATAAAAAATAAATATTAAAACATATAAAAATTTCAAATAATATTATATAAATTTCAAAATAAACGTGAAGATGTGTTTGTAGGTATTGTGGGAATTATGTGTAAAACATAAGGGTAAAAAGAATTAAAAACTAGGCTCATTAATTGATCTGAAAAATTTACCTGAAAAAGTACTTTTAAAAAAGCTGTATTTTAGCTGTCAAAAAAGTATATCTATTAAAAAATATTTTTTTATTTTACAGTCAAATATTAATTTTTTTAAAAAAACTTTTCCAGTAGAAAAAAGTGTTTATCTACCTTCCAAAAGCTCAACTAAATAGACTCTAAATCAAGTTGCTTAAAACTCATTTGCTTCCGCGGGTATTTCTTTACTGGATGAAATAAAGCTTCTCTGTATTGACCCGTCCAACTTAGTTGCTTCATTATGTCTAAATTTCTCAATTTTCGTAGTCGTAAATGAAGCAGTAAAGGAACTTTTCGAAGGTGCTGAGGAATTACATAGTTTTACTTTATGGTAACATGTTCTATAGCCAAAACCCAAGACATCATAGTCCAATAAAAAACAAAACAAAAGTCAATCCAAATGAAAATTCTGGTTTTGGATTTGGGTTTGACGTAACCGATGAATAGTGCATCACTATGTTCACACAATATCTTATTTACTGAAGCGGAAACGTCAAAGGCTTAGATTGTAGATGAACAGTGTCATTGAAAATGATTCATGTGACAGAAATAGAGCACGTTGAGGTCAGCAACGGGAAGCCATTGGAGACGTCTAAAGATTAGTTATACGTTGATTGATGCGTTGGAAAATTTAGCATCGAAGAAGGAGAGATGAAATTTTTAGAGAATTTCAATAGTTGGTAGAAGACGATTAATTGGGGGATTTTAGGAGATTAGGGTCAATACATTGTATTGGTTTATCTCCATCATTAAACACAGGTTTCGTCGTAAGGTGACGATAGCTGTGCTCTTCGTGATGGGTACGACGGAAGCGAGTACGCCTGAGCCTGATATTTCTTTATTTTAGTTTTTCCAGGAAAAGAAAAGTTGGATGTAGAATGAGGAAGAGATGTACTCTCGAATCAAAGCCTGTGATTATAATCCAGTTTCAATTCTATGCTAAACGATCTCATTTATATAAATATATGAGATTCAAAGAAATGTATTGATTGATTATAATCCAGTTTTTACTCTATTCTAAACTATCTATTGACGCACAAAATAAACCAAGTTTGCCTGAGTTAAAGAATTGGGCCTAATAATAAAATTGGGCCTAATAATAAAATTGGGCAAGCCTAATAACCAACCCCTTTCCTACTTAAAAACAACAGCATATCCAACCAAAGCAGCACTCAGCGATTTATTTGTCTTTGTTTCCGGTAGTTACGTTTCCTAGGAAGATGTTTTTTATTTTGTTTTTATACCAAAAAGTCACCGGATAGGATGATGTCGCGAAAAGTCTTGTGTACTAAAATTTAATTATATGTCGTTATTTGAATAATTTTCAACCGTTCTTTAATTACCAAAATTTTAATACACTAAACAAAAGTCTTATGTTAAAAACTAATTTATTAAAAGGTAAACCAATTTCATTCTAGCATGTGATATTTTCGTCAAATTTTATTTTCAATTTTTTCCAAAAAAAATTCAACCAATTAATTATTGTTGAATTATAATGTTAAATGATTTTTTTTCTTTCTATTTTCATTTGAGTGGTTGATTTGATGCAACTCGGGAACATCTCATATTATTCAATGAATGCGGTCTTCATTTATGATGGGTGTTCATTGAAAATAGAGCAATAATGGAGGGATGTGCTTCAATTATTTAAAGATTTGACAAATACCCACTAATTATTGTCTCTCTTGGTTTTAGTACTATCTTACTTATCCCGTCTTAATTTAATTATCAACCTCAACTTGCATTTATCCAATTCAAGAAGAGAAGTAAGTGGGCAAGTGACACGTTGCATGGTATGTATCATAAAATAAAATTTTCACACGTTGAAAATTTTCATTTTTGGCTACAGATTTTGCTAGCTAATTAACATAGGAATGAATACAATAAGTGGGGAAGAGAACTTCAATTGGAAAAAAGGACTTTTGAAAGTGAAATCTTCTCTTGTAATAGTTTTCTTTTCATCTAGTCAACGCAATAATAGAAAACCCTAATTACTTTTTTTAAAAGGTAAGACTAAGATGTGTGGTTGTGATTCTGAAACGACGTGGGGCATTTTTTTTTCCCCTGCTTTTTTCTACAGGAGACTCGTTTTGTACTAAATTGAATAATCATGTTCAACAATAGTTATTGTATGATTCTTACGATCTTTTACATACTTTTCAATCTAATTATGTGTCAATCCTAGAAACAAAATACTGTTTTTACGATACGTTAATTCATAAATTATTACATAATAATATAATTTCTATAAAAGTTTGTTGATCTTACAAACGTAATCAAACAACACCTGAAGTTATTTTTGTTTGCAATCATCAAAGTCATCTATTATTAAGTCAGGAATGATATTTTACAATAGAAATCAACCCAAACGTATTGACGAACGTAATTTAAACTTGGATATTTAATTCCCAGTACAAATTTCCCAAGTTGTGCTCAAATCGATAGGCAAGTGTTGTGGATGCCTGGACCGCTAAAAACATAATTTATAAGAACGATGGAAGTAATACTAAATATTTGTTTGAAGACTTCTTTAAAACTCTGTTAAGTCTAAAATAATTACATAATCGAGCACATATGTTTGCACTAGTTACAAACATAAGACCTATCTACCAGGAAAATTAAATAATAGGACACAACAAAACATGATTAATTCATTTGACTTATATAAACAATAAAGACAAATTTTAAGCAATTTTATCATTTAAATATATTTAAGAGTTCAAATTACGAAAATAACCTCCGTGTAAAATAAAGATGAAATGTTATTTATTATTCACAACTCTCTTTTACAGTTTTACTTCTCGCACAGAAAAAGAAACTTTTACAGTGTATCGTCTTTTTTTTTATCCACAAACAGAGTCATTGCTATCTGTGTAAGAGTCAAAGCTTATCATACGTCCTCAAATGAAATTATTGGACCGAAGATAATATGAGTACAATAAATGAGGCTATTCACATACAAATTTGTCATCTTATTACAAAATTACAACATAAGACTTCCTATATTTTGAGTTTTTAAAAAAAAATCCTGGACAACGACCATTTAAGCACAACCACTCCTCCTAATATGGTGCCAACTGTTTTAGGTGGTCCCGTTTTCCCTTGTGCTGTGATCGTTGTCATGTCGTTTCCTGCTCTTTAAATTCCTTTCAATGCATGAACTATGCCACTCCTTTTGCATTTCAATTTCTCTCCAAAGAGTCCAAGCCTTTCTCATCTTTTCCTTCTATTCCCTCTTCTTATATTGCAGGACAAACACCTTTATTTCTTGTGATTTCTCTATCAAACACAAATGCTTCCAACAAAGCGTGGCCACAGATTCTTCAAATTCAGAAACCTATCCCTCTCTAATGTCACCGTATCCTATCACTTCTGCTGCATGCCAATTCTTTTTGGTTAAGAGCTCTAAATACGGCATCTTCCTTCATCTAATCAGCAATAACTAACCGTTTACTTCTTTTTACTTGGAAACAAAACTTCGGCTCCTACCCTCAACCGAACTCCTTCGATCCTACCCTGAGCAGATAAAATTTCAGTGTTTCACTTTTTCAAGAAAGGCATATCCATATATAATCTTTCTAAGAATATTTTCGTTTTTCCGGGTCTTTTTCCTTGTCACTTGCGTCCACATTTATCTTTTCTACTCCCAATGGTTTTGAAGGCCTACTTTTTCTCACGTGCGGTCGTGGAACTGGCATGGATTATGCTAAGGATTGACTACTCTAGGCTTTTCTGGCTCCTCTTTGGTGTCTTCTCTTACGAAAATCATGAAGGAAAACCTCGGATTTAGACCTCTCTGCCTCCAACGTGCTGACACTTAACTCTTCCGTCT
Source organism: Erythroxylum longipes (assembly GCA_027563885.1). NCBI lineage: Eukaryota > Viridiplantae > Streptophyta > Magnoliopsida > Malpighiales > Erythroxylaceae > Erythroxylum > Erythroxylum longipes. The sequence continues at coordinate 5,631,571 of JAOQMS010000008.1, forward strand.
TTAGTTGTTTAGTTACTATACTACTCATTGATATTATAGTTTTTAAGCGTCTTCCGACCAAACTTCGCGAGTTGTCAAGTTGTCAGAGAACTCAAACATGCACAGACAACAAGTTGAGACACAGTCCAATCGTGAATATATCGAAACCGATCCTACAGGACGTTATGGTCGGGTAAGTTTTACAGTATCTATACACACACACACACACACACACACACCCTAACCATTGTGAAATAATATCTTATCTCAATTAGCTAGCGTAGCTGTAATATTTCTAATATTATATATACCAGGACAGCAAGTTTTACCGAATACCAACAATTATCTAATCGCTGGTATCAATATTTTTCTGTGTTCTTTAATCCTATCTTCAACTTTTGTTTCCTTGGTCAACCGGATCTTTATTATTTGTATTGGTTATTAAGATTGCCTTCTGGGTCATCCTAGATATATGCCTCACATAATTTACTGATGACTATTTTTTTTAATGTAGCCGTTCACAAGTTCCCCAAAACTTGAAAGATTACACACCTGTATGGGTATTATAGCTTTCTAAAAATTGACTGGGAATGCGTTTAACCTTGAGATAAGAACGAATATCACAGATAATGAAGTGATGCAATAATATAAACTTGACAGTTTTGAACTCACGTCTGAGAGTTTGATTTTTTCATGACTAGAACATATATGGACAGTATTTGCTGAGGTGGATTTAGTGGGGAAGTTATCATCCAGACCATTATGAGGGTTATCAATTTTGGTTCTAGTACTGAATGATCTAAAGAGAGGTTATGTGTTTTTACATGTAATATTATAACCTTTCATTCGTAGGTGTAAATGAGAATTTTGACACAATTGTTGGAGAAAACAAATTGTTTTGACGTTCTTATTTGCTTAGTTGAGTGATCATTTGTTCAATGGATTGCTGAATAGAAATTTTCTGATCACATCAAGATAATATGTCTTTTACTTTACTTTGGATAGTTTGATGAGGTTCTTGGAAAAGGAGCAATGAAAACAGTCTATAAAGCCATTGATGAAGTAATTGGAATGGAGGTAGCATGGAACCAGGTCAAACTCAATCAGGTACTTTGCAAGCCTGAGGACTTGCAGCGGTTGTACTCGGAGGTTCACCTTCTCAGCACCCTTAATCACGAATCTATCATTCGGTTTCACACCTCATGGATTGATGTTTATCAAAAGACCTTCAACTTCATCACTGAAATGTTTACTTCAGGAACTCTCAGAGAGTAATTTCCTTTCCGACTCTAGACCTTTTGAACATTTTCATATCTCAAAATTCAGACCTTTTTCATTCCCTTCCTCTTTGATGTAATTGGGAACTGCATTACAGATTATTTAAACAAGAGAAAAACTAGAGCATCTTACTAATCAGATAGAGAAAGTTCTTTGACCTAATGAATCTTACATCTCAGTCACAAGCTCTCCATTGTCAATTTGGTGCAGATACCGGAAGAAATATAGGCAAGTGGACATCCGTGCCATTAAGAACTGGTCTAGACAAATCTTACAGGGCCTTGTCTATCTACACAGCCATGACCCTCCAGTAATCCATAGAGACCTGAAATGTGATAACATCTTTGTTAATGGACATCTTGGACAAGTCAAAATCGGTGATCTAGGCCTTGCAGCGATTCTGGAGAATTCCAAATTAGCTCACAGTGTCATAGGTACTTAATCTGTCAAGCATACAATATAGATCGTAAGCATTTGGATGTTTGTGTTAATATCGTTACGATTGTTCTGTTACTTTTTAGGCACCCCTGAATTCATGGCACCAGAATTATATGAAGAAGAGTACAATGAACTAGTTGATGTCTACTCGTTTGGCATGTGTGTTCTAGAGATGCTTACGACTGAATACCCTTACGGTGAATGTACGAACCCAGCACAAATTTACAAGAAAGTGACCTCGGTAAAGTGCACATCTGATCTCATACCAGCGAATTTTTTGGACTAGAAAATGAATGAGGTAATCCTGTAATCAAATATGCAGGGCAAGCTACCAGCGGCATACTACCGGATTCAAGACTTGGAAGCACAGAGATTTATTGGAAAATGTTTAGCTACTGCTTCAGAAAGATTATCAGCCAAAGATCTACTGCTTGATCCATTTCTGGCTTCTGATGACGATTGCCTATTATCTGCTACAAGATTTACAAATCAAACGGCCTTTTTGAATACCGGGGAAATGGAGAAACTGCACCTGAGCAATGATCAACCAAGGACAGAGATGACAATCACAGGGAAGTTAAATCCTGACGATGATACGATATTTCTTAAGGTGCAAATCACAGATAAAGATGGTATGACCCTGAGTATAGTTCAACTTACAGAGGCTAAGAAAAAAAATAAAAACCATTAACTGACCTATTCTATAAAGGTGTTCAATTCAAAACAAGGATTGCCAGTCAATAGAAATTTAAGTCTTCTAGAATTTAATATAGAGATTGTTAAAGAGTGTACTGGAATCTAGTAGTGACATTGATATAAAACCAGCGTCAGGAAGGGAAAATGAGTGGAAGAACATAAGCTTCTGTCATATGTTAAATATCAGAACTTTAATTAGACAGAAGAAGATCCTCGAGGAAGATAGGAGTAATAGCATATATAGACAGATGTTAGCGCTCAAATGTATTGAAAGTCTTCCTGCATATGCCATCTTGCAGGTAGTCCAAGGAACAACATATACTTTCCATTTGATATTATACATGATACACCAATGAATGTTGCAATGGAGATGGTCAAGGAGTTAGAGATAGATGATTGGGAGCCTCATGAAATTGCTGAAATGATTGATGGAGAGATCTCAGCGCTAATCCCAAACTGGAAGAAGTGGGATTTGCCAGAAGATGTCGCCTACCACACACTAGATTACCAAGAAGATGGACCTAATAATCCTTTCCATTCTTCCTCCTCATGTTCATCATCTCAAGACCTGCCAGAGTTGATGACGCATTGTCTCCTAGGTATGTCAAACTTTTATGTCTTAATTGTGGTCTTCTAACTAATTATGCAGTCTTCCTTTTCTGAACCTGACACATTCCTGTGATGCTAACACTTACAACACCTGGGAATCTTCCTTATAAAACCGATATACGTTCTAATTGTTTAAGGTTTTGAAGAACATAATGTAGAACGTCAGAAGAGCTGTTCATCATTCGTGTTTCCGTTATTTAGAAGCCTTAGTTATTTAATAACATAAGACGACAATCTAGAGATTCCCTATGCTTCTCAGTAGGGAATATACTAATTAGTCAGTTCAAGACATGCATGCGAGGCCTTAGACGAACAACAGTAAATCAGAATATCAATTCAAAACAGTTGTTTCTGCAGATGATTTGTTTGATGATACCAGCTCTCAAAGCTCTTCACACTCAGGATCATATTCCAACATGAAATACTTTCCTGGTGACGATCACAAGCCTAATTTGAGCTCAACCATGAGAGTTAGAAACTCAAATACAAGGATTTCCAACTTGACAAGGTTTGGTCCTCGAGACAACTCAAGTTCTCATATTGGACAGACGATTGCTAGAAGTGCCTATGAACACTGCAGCCTTTTACTGGAGTCACAGAATAGAGCTTCTAGCTCTAAACACAAAAGGCTAATGAACAGCCACAGATTTCAGAGGAATCGGTCACTAGTAGATGTCCGCAGTCAATTACTACACCAGTCATTGGTTGAAGAGGTAAATAAGAGAAGAATGTTCAAAACTGTAGGAGCTCTAGAAAATATTGGTTTTCAGGAGCTTCCTGGTGGCACTGGAAAGGCATCATCACATCAAACTTGGAGCGAAAGAAATTAAAACTTAGATATGTCAGGAATCAGAAGTGAGCAGCAATTGATGATCTTGTGTGAAATGAAAACAGGAGAAATGCCTGAAGTATAGCTTCTTTATTGTTCATTTGATGAGGAGCTATTGGAGGTCATCAATGTCAATCAGCAATAAGGATTCTATCAAGTGATGAGCCAAGTTGTCATGCAATTGATTGTAAATAAGTATTTCTATGGCATGATCCATGTAAAAATATATCTTTGATTAAAATAATGTTTGAGAAATAAAAAAAATACATGCTTTGTATTAACATTTCTCTTCCAAAATCAAGAACCTAGACGTTCTGTTCATCAGTTGAGAATGAAAATTTGTCACCGTACATCTTTACCTACATCTTTGTTCCAAGTTGCGAGTCCAAACAAGCACATGATGGCAACAAGAAACACTCATGTTTTTTAGTAGTACTTCAAGATTACACTGTATATAAGCCATATACAACAATAACATAGTTACAAGATACTCTGATTGTGTGTTGTTATTTACTGAATTTTAATGATTGTCAAGGAAGTTAGTTGACAACAAATAATCCAAAGCAGCATGCCCTGTTTTTGACGGCATCATTTCTTAATATAGAACCATAGATTTCTGCAGTTCATAAAGCATGTTGTCGATTCTGCTGTAATTATATTGTTTCCACCTTTGATTTCTCCACCGTTTTAGTAGAATGGACAACAACTTCACACTTTGAGGACTTGTTCCGATGATTTTTCTTATTTGTAACTTTCATGCAAGTTGGACGATAAAGAAATATGATGAATAGGTTGGGAGAGTTATGACAGTAATTAGTCGTAAGTGGTGTGTTTTCTATGCCTTTAGTTTTTTACCTTTTGCATGGAATGAGACTAATCAAGTGCACAACCCTGGACAAGATTGTCGACTGGGCCAGTTGACAATTTGGAGTTCCCCCAATTTCATGTGATTCTCTTTTCTTGCTTAATTGCTTTTCTAGTTAAGTGTAGTCTGATGGTCCCTGCAGGATATGGATACTTTGAAACTCCTAGTCCTAGCATCCAGCAGGCTATATAACACTTATAACAGCGTTAAAACCGGATTGAGCAACGATTCTTATTTTCTGGATTTTTATACATTTCCCTCGTTCCTATCATGAAAGGACTCTGTTTGTTATAACGGCAAACAACTAAGCCTCAGCCTCAGGGGCTCTTTTCCCATGGAAAGTTACTAACTGAACGTCTTAGAACAACGATAAAGCACGAAAAGAGCTGCATATATATGAAAAAATAACCATCAGATTCCAAGGGTATAGTTCTTGTGGTTCTGCTGGATGTGAGCCAACTGTTAATGGTGAAGAATGAAAAGAGATTAAATAATTGACATTAGCGAATTTGTGAGTGTTCCTCTGCTATCTAAACATTAAAGTACTATAGCACAGACCTACGTGCATTTGATGGGGTTCATAATTCCTTTCTCGGGATCATTACTAACTACAACAGTAGTCTTCCGTTCAATCAGTAGGTTATATCTAACAAGCAGAAGGAAAAGGAGATGGTATATGTTGAACAGTTGGGGGCCTCAGTCACTCGAAAGCATCCAAGTCAATGATTTAGTTAGCAAATGGTGTTGGCCTCTTCTAAATTAAATTGTTTCACATTTTCTTGGTCAACAAATGTATGCTCCCATATTTGGCTTGTCGTAGAAATTGTCTTCACGGTTTGGAAAATTTTGGGCTGGCCAAATTCATGTTTAACATTTGCTGAAGATTTATTGTGAAATTACGAAAGCCTTGGATGAATGCTTGAAATCTTTCCCATAAAAAGAGAAGTTTGCAGAAGCTCTCTCTGCATCATTTTTCTTCTTGCAAAACCATCTCTTGCAGTACTCATCCTTTTGTTTTTTGAATTCCTTTTGAGAATTTTCTAATTAAAAGGCTTCTTGTGTCAGCCTTCTGTAATTATTGTACGTTTTCCACATATTAGTGAATTTGGCTCACCTTCTAACCGTCGACGTAGGTTACATTGATTGAACCTCGTAAATCCTTGTATTTTGTCCTATTTTATTTTGCATTTCTCTATTTTTGTTACTATTTTTCGAACTATTAAATTCAACTGGGATCTGATCTGAGGGCATTATATTTTTCCTAACAAACTAGTATCAGAGCTTCTCTTGTTGGTCTAACTTACCGCATGCTTTATGGTTGCCATTAAGGTGGATCGTCCACATCAGAAAGTAAATTAGATGTTATTGTGAATTCAAACGAAACCTACTGTTTCAGTTACACCTACGGGGCCCACTACCTCAGTTTTATCTTGTGGGGTCCACTATCTCAGTTTTATCTTGTGGGGTCCACTATCTCAGTTTTGTAAACAGTGTTCAATTTTACTACCGACTTTGCTTGGGGGCTCGCGTCCAGTGCTTTTGTAGGGCCCATGTAACATCCCGTCTCCTATACCTACGGCTAGGACACATACGTGTGAGACACTTATATGACTTAAGAGAAATGAACGTTAGACACAAGTTATTTGTGACTTACATATTGTTTGTC
>JAOQMS010000008.1:5638030-5649577 GCA_027563885.1 Erythroxylum longipes
GAGTGATAAGTGTGAATGTGTTTTGTCTATTTTAGAGGAGCACGTCGGACGACAATCAGACATTGCCAGACCATCCAGGCGATAACTTCTGGAAGCATACTGTGAGTCAACCTAGATGATTTCCGAGGATTGATTTGATTTGCATGCACTTTGCTTCTGTTAACTTCCAATATTATTGAACTGTTGTGTGATGTTCTGGATTCCGGACCTGAGGTCCAAGGAGTTAATAGTTGGGCATGTATTGGAAGTGTTTGATTTGCTATTTTGATATGAATTGTTGAATGATATGTGATTCTCAGCGATAGCTGAATGCCGGATTGAGGTCCGATGACTATGAGACATTCTCAGCGATAGCTGAATGCCGGAATGAGGTTCGATGATTATGAGACCATCTTCTGAACATTTGTATGAGATTTTGTGTGTGATCTGTTCAGTATGTGATGCATTTCATAAAATGCATGATCAGATAAAGGCGTTGTGACTTAAGTTGCCAGTTAAAAGTGCTTTTACGTAGAGCTTTGCTCTGCGATATATGTGTTCTGCACGTCGAGCTATGCTCCGTGATAAATGTGTTCTGATTGAGCTCTATGGGCCAAACTTTGAATGTGTATGTGAAAGGCACTCAGTCACAACAATAAGAACGAATATGAGTCTCATGCATGTTACATGCAGTTACGTGCACAATGTATGACCTTCTGTTATGCTTCTTCTGAATAAATGCTTATCTACTTGACTGAATAACTATGAATTATGTGCTATCTTTACGTAATCCGGTGAATTCATCAATGATGGTTCACTCACTGAGTTCGCAAAACTCACCCAAAATTTGCAATTATTTTTCAGGATCAGAAGATTACCCTGTCAAGCTAACGGGAGTATATCTACAGCATACAAGTGAAGGATAGAGGTCGGGATCAGTTCGCGTCTGCATTATATTGTTCTGGAATTGTATTGATTTATTACATTCGGAACTTTTTGTATATTTATCAATGAATGAAGTGAATGTTTAAGAGAAAATGATAACAATTCTGAGTGTGTTGGATAATGTCATGTGTAAGTTAGTTTTGTTATTACTCTAACCTACCATTATCGTAGGTTATGTGCCTAAAAGCTTAGGTACGTGCCCTATGGTAGTGGGATGTTACATCCCATTTGTCAAAAAATAGTTGGATATCAATTTTTAGCCACCATGACGATAACGAAGACCTTTATTGAAAAGTTTGATTAGAGTATTAACTTTGGTGTGTGGCAGCTTAAGATGCAGGCCATTTTAATACAAGATGAGTGTGAGATTGCACTTGATGGAATGGAGAAAAAGCCAGCAATGTGGCGTCAGATAAATTCATAGATCTAGATAAAAAAGCTAGATCAACCATCATATTGAATCTCTTCGATGAGGTTTTGCAGGAGATTGCTGGTGAAAGCACAGTTAAAGGTATGTGGGACAAGTTGAAAGCCATGTACATAAAGAAGATGGTGAAAAATCGACTTTATTTGAAACAAAAGTTGTATATGTTGAGGATGACAGAAGATACATCTATGCTTTCACATCTGGATAAATTTGATTCTCTTATTTTGGACTTGAAAAATGTAGATGTAAAAATTGAGGATGAAGATCAAGCTATATTGTTGTTATGTTTCCTCTCCCAGTCCTTTAAATATTTTTATGAAACTATTATTTATGGGAAAGAGTTAGTCTCATATAATAGTATTAAGTCTGCATTAAAGTCAAATGAGCATATTGATAGGGACATCACTGGGGAGACTAGTGAAAGTCAGGCAAAAGGACTATTTATACATGGTAGATATGAAAATATAATTTTTGAAATAAGTAGATCCAAAGGCAGGTCAAAATTTAGACAAGAAATAAAATTTGTAATTATTGCAAAAAAAGGGCCTATAAAGGTTGACTACTGTAAATTGAAAAATAAGGAGAAAAATGAGAAGATTAAGTGTAGTAGCGAATGAGAATGAGGAAATTATCTTTGTAGCCACAGAAGATAAAGTCAGGTCTAATAAGGAGTGGATTTTAGATTCGGGTTGTTTTTACCATATGAGTCCCAACAGGGAGTGTTTTTTCACTTATGAGTCATTGGATGATGGAATTATTTTGATGGATAATAATACTGCCTGTAAAGTTATTGGTAAATGTACAGTCTGGATCAAAATATATGATGGTATGATTAGAACACTCACTAACGTTAGACATGTTTCTGATTTGAAGAAAAAAATCATCTCTTTGAGCACTCTCGATTATCAAGGGTGCAAGTTCTTAGCAGAAGGTGGAGTTTTGAAAATTTCTAAAGGTGCTCTTGTATTGATGAAAGATTGCAAGTCTGATAGTTTGTATGTTTTGTAGGGATCTACGGTAACAGGTGCTGCGGTAGTCTCTGCAGATGGTGACATTACCAAATTGTGGCACATGCATTTGGAACACATGGGTGAGAAAGGCTTAACGTTGTTAACCAAGAGAGGCCTACTTTGTGGTCAAAGTACTGGTAAGATGGACTTTTGTGAGCATTGTATCTTTGAGAAGCAGAAACGAGTCAGTTTCAGTTAACTAAAGGTACTTTGGATTGTATTCATTCTAATCTTTGGGGCCCCTCTCATATTCTTTCTAAAGGTGGTGCCCAGTATTTATTGACTTTCATTGATAATTATTCAAGGAAGGTTTGGATGTATTTCTTGAAACATAAGACTGATGTTTTCTTAACCTTTAAGCAATGAAAAGTTTTGATTGAAAAGTAGACAGGAAAACATGTTAAGCGGCTACAGACCGATAATGGTTTGGAATTTTGTGGAGGTGAATTCAATGAATTTTGCATCGACATCACACCGTTAAAATGACTCCACAACAAAATGGAGTCACCGAGTGCATAAAATGGGCTCTTTTGGAAAGGGCTTGGCGTATGATCTCTAATGTAGAGTTGACATTTAATTTTTGGACAGAAGCCATTGCTACAACTTGCTACATCGTTAACCGCTCTCTTTGTGCTGCTCTCGATTTCAAGACTCCGGAGGAAGTTTGGTCAGGTACTCCTACTGATTACTCTACTTTAAGAATATTTGGGTGTCCAACATATATGCATGTAAATGAGGGAAAGTTAGAGCCTAGTGTTAATAGGCATTTTATATTGATTTTAGATACATAATTAGCTAAACTTTTGTCCATTTAATGTTTAAATGGCACTAACTAAGAGCTATTTGTGTTTAATTTTAGGCACATATTGGATTTGGAATGTTTAAAAGCACAAAGCAAAATAGATGGACAAAAATGAAAAACATTGAGCCCAAAATGACGTTAAATAGAGAGGGACAAAAGAAGAAAGGAGGCAGCCCAGCGAAACGACAAGGCAGAAGCAGCCAGAGCATAAACCAAAAGAGTGTCCAAAACGCAGAACCCACAAGGAAAAAATGAAAACGCTTCAGCCAAGGGAGGAGTGGCGTGAATTAAAGGGGTGACCAAAAACCCTCAACTTATTCATCACATCAATGAATAGGAAAAGAATAGGAGAGCTGGCGGCGTAAGAGTGAGCCTCAAAGAAAAGAAAATAAAAGAGCAGAGAAGTTGGTGGCGGAGAGAGCAGGGGAACGACAGCTTGAGTGCGTGAATAAGGTGGACCAAAAACCTAATCGTCACATCAGGAAAGAAGGAACAAAGTTAGCGGTGGCAGTGAGAGAGGAGATAAAACAACGTTGGCCAAGAAGATAGCATGAGCAGCAGCTATGCGTGAACAAGAGGGATGGATCGAAGATTTTATTTGTCATGTCAATGAACAAGAATGAAAGAGAGAGCTGCAACTGAAGATAGAGGCGTGAAAGAAAATACAACAGTGAGAGAGGACTAAATATTGGGTGTTTTAATTTGTTTTTATTCCTTCATTGTTTTAATTGTCGTAGATTTAATCAATGCAATTATATATCATGACCATGATTTATGTCACATTGACGAATATGTATAGGTAAAGTTTCTTTGGTTGAGGTTAGGATTGATATTGGATTAGGACAATTTTTGTGGTATTGTTTTATTTACTTGATTGAATTCATATTTAGCCTAATTTAGATTGATTAACTATATTAAGGCCTTAGATGATTGAATTCCATAACCATTGGGATTTGATTTGTCGAAAAATCGATCAAGCAACATACTTGAGACTAACGCGTAGACCAACTGTAGAATCTTGTATGAGGATACCTAAGATTAAAGAACTTGATTTTAGGCTTCTTGTATTGAGTGTTTTCTTTTTATTCCGAATTATCTATGAACCAAGTAGGTAACTTGAATTTAAAAGAAAAAGAAATTCCTATGAATATTGGATTTAACTTACTTAAGTGAAGTAACTCCTAAATCAATCCACTGTTACAAGTTTTAGTGCCTAATCCAATTGAAATCCGACACCTTAGCCAAATTTTGTCATTTGATTAAGTTTAGTCGCATTTAGTTCATATCTTGCTTCAAGCGTATTTCTTTAATTTGTTTATTTTATTTCATTTTCAAATCAATCAATTCTTGATTGTCTGAGTAACTTTGCATCGTTTAATTTAATTAACTTGCATTTTGGAATCCCATGGATACGATATCCGGTTCTTACCGTTTTATATTACTTGTCGACGAGGTACGCTTACCTCTAGTTTATTCTAGATATAATTTAATTTGTATTGCTTTGTTTAGACTGTAACACCTAGGGCTAAGAAATGTATTTTGCTTAGTTATGCTTTAGGGGTGAAATGATATCGTTTGTGGCGTCCTGATCCCAAGTCACCTAAATTTGTAATTAGTAGGGATGTTACATTTGATGAATCCTCTATGTTGTATCCTAAAAAAAAGTCTTGTAATCCTTGTAATTTAGAGGATAGTACACAGAAACAGGTGGAGTTAGAGATTGGCAGTTCAGGTCCTTCACAAGCGTCTTCTACACATCAAACAGATCAAGTTGACGAACCAGATCCTATCCATGTTCAAGATCAGCCAGTAGAAGAACATTTCATAGACAGAGACAGACCAAGACGGGAGATTCGACCACCACAGAGATATGCAAATTTAGTTGCATATGCTTTATCAGTGGCACAGGAAACAGGTGGAGATGGTGAACCTTCCACATATACGGAGACAGTTTCAAGTGTTGATACTGATAAGTGGGTGGTGGCTATGAACGAAGAAATGGAATCTCTGTATAAGAATGGTACTTATGTTATGGTGAAGCCGCCAAAAGGTAAGAAAATTGTTGGTTGTAAATAGGTTTTCAAAAGGAAATAAGGTACTTCAGGTGTTGAAATTGCAAGGTACAAGGCGCATTTAGTTGCAAAGGGTTACAGTCAGGTACAAGGTGTTGATTTTAATAATGCTTTCTCACCAGTGGTGAAACATTGCTCTACTTGTGTATTGCTTGCATTGTTTGTCATGTTTGATTTAGAATTAGAACAGTTTAACGTCAAGACAGTATTCCTGCATGGCGAATTAGATGAGCAGATTTATATGAAACAATTTGAAGGTTTTGAAGTGGCAGGAAAAGAAGACCAGGTGTGTTTGTTGAAGAATTCCTTGTACGGATGGAAGCAGTCTCTAAGACAGTGGTATGAGACGTTTGATTCATTTATGTTGCGTCATGATTTCTCCAGGAGCATGTATGATAGTTGTGTTTACTTCCGGAAGTTAGATGACGGCTCATTCATCTATTTGTTATTATATGTTGATTATATGCTCATTATTGCCAATAATATTACAGATATTAACTATTTGAAGACCTTATTGCATGGTGAATTTGACATGAAAGATTTATGAGCAGCAAAGAAAATTCTTGGTATAAAGATAAGACGTAATCGAGGAGTTGGTACATTATTCTTGACCTAGGAGAATTATCTCAATAAAGTTTTGGAGAGATTTGGCATGCGAGATGTCAAAGCAGTTAGTACTTCTCTTGTTAGTCATTTTAGACTATCTGCTGCTCAATCACCATAATCACAAGAAGAGGAAGATTATATGGCACGGGTTTCGTATTCTAGTACCGTCGACAGTATTATGTATGCAATGGTATGTACTCGTCCTGATATTTCACAAGCTGTTAGTGTTGTTAGCAGATATACGGCCAATCCTGGTAAAGAACAGTGGTAGGCTGTGAAATGGATTCTCAGATACTTGAAGGGTACTTCAAACCTTTATTTGAAATTTGGTAGAACCAGCAACACTTTGGTTGGTTTTGTAGATTTAGATTATTCCAGTGATTTCGACAGACGCAAGTCTCTGATAGGTTATGTATTTTACATTGAAGGTTGTGTTGTTAGCTGGAAAGCTACTCTACAACATGTAGTGACTTTATCTACTCCTGCAGCAGAATATATGACAGTCACTAAGGCTATCAAGGAAGCATTATGGTTGAGAGTTTTATTCGGTGAGTTATCTGTACATCAAGGGGTTACTACCGTTTATTGTGACAGTTAGATTGCTATTCATTTGACAAAAGACCAGATGTATCATGAGAGAACTAAGCATATTGATGTTAAGTATCATTTCATTCGAGATACTTTCAAGATACTATTGCAGAGAAGAAGGTCCTTATTCAGAAGATCAACACTAAAGATAATTCTGCTGATATGTTTACGAAGCCTCTTCTAGTTTACAAGTTCAAGCAATGCTTGAACTTGATCGGTGTTTATAGTTGGTGATAAAGCCCTTTAGGGTAATGCCGGAGAAGGTGGAGTAGATCACTAACTGTTCGATACCAAGTCAAGGTAGAGATTTGTTAAAAAGTTGAGTGCCTTGGTCCCTTAAAAGCATCAAGACAATGTTTTGGTGAGCAAATGATGTTAGCCTCCTCCAAATTAATTGTTTCACATTTTCTCAATCGACAAATGTGTGCTCCCACATTTGGCTTGTAGCAGAAATTATCTACACAATTTGAAAATTTTTGGGCTGGCCAAATTCATGTTTGACATTTGCTGAAGATTTGTGGCGAAATTAACGGAAGCCTTGGACGAATGCTTGAAATCTTCCCTATAAATAAAGAAGTTTGCAGAAGCTCTCTCTGCACTATTTTCCTTCTTTCAAAACCATCTCTCGCAGCACTCGCCCTTTTGTTTTTTGAATTCTTTTTGAGAATTTTCTGATTAAAAGGCTTCTTGTGCCAGCCTTCTCTAATTATTGTACATTCTCCATATATTAGTGAATTTGACTCATCCTCTGGCTGTGGACATAGGTCAAATTGACTGAGCCACATAAATCTTTGTGTTCTGTCCCATTTTATTTTGCATTTATCTATTTTTGTTACTATTTTTCAGACTATTAAATTCAACCGGGATTCAATCCGAGAGCATTTTCCCTAACAGTATATATAATGCTTCCCTCCCAGTAGTGGCACCTAAAATAATTTCATTTGTAGTTGCATGGCAAAGGTATGTCTTCTGGACCATAATTCATTTTATCGCTTTGGAAATCAATAATTATTGCTTGGAAAAAACTGGTCAAGACAATGATTAAGGCAAGTCTAACCGAGTATAGTTTGGCATGGCTCAACTAACTATGATTTTATGTCACGCCTATTTGAGTCATCACTCTTCTTTCTCATTATCTCATTCCATGAATTTACCAATTCCTCATTTCTTATGTTGAGTGAAAAGAGCCTTCCAGTTCTCCCTCTTTGACCAGCATTTTTTTAATCCTATCTTCAACTATGAAGGCTATCACTCGCTGTTCATGGTGTTTCTCGGGTTTAATATATATGAAAAAAGAGTCTACAAGTTACTGTTTGTTCCTGAAATTCCTCGTCCTGGTGTAGTTAAGATAATCGAATTAAACATAGCATGAAAGATTCCTATATTGATTTGACTTTCCCTCAGCCAACCAGGATGAATACGAAGAACCTCCGCAACAACAGAGAGACCTATAATACTATTTCAATATTGCCTTAAGCTGCTGAAATCCAGCAGTCTGTAATTGGTTGAACTTGGAATCACGGCAATCTATATTCAAAATTATAGCTGTAAGTTTTAGTCTTTTAATGACTAACAAGGCTCATTTCAATAATGGATTTCGGATTCCAGTTCAACTTGGAAATGTAGAAGTCCTAAAAGCATGATACATCAAAGTTTCTGTCATATATGCAGTTGATAATCTTATGTTTTCTACAGTCGAAGGTCTGTCATGTTGACCCAGATTTCCTCAAATGCCTTCACAATGAGATCATGATTCTCATTTGAATTTAGCGAAAGGTAACAAGTAAGAAGGTCTTCCAAGTCCTTAGATTCCCTGATGTTGTTCTCCACAATCATTTCGACCATGGAGTCCCTGAAGTCCCTCTGTGGATCAGCCGAGGACTTGACTACTGCAAAGCTCTCTGAAAGGATCTTATTTCTTGATGATGACACACTTTTTCGAGCACTGGCCTGAATTTTCCTGTTTGAAATTCTTGGTGAATTAGCTCGAAGTCTTATTCCAGCACAGTTTGAAGAGACCTTTCTAATGGGACGATTGGTATTTTTCTCTGTACGCGTCCTGACGTTTTCCTCCTTGACAACCTTGACAGAGAGACACCTATTTGCTTTAGATGACCTTTTTCTAGTATTAGTGGCATCAATTTCCTTGTCTTCGAATTTTGCTGGTTTGGTCGCACAACGATGAAGCTCTGGCTCTGAGATCATAGTGTCATGACCATCAACGCTCTTAACTTTCGTTTCACGGCATTCATCGTTCATGTCAATGATGATATCTGTCTTTGAAGAACTAAATTTACAATTTCGATCGGTGGACCACAACGCTACTTGACGATCAAACAAGCCAGTAACAGCAAAGTTATGATCTTCCTCAGATTCAGATAGGAGAGATTCATAGAAATTAAGCTCAGGAGAGCTCCCGAGCCAGGAGCTAGAGCAGTACCCTACTGAGTCATCAGGAACAGAACCTGTCCAGACAGAGTTATTAGCAGCATGACAGCTATAACTAGAAGAAGTGAATGAGGAGCAGACAAGTTTTGGAGAGGGCCTGTAGATAGTTTTTCTTTCACTTCTTCTATTCGACGAAGCTCTTGGTTGCTTCGGGAAATGAGTATCTGAAACTTTCAGGTTTACCGGAAAATTGTAGCGTTTATCTACTCTATTAGGAGCTGCCTTGGAGTAGTAGGAGTATCTTCGCTGAGAAACATTGGATTTTCGTGATGTAGCCGAAGATGAAGGCACCTTTTTCTTCCAACGTCGAGAGGTATACTGCTTTCTGCTTTTGCTCATGTCCCTGAGCTTGTAAAACCAGGCATTTGGTATCATATCTGACAATCTAAAACTGTAATTTCCCATCTCTTTATGCGAATCCTCTCGTCTTGTGTTACTGGAACGCCCTTAAAAGTCTCACTCTTCTTCCGTCTGAGGTGGTTCCGTCTTATAATCAAAGCTGACCAACATGTGATGAGAGCTACGAAAGCATAAGGTTATAACGTTGGACAATTATTCAAATTTGTTAAATTATCTTTTTCTGTTGTTTAGATTGTTTCTTTTTAATTTAGGTATTTAAACTTTTAAATTTTTTATTTATTTGGTTAATTTTTACTGACATATTAGCTAAGTTTGTTATGTTATTGCTTATATATTTAAGCCTTCAACTGTAAATAGCATCCATTAATAAATTTCCTCCTGTATTATCTCTTTCTACTATTTTTTTATGGTTAATTTTTTATTCTAAAACTTAACATGATATCAGAGCTCTTTATCATCTTAAGTGAGAGACAGTAGCAGAGTGGCGTTCGACAATATATCAGTTCCTTTGCTTCTAATTTTTAATGGTAAAAATTATCAAGTTTGAGCATTCAAAATAAAAGCTCACTTGAGAAGTATTGACTTGTAATAGTGAGTCTTATCTCAAATTCATGTTTCTGTCTCAAAATCAATTTTCCTAAGGATTATGGGTTGTTAAACAGCCAAAAAAAACTTGAAACGCGCTGAAATAACTCAATCATGACAACAAGAGAAAAAGGGTGGATGCAAGTGTTAAATCTCAAAAGAGATTTTGAGATTCTAAGGATGGAAGAAAAAGAAACTCTACAATAAATTTTTGACTAGCTAATAATGGGATAAATAAAATTAGATTGATGGGAGAAGCACTACCTGATAGTAGGATCGTAAAAAATCAACTCAAAATCAATTTTCCTAAGGATTATGGGTTGTTAAACAGCCAAAAAAAACTTGAAACGCGCTGAAATAACTCAATCATGACAACAAGAGAAAAAGGGTGGATGCAAGTGTTAAATCTCAAAAGAGATTTTGAGATTCTAAGGATGGAAGAAAAAGAAACTCTACAATAAATTTTTGACTAGCTAATAATGGGATAAATAAAATTAGATTGATGGGAGAAGAACTACCTGATAGTAGGATCGTAAAAAAAGTGTTTGTAAGCTTACTTAAAATATTTGAGGCAAAAATTTTATCTCTAATAAATTCAAGAGATATCAATCAAATTACCTTACTTGAATTAATCAATGTCTTGCACGCTTAGAAGCAAAAAAGAATATTAAGAAAAGAAAGAACTCAACAAGTAGTTGAGGAGCTTGTTTAACAAAGGTCTCATCTTCAAAAGAAAAACACAATCTCAACATGGTATTTGCAAGAAGCCCAGTCATGATGACGACAATTGTCGACACAAAGGAAAGGCTCGGTGTTTCAATTGCAAGAAGTTCTGGAAAATACAAAAGCATTGCAAAAATAAGATTAAAAAATGTGTCAATTTGACACATGTTGATGAAGGAGGAAAAAATGTTTTAATATTAGCAAGAATGCATCAAGATGAAGCTTTTTGGAGAAAAGTGCTCCAACCATTGAAGAGTGATGAGAAATACTTCATCAGGTCCAAGAAGTCTTATAACTTTAAATTAAGAGGAAATGTTGAAAAATGATTCAAAATTGTTAAAAATATGTTCCTATTTTTTCGGAGTTATCTAAGTTTATTGTTTTCGGAGTTATCTAAATTTGTTTAAAATATTTCCTTATTAGCTAAGCCTTCAATTCAACGTCAATATAAATAGCACCCATTAATAAATTTCCTTTTACATTACCTCTTTTCTACTCTTTTTTCTTTTTTTTTTGGTTAAATCATGATTCTAAACCTAACATATAACACATGGGGCTCACTGAAACAGAAACATATGAGCTTTTGGTAAGAGTGGCGATGGTTTTGTATTATGAAGATATTGGCCGTGTTTGGAGAACGGCGTTTCAGCTATTTATTAGCTGTTTGACTCATATTAAAAAGCTGACTACATGTTTGGATAGGAGCTGGTTGGTTGGGTTGGTTGATTCAACCCAACTAGCTATTTTTTCACAAGCTCATTCAATGGAGCGTTTTGAAGTAGCTGATCCATTTATGACGGTCTTGCCCATAGCATCTTCTTCAGTGAAGTGAAGCAGAACGTTCCTGCTCAAACCCCTCAACGGTTTCCCAGGTTTCTTCTTCTACTTGGACAAACCTCTTAAGATCATATCGTCACGTCTCTATTCACTAAGCTACTAAATCACTCCCTCTCATAAAGAAAAATTCTCGTACCTTTGCTCTTCTTTTCCCAATAAATAAAT
>JAOQMS010000008.1:5666473-5680941 GCA_027563885.1 Erythroxylum longipes
ATTTTATTTGAATATTTATATATTTTAAATTTAATTATATTAAATTTAAATTTAAATTACATATAATTTAATTATAAAAATAAAATAAAATAATTCATAATTTTATAATTAATTTTTATTTATTAAATACATAATCTTAAATTAAATTATTCATAATTTTATTAATAATTAAATAATATACATTTAAATAATAATAAATCAGATTATTAAAAAAAGCAAACAAAACCTACATTTATAGTTTTCATAATTTTTAAAAATTGAAAAAAAACAAAACCAAACGTCAGAAATTAAAAACTCAAACAAATTTTTTTTACTGAATTTAAAAATAAAAACAAAAAACCAAAAACAAAAATAGAAACAAATACTCCAAAAGCTAGCTTCTTCATATTAGGAGAAGCACTATATTAGCCAACCAGGATAGTCAGATCAGCATGGCTCCTCCACCCGACGGTCAAGGCTAGGTTCCAGCTCCGGTATAATAAAGAATGAATCTGATGTGCTTATACAAAAGTATAGCAAGTATAGGTATAGCACGACAAACAATATAGTTTCATTCATTTATGTCCCAACTTTGGTGATGAAAAACAGACATCCACTAGATAGTAAACATGTTGGGGTTGGGGTGCTCTGCAAAATGGTAACCAAAAATTGGATAATATAAATGCATTACCATCCTCAGCTGGATGTATATTTACAATTCAATGCACATAAAACTAGATTCTTGCATTCAAAATATCTTATAGATATGCGATATATAAAACTACAGAGTAGTACACAACCTATGCTTTAGGGGTTTCAGTTCCATCTCATTACACTTGCTTGATCCGAAAAGAAACACCAATGTAGCTCAATCGACTCGAGCCAAGTATAAACACATTCAAAACAAATAGATATTAACGTCGCTAATTACCCACCAGACACAGCACCTCCATCTAGCAAGTTCCATGAGATGGTCTGATTTCTGAAACATACACCTGAGCCTTCACCACAGTATCGCCGACTTTAAACCCAGGCATGACCATAAAATCCACTTTACAACTAGAATGTCTTTCATCAAGGACGGCAGTACCTTCCCCCTTCTTGTCAATACGTTCCATGTATATATCTGAGAATTGGCATCCCCTATTTACTGCAAATATTTTGGCTTTGAGATCAATCGAAGTTGCAATCCGCTGTAGAACCCAAACCCACTTTGCCATCCTTGTGAATATTTGATAGAATGGCGTCCTCGGGTGCTTGCCACTCAAAACAAACATCCTCTGATCCAAATTTCCAAAGAAAGACAACTCCATCACTGGATGAGTGACAAACAAGTACTTCTTTCTGCAGAAATCAGCAAATTCTGAATGTGGATTTTCTATCAGATAATGAAGAGGATCATCAACCATCAAGATATCATCAACATTATGAGACTTAAGTGACATGCCATGGAACATCCTCCGTGCAATGAAAGCTTCAAAAGCAAATTTCTTATCAGACCTTTTGAAGTAAACTACTCCACTTTCAATTGAATCTGCTGCAAGGTCTAGATCCCAACCCGAAGCTTTCATCAAGCTAATTACTGGTTTTGCAAAATCGTGAATGGATTTCAAAGTATTTTTGAAGGTATCCTCAAACATAGCAATATTCATAATCCTTGCATTCTTTCTCACTAAACCTTCCTGCCTCGTCTTTTCAACTAATATAGCATATCTAAAATCAAAATCATGAAGTTCTTGTCGTAAACATGCAATTTCAGCATCTTTTTCACTGTTTTTACACTTAAGTTTTTCTAACACCTCTTCATTAACTTCTATTTCAGCTCGTAAACAACCAAGAAGAGACGAATCAAGCTTGGATTTTGCGAACTGTTTCTCCTTGTACCTCTGTTTGATCTTACAAAGTGATTCCAGCAGAGCAACAACAAGTTCATCAGCAGCTATAATCTTTTCAGGAATGTAGGGTATATGAGCTTCCTGAAGTTGGATATAAGCTAATTTCAGAGCAGAAACTACATCAAACAGCTCAAGAATATACTTGTTACCAATTATTCTGCTCTTGTTTCCAACAGCAGGTTGGGGATGGATTTTCTCACCATCGCAGCCAGTTTCCTTGGTGGCATCACTGTTATCTTCACCCTTTGATTGTTCTTCGGGGTTTGGCTGAGAGTGACGGTCATGGGGAACTTGGTTCTCATTGGTAAAAACTCCAATGGATCTCAATTTGCAAACTTTTGCAAATTTAGATACCATTTCGGTTATGTTTGAGGAGGGTTTTGAGGTTTTAGTGGTGGCATTCTCCATAACTTAAGAGGATTGATCTAAATACCAATGACAAGTCCTACGGGATTTAGTTTTCAGAAACACTAATCTGAAGAAACTGAAGAAAGAGAGATACAACAAAAAAGGAAACAAAAAGACACGATGCAATAATGTAAAGCAAACACTAATAACAAGGTCCCGATTTCCAGGCCAAATGAACACTTAGGACCTCAAAGGATTGAAGAAACTAAAGGTGTTTCAAGGTTATGAAAGTGACCAACATGCTTCCTAGAGAAACAGTTAGCAAGAACAACATAGGTTATGAGGGGGGTCAAGAGATTCAAGTTAATTAAAGCAACTCGCTTTTTGTTGCGTATGCTTAAATCCCCCAATCAAGCAGTTCAAGAGAGAAGTAACCAAGCACAAGCAGCTGCCAAATATTGAAACTTTACCTCCAAAGATCGAATATACCTCAGTATCAAAGATTGGAAGGCAAAGCACTAACAAATGAGTAGTAATAGTATCAGACTAACCAAGTGTAATCATTCGAGGAAAGGAGGAAAAGACATTAGAAAAAGAGAAAAGCCAACAAAAGAAAAGATCTGGACATCTGAGGGAAACCTCAAGTTGACAAAAGAAGATTGAGATGGTAGAGGAAAACAATGTTGTTATCTATTTCCTTCTCCAAATGGATTCAAAGTTTAGAACTTTAGCACAAAGCAATTAGAAAAAGAGAAAAGGTAACAAAAGAAACGACCTGGGCATATGAGAAAAACCTCAACTTGACAAAAGGAGATTGAGCTGGTGGACGAAAACAAAGTTACTATCTATTTCCTTCACGAAATAGCTTAAAAGTTTGGAACTTTAGTTCAAAGCATTCGTCTCTCTGAGTGCTACTTCTCCACTGGAAATTAGGACAAGCTCCTTTCTGGGGTTCAGTTATTTCGGTGTCCCCCTTCTCATCTCTAATGTAGTAATGTGTGCAAGTGTGTGAAAGCGTGAAGTTTGTAAAGTTTCCATGTTTGTTTAGAGAGAACTTTTAAATAAAATTATTATTTACGGGGAAGTGGGAGACGTGGAAGAAACCGAATAAAGAAACTGTGGAGTTGCAGAGGTCGCAGTGTTTGAATTCCCTATTCAATCTCGTCAGCCTTCAAAATTTACAGTGAAACAAACACATACACACACGTAAATTACCAAAATTAAGTACTGCTACGTTACTTGATAGGATATTAAATTATGTGTCATTTTGTCATTTAAGCCTTCTGTGCAAAGGCACCCCTCCCTGCCCTTGGACCAATCCTACTGAGGAGGTTTTTCAGAAGATGGGATCAGATAGCAAAGCAGCCTTTGATCTACTTCAGCCAAACTTTTGAAGGTATTAGATGGGCCATTATACCCGTGATTGGACCCAACAACAAAACAACGGCGTTCTGTGACTGTGTCACGCTCAGATCTTTGAGGTTTGAGCACAAGTTTTTACCAAGGTAGACTGTTCATAGATGACACTCAGAGACCAACTGGCGGATTGTCACTTGTTTGTAATGTAATTTAACATCATTCATGTATAATTGTCCATCGTTAATTTAGTTTACAATATTCCAAGTTGAAAACTTGACATTGTTGTCATTTTCAAACTCTTCATTTTAACAAATTGAAAGCAACAAACTTTGTCACCTGCAAATTTTTCCTCGAGTTTTAAGGGATGCAAGTTCTTCTACTAAGCTTCCTTACTGCTTCATTTATCGTCAACAAAGTGATGCAAGAGCTTTCATCCTCTTAATCAGTATAAGAAATCGATATACAATTTTTTCTTAATTTGTGAATACTATATGTAGATCAAGTGGTTTTGCATGCATACGACGATGTTTAATGTTTGATTTTTTATCAAAAGAAGAAGCACAAGGCAGGCAATTCTAGACCCATCTGTCTGGATCAAGGTTAACTGTTTGATTTTTTATCAAAGGAAGAAGCACAAGGCAGGCAATTCTAGACCCATCTGTCTGGATCGAGGTTAACCTGCCAGCTTTATTCAAACTTAAATAATTGAATTGTTTCAGTCAGGCTATAATGTATGCCTCTGCACATGCACGTCACACTCACATTTCTCGTTCATAATATTGCTACGAAACCCTAAACTGGTGGTGGGGTGTAGTTGGTTTTTGAAACGTACATGTTATATATAAAAGTACACTCAGTAGTAGCCTCTAATAAGGGAGACAACGGTCTCTTCGTTGCGTTAGAATTTTACTGTACTTTAGACGTGAACAAAAGAACAGCGACAAAGTTGTTCTGCTGCAGCTGCATGCATTCCGATCCACACGCTTTTCCCTTTTTTTCACAGCTACACCTGTTTACTACTTTACTATATATAAAAAGGGCTTCACTTCATCCCCACGCTTGCAACTTTCAATTCCATTGGTGAAATACTTGCTTATCTAGCTGATATTAGACATCTTCACTTTCCTCGATGCAGAATATATGTACACGTACCTTCCTCATTTATTAACCCTCCTGCCTTGTCCTACACAGTTTCGAGCCAGAGAAAGTAGATCGCTCCGTGGGTGGAGAGGAAAACTGATTTGGGAAAGATCATGTTTAACTATAATGAGAATTGAGTATAGCTTCGTGCAGCTATCTTCTATGGTTGTAAGGATAGTTAACTAATGCGGATAACCATTATAGGATGTAGCTTTTTTGCACCACTAGTTAAGCAGCATAAGCAATTCAATTAAGGCATCAAATTGACATTTATCAAACTGAATGAACAATCTAATCGTAATGGATTACTTAAGATTAAGATTCCGTGAATGGTAATTATGGAATTAAGGGAGGTCGAGATATTACCAAATTATGATTACCCTCTTATTCTTACAAGTTGTAGTTACAAAAACATGTGCTGAAGTTGTCAGGCAGGCATCAAAACAAAAACTACTATTAAAGAGACTCAAAAATTGACTTTTGATGAATCTATAACTAAAGGGACGAGGAGATGGAACACAAAACATGCAGAGAAGTTGGAAAATGTTGGCTGAGAAATTAGAATCTTCATCAGAAGTTTCAGGGGGAGAAAACAATAAAGAAAAGGAAGGCTCCAAGTGTCTTTTTAAGACCATGTGAAGAGCAGTTCTTGGAACTGAGTCCAAACTTAATATTCAATAGTCATCAGCCACCAAACATGGCACCATTTTCTTACACATTTCTTACACATTGGTTTTGATATTTTGTCTACGTGCCCTTGCCCTTGGAATCTGGAGAGACTTCATGGATGATCACTTGGAGACATGAGCTAGGACGTGACATACACATGCTCCCTTTTTACTTTGACCAAAATTAATTACCTGCAAAACTATGCAGTTGATGTGTCCAGAACCAGGAGTTTAAACTCTCCAAAGTTTCTTATCTACAGTAGCTTCACTGAAGCAGATTAAGGCAGACAGAATGTACCTTCTCCTTTCACCGAATTAAAGACACAAACTGAATTTGGGTCTAAAGAATTAAGTCAGCTCGTGCACTGTATATTTTTGCTACTTTTTAAACTCTTCTAATTAGTTACCCTTCGCATTTGTGTTCAGGTACCGAAATATTCTAGGGCTGGTACTTCTTGGTAGCTTGTGGAATGCAATTGCAGTTTTCACCAATTATCACTAATTCCTAAAACAAGATAATAAAGTTCAAGCTGTAGAATTATAATTTGTTTATACTTGTTTTCTTTAAACTGATACAGAAAAGAAATAGAAGACTGAAGAAATATGTTAAAAACAAAATGGGCAATAACTATTTTTTAGTTTTTCTAATTAGTCTGTGCTATAAAAAGGAAAAAAAAAAAAGAATAACAAGAATGGGAAATGGGAATGGTACTGGGACGAATAGTAGTAACAGTAACAAGGGTATGTGTTTTGATATACGTGTACTGTTTCTGGCTTTGGGAAGTCGTTGAAAGACAGTGAAGAAAGCTTGTAAGAGAATCCTGGACCCAAACATGGTAAAGCTTAGGAAAAGACGATTCTCATAGATTCAACAATCTTTTTCTCTTCTCTCTTAGATCAACAACTACTACCACTATTGTCTATCTGCAAACACCTCTCTGCCAAACCTGTACCAATACACATCCACTTTTTTCCTTCTCTACCGCAACCACCCCCACTAGCGCACGTTCACTCGTTTGCCAACTTCAGGATTTAAAAGAAACATGGGAAAGAGAGGAATGGAAATGAAGGGATGCTCTTGTTCTGCTACTCCGACCACAGAGCTAGCATGACAGTCGCATTAAAACGTGGGGGTTTTGAGGGTTCAGCTTCAAGTCTGTGATCATTTTTAGCTTAGTATAATCTAATTGGAGTCTGACAAAGGAAAACAGAAAGCCAAGTGTTAGCTTCTCTAGTTTAGTAGTTGGGAACTAGCTAGTCTTCTTCTGTAAGTGAATTGTCATGAAATGAGAGAGAAAGTCTACTAGTTTGTTGGTGCTTTAATTCTGAGCTCTGCTAAGGGGATTTCGCTTTGGCCTCTTGATAGTCTGATCTTCTCGTTCATGGGGTCGAAGAGAAACAACAGATCAGTACTGAGCTTCAACAACAAACCCTCTCTTGTCTACTGTGCCTCCATCTTCTTCTTGTCATTATGTGCGCTCTTTCCCACCATCACTTCCACAGTCACTTGTTTAGGTAAGAGCAACAATTCTCTACAAAAGCTTAAAACTTTTTTATGTTCTCTTATATATCAGCCGTATCGCCACTCCTACCTGGTAAGTGAAGAGAAAGGAACAGTGCACTCCTCTCAGTCACCACTGCTACATATTTTATTTCCACGGTTTTTCTAGCAAACCTTGGCCTTTGGTTTTCGCAAGTTTATATCGAATGAGTTCAATTAATTCGTTTTCCATAAAATGCAGACCCCAGGTGTTCATTGTCCGGCAAAGCTCATGTATATTTTCAGGTGAGTTTGGTTCTGTTGGCCTAGGGGTCTAGCTGCTAGATTATGCCAAGTACTAATCTTTCTCAATATATTACATTACTAATCTTCGTTTAGGCCCTTTTTTATACGCTAAATGTACAGAGAGATTTTCAAATGTCTGAAAATCAGAACATATGTATGTGTGTGTGTTTTCCTTTTACCGAAATATGAACACTAAAACCAAGCAAGTACAGTAGTACACGTTACAGCTGCAGTCAAAGATGGAAGTGAGAAACAACGACCGTGTCATGACAGTATCTAGCTAGCTACTATCTACCCTACGAAGTTTCTTTATTTTTTATTTTTTCTTATGAACCCCATAGATATAAGGACAATTTATAGTCCATTATTTGGGCCGCGGACGGTATTTACAGTGCAACCCGGAGAGGACTCATTTTGCATTCTCAGCCGTCTGATGAATCTAATCCATCCGTAGATATGATTAGGAATTAGCTGACACAAGCATGGTGGTCCCGTCCCGTCCCTATGGCCTATACCCTTTCAAGTTTAGTTTCATTTCACCTCAAGCTTCGTTAAGCGTACAACACCATCCGGCGCAATTTAGCCAAACTGATCATCGAACATCTGTTTCCTTTCTCTTGTCGTCTTTTTCGCTGCTCAGCGCTTTCAGCGGAACCATGCTTTTGTGTTCTCAAAGAAAATATTAAAATCCGCCTCTAAATCCATCCATCTGCCCTTTTCTTCTTTCGCTTTACCACATACTGTTCTTGTATGTGTACTTCATTAATGATTGATTGTAATAATAATGAAAAGGTATGATTGGTTTTGCAGGATTTTGAGAAGAGAAGAGATGGGGTGACGAAGGAGGCTTCTTTGAGCGTGAATACAAGGAGGTCTTTGAGTGGACCTGGTTCATCGCCACCGCGTTGCACGTCAAAATGCGGCAAGTGCACCCCATGCAAGCCTGTACATGTGCCGGTGCCGCCAGGGACGCCCGTGACTGCTGAGTATTACCCAGAAGCATGGAGGTGCAAGTGTGGCAACAAGTTATACATGCCATGATCAGCTTGATTAGGTCAAGAACATATTCTGGTTGTAAGTTGTTTTTTAAAATATTATTTATCAAGGATTTCTCTAAGCTTGGAAAGAATCAGAAGATGTTGCTTTATGAATTTACCATGGTGAAGGCTCAGAATAGAATTGGAATAAGAATAAATACATATATATATCGAAGCTTTAATTAACTCAACAGGATTAATGTTCTAGTTAATGGTAATTAACACTAACAGACTGCAAAAGACTGGTTTTTCTTTTCTTGTCGCTGTCTCCCCATTGTCTCTTTGCAAACTCTCCTAGTTTCAGAATCAACTTGGTCGGATTACTAGCCAAAGAAAGCGAAGAAACTCGATGCAGATGCAGATTCAGCACTAAAAAATCGAAACTTTAATAAAGAAAAATTCCATCTACAATGTCTAGTCTTTATGAACTAAACTTGGACGAGGAAAACAAGATTTGAATTGTTCAAGTGATGCGGAGCTGAATCGGCTGTAAGGTATAATAATAACTGCAACATTGTGGCTGGCATATCTACCACAGTGCTTTTGATAGAAACATCTATTTTTTCATATTGCATTGATAATATAAATCCGATTCGACTTGAATTAATTAACTTCAAAGTACTGATTAAATAAAACTATATCATTTTAATATAATTAAATAAAATCTCAGTATGTTGATTTTTATATTCTTTAAATACTAATTAAAATGAAATTTTAGTCCTGACCTGATTCTTATCAAAATTTGGATTGGACTCATGCTAGAAAAGTCAAGACTTTAGCCAGGGCCCAAGTTACTAGTTCTCCAGGTGACAAGGACTAAGTTAATTAGCCACTATATAAACTTTCCATCAATGTTAGAGATTGTTAATGATTTAGAAACAAAAAAAGATAAGCAAAAACAATGAATCAGAATTCAGAAGTGCAAAATCATACGTTTTGATTTTACAACGTGACTTAAAATCCTTGATGAGATACTAAGTTTGTCTTCCCGGTTGACTACAACTGCAAGACTTGTTTTAGATCAATGACTGTGTTTGGCTTTAGAAAGGGTTTTGACCATACCCCTGAAGATCTTCCAAAACCAATACAGATTCATAATGCCCAAAGCAGAAGGCACCACAAGCAGGCTGTAGAAGCCCAAGGGGAAAACTAGTTTCACCTGATACACCAACAATTATCAAAACATATCAAACAGACATCTCATACCAACACGTTACATCATGAAGCTCCATTAAACTTGTCCATTTTCAAGTTCCACC
This sequence comes from Erythroxylum longipes, assembly GCA_027563885.1. Lineage (NCBI taxonomy): Eukaryota > Viridiplantae > Streptophyta > Magnoliopsida > Malpighiales > Erythroxylaceae > Erythroxylum > Erythroxylum longipes. The sequence goes on from JAOQMS010000008.1 coordinate 5,675,945, forward strand.
ATCTTTGGTATACTCACTAGGAACTAACTTATTCGGGTTCTGCTTCCTGGTCTTAAACCAGCTAGTATTCTTCTTTTCATTATATGTTATTCAATGAATAATAAACAAAAACATGAATCATGATTCCAACTGAAGGTTCATCTAACGTCATTAACACTTAGAAAGTATAGAAACTACATTCACAGGAAAGAAAAAAGTTCCCCGGCTTTCCAAGTGAAAGACCAGATTAACACCTTAATAGCATATTAAAAGAAATACTAAACTTTGACATGAGACTTGAAAATTCAATCTAGATATAACACGCACCTGATCAAAATGAGAAATCATGTGGGCATAGAGGAAGATAAACAGAATAATCCTTGCTACCTGAGTACATGATTAGTTCTTGTCACAATTCTAAGCAATAGTAAGCAGGAGAACAGAAAGAAATTCAAAGTAAGGAAAATAGGTCATCCTGAAAACTAAATTCAGACAAGTGTTCCTTCAAATTTAACATCATAAGTAGAGAAATTCTGGTTTACAAGAGAATGTATGAGATGGCTTGATATATGTAGAAAAAGCTGCAAACGGGTAGGAAAGATGGTACTTAAAGTATTGAAGTATCAACTTGAAACCATCATGATAATATCCTGAAACTAACCAACCACATAATGATATAGATCCTTTCTGTCAAACACAACTCTGTTTCTTTTCCCTCCTCACCAGCCGCTGTATTGCCTGTAACCTATTTATCTTGTTACTATTTTTTGTGGTATAAAAATCTTCTCTATGCCCAAAGTTCTTTCTAAATCGAGTCTCAATTTACTGCTCAAGATATTAGCATACAATAAGTTCCCATTCCACTGCCAGTGCAATGGCAAGGATTTTCAGGAATATTAGACAGTACCAACCAACCAAGGAACAATGCAACTCCATTGTAGATGTAGAATTTAGAACTCTTTTGACCAGCAGCATCCAAGTACCTGAAAACACATAATAAGTTAATATCCAAAACAATGGAAGAAATGGAAGGTTAAGGGCTTTATAAACGAAAAATTACCATCTTAAATTCACAAACGGAGTAGTGGCCTCTGTGAAGAGAACCATCAGTATATAAATCTGTCCTTGGCCACTTATGAGGGAGAGAAATATTGAATACATTGACAAAAAATGGTGCACGACCTGAGAAGAAAACATACGATGTGCTGACATCGTTAGTAAAGCAGCCGACCATCACTCTCTTGGATAAAATCGCAGAGTTCCACACGGCAACTTGATTTCATGAGTAGGTATGAACATTATGGAAAATTATTTTTTGTATTGATATCTTAAAGCAAAACAATTCCAGAAGTGATAAGAAGGATGCAACCAAACAACTTTGTGCACAGTCCTAAACCTAGTTACAAAACGACAGATTAGAAACTTTGTTTAAAATGACACTCATTTCCCAGGTTACTAGGAAAAGAGATGCTCTCATCAACAAAAAAAGATGTAAGCTGGGTAATGCCATAATTGTAGTCACAACTCTTCCCCGGTTGCTAGAAAAAGAGATAGGATCAAGCCATCAACACACAAATATTTAAACTGGAACATGCATTATTTGTACTTACAATCTCCAGACCGCCTAATGCTGGAAAACACCAAAGAATCATTGAAAGGTCGGACAAAAAATAGCCAATAGAGATCTGTACAATGAGTTAAAATTAAAAAAAGAGGTCAAGTGAAGAAATTAAATAGCTTCTGAAAATATTCAAATACATGATTCCATCTAAATTACAGCTACTACACAGAGCTACCATATAAAACAGAAAGGGTATAAAATACGTGGAAAGAGAATAGCTAGCATATCACAAAATGCTATTTAACAGCAAAAGGGCTTTGACAAAATGAAACTAATTAATTGATGAAGGAGATAGAATTTTGTAAAAGATGATATAGATACGGAGTTCATGACATGGCTTACCCCCAATACGAACTCGGATACAAGTGAGGTTCTGTTGATAGCAAGCTCTGCTTGAGCTCCATCGTCAAAAAGACCTGATAAAAGCAGCAAGTAAAGAGAAGCTGAAGCTGCAACAAGTGCGTGGAATGTTGAGAACCCCCTGTATTATAAAAGCAATGAAATTTATCTCTACACAGAAGCTGAAAGTCAGTCCCAGTAAAAATAGACATTACACACTTATACAGAAAGGATTGAAATGTAAACAGTTATACCTATTGTTCCATTCAACTTTCTGCGCATGGGTCAGCTTTCCGTAACCTTTGAAACAAAGGGTGCTAACAAGACCTGTAAATTTATAGACCTTCAAATACCACACACACATGTATCAGAAGTTAATGGAGATGGCAAATGTATGATAAAAAAGAATGCCGAATTTGTCAAGAAACATTATTTTCTACATCAGAAACTGATGAATGGATAAAGAAACAGAGCATTTTGAGGACATTAGTTAAGCAAAGTGCAAGAAATCACACTAAATATATCTAATTCTTTAGAATATTCAAATCAGACACTGAAATTCCAACACTAGAATAGGGCATGTAAGTTAGTTTTGACAAAGTTAAAACAGAATAAGAACAAGCTTTCATTATTCATCCGCAAAAGTCAAGTATAATAATTTCCGATTGGTAAGACACCCACCATGAGAATCAATTTAAAGTATTAAATGTTGTTAATTATCAGCTAGTTGACTACAAAAGCATAGCTTTTAAAAGCTAGCTATCACAACAATAGACTCAAAGCAATTACTTTAAAGGACCTCTCACAAAAGAAAAATAAAGAGCACAAACTCAAAACAATACAGCGAAACTTTAATGTTTTTCACAAAAAGAACTAATTGATATAGCATGAATTACTGGTAAAGTTACTGTAGCAATGGACACTTTTCAATAGGCTTTTTCGTTTAAGCTTATGCTACTCAGCACAACTTCATAACCTATAACTGCATTCTGGTTTCTTCTAAATTTGAAAATTATTCCCTGTCAGATTAAGACCTTATGCAAAATAAGAAATAAATTATAAAATCAGGAACCCACATTCTACAAAGAATTACCAAAAAAAATTGTTGAAAAGACCCCTATGCCATTGCAGGAACCTTGTAACTCCCACATATTTTGTTGATTTGGCTTATAAAAGATCTACAAGACAAAATTGTTACATCAACAATTGAAGCAAAAATTATGACCCACTCATCTCTCTCTCATTGTTTTCTTATTCCAAGTTTGTATAACTTGAGCAAACACATGTGTTGCCTCGATCCTAGTTCTGCTAATATATGAGCATTACTGAACTGAATATACAACCCTTCTCCTGCTTTTCTCTTAGAAGATTAATCACCTCAGCCATTCTGCAAAAGAATGTTCTACCATTGCTTATGCAGCCGGAAAGAATGAGTTGATATCTTATGAAATGTATACAAGAACATAAAAGACTATAAACATCCACTAGAATGCCATAGACAACCATATTCTTACAGGAACAAAGTTCAAACGATAGTGTTAGTTCTCTTTCTGCAAAAACAAACATATCACATGCAAAAGAAGCAGGTCAGACTTACAATTGCACACATAATAACTCCGGAAAACACAGAAAGCAACCGATAAAATTCTTTGTTTGGGGCAACGATCTCCGAGGTAGATACAAGACCAACATGAAAGGGCAATTCAAGCACCATATTCGCTTCCTTTGAATTTGTACGTTACATCCAAAGTTGACATTCACCAGTTGTCAATCAACAAGGGGAGAAGGCATAAAGTTAGCAGGTAAACATTACTGAATGTGGGGAAAAACAAAAACAGAGAGAGAATGAAAGTAAATGGAAAAATGGAAAAAAGAGGAAGAGATGAGAATAAGTCCAAGTAGGAAACAGACATTAAGAACAAAACTCAATAAGAAAAGAAAAAGAAACAGAATTTAACAAGAAGCAAAGAGAGCTGCACCCAAAGGGCTCTTACCTATCTATGGTACTAAATACAGATTATGGATGATGATGATGATGATGGATGAGGCCAAAAGGAAGTTCCTTGCTTATCTTGTTCAAACTAACTTATCAACAAAAGACCCAAACCAAAGAACTTCCATTCGTTAGAAGAAGAAGAAGACAATTTGGCACAAGGATACAGGATAGAGAAATTGGGAAGTACTGTAGCGTGTGGATCTCGCTTCCTGTGGGGCATCGTAAAAATCAAACCTTTTAAAAACCAAACTAAGCCAAACAGAAAAGGAAAACAATGTTTAATGTTCTGCTGGACGTGAAAATTCAACCTGGGACTAATACATTGAATGGACACAAAAGTTTCCAACTCCCCCCATTTTTTCCTCCCAGCCGCTGCCCATTCTTAGATTCCTATAGGAAAAGTCTGCGTGGACCCCCCAACCCTCAATGGCCGTGACTTCTGCTTTTCCTATATTTACTAGATGGAGTTTACCATTGTGGACTATATAAAGACTTTGGTATAAGAATCAGACAAGTTACTGTTTCTGGCATCCTTTTGTCGGCTCAGAATGTCTGTCCAAACCAATGTTTTAAAAACTGGACCGGTGATTGAACCGGAGAAGTAACTGATTCAAGGGTCAATGGTTCAACCGGAATTTAACCGTGATTGAACCGGTGACTAATAAATATATAAAATTTTATTATATATATTATATATATAAGATAATTTTTAAACATACTTCTTAATTATTTATCTAACTTAAACCTTTAAACTTCAAAACATACAAGTTTTTTTTTAAGTTCATCAACACAACACAAGATAAGATAACAAAACTCACTAGTCATATTTCATCAAAAGTTTTGTAAAAGTTTTAATTTTTAAAGGAAAATTCTTTATTTTAAATGAACCGGCCGGTTTTTTCTTTCACCGATTCAGCGGTTTTTACCTGTCCGACCGTAAAATGAACGGGTCAATCACTAACAAAAAATAAGGGCTAAATCGGACCGTTTCATGCTCCGGTTCATCGATTCACCGATCCAACCAGCCGGTTCGGTCCAGTTTTCAAAACACTGGTCCAAACT
>JAOQMS010000008.1:5688935-5717032 GCA_027563885.1 Erythroxylum longipes
TAAGGAAGCCTAATTTGTTAATAAACTTGATTTGACAAGATGAGTATAGGAGAGTTTATTTAATATGTAATTAAAATATAATTATGTATGTATATAAAAATTGGTGGTTATAAATTTTATAATTATAAAAATAAAAAATAAAAACAGACATTATGATTATAATGCATCGAAGTATCAATCGATATGGGATTCTGACAATATCCCGTACTGCGCTGTCGTTTTCGTTATGATATCCCGCTAGATTCAATCAATTTAAAGCCACTGGCTTTGGGTAAAGAAGAAGCCTACTGCCTACACTACAAGTGTCTGGTTCCTTGGACTTCGATCCCCTATTTTCAAATAAAAGAAGTTCGACTTTGAACTTGCATGCGAACAGCGAACCTTCCCGCCTTCCCCTCCAGTACTTTCCATTCAACTTGGTTCATAAGTATGTTGTGGTCCACATAACATGTGACAAATTTTGAAAAGTAGCCGTTTGATTTGACGATTGGCTTCCCATATATATGGATAAAAATTCACTCGTACCTAGAACCACCCCCCACCCCCCCTTTGTTTTGTAGTGCCAAGTGGTGCACACCAGGTGTCTAAGCGGTAAACTGGTCGCTTTTCCTGCTTGTCCCTCCAACGTCGCTACGGTTGCTTACGTGTGTTCATGTAAATGGAGCGCTCCTAGCCGTTTACTTAATGCTTGGATTGGGACTCAGCGTTCAACTTTTTCGGTTTCCTTACCGAAAACTGGCAGATCCAATCAGATGCCAACATTTGGCACATACTTCGCGGTTAAGTAATTAGCTAAACCCCTGGAGTTAGCTCCAAATAAGCGAATGTACTTCGTATTTAATATTTATTCGAGCTTCGATCTTGAAGAAAAAATAAGTAATCTGATAAACGACACAAAATTTTCGTAAAATTAATTTTACAGTCCTGAAGTAACTATTTTTTCTTATAAATATACACATCTATAGCAGAGATTAAAATGTAATTAAGCAGTTAAATGTCCGAGTCGAGTAGCTTAGCATTTAAATCATATGCTGTCTTGCGTGTGGAATTTGTGGACGAAAGATGCGGGCATATTCCGCCTACGGACTTATCAGTTATCAACCATTCAAAGCCGTACAGGCATACACGCGTCCACTCCACCATCCCCAATATTTTCTAATTTTCTTCACTCTATTTAGACAAAACTAATAAAACAACAGTTTCTACTTTCCCGTACTTTTGTTAGAAAAAAACGAGTTAAAACTAAGGGGTTTGTATTTGTTTGGAGTCGGCAGTGTGTATTCGTCTCTCTTCATTTTACGTTTTACCTTCTACTTATAACGTTTCTCTTCGTCCTTAGGGCTTAGACCCACCTAAAACTCTAGTTTCTCCGTCGATCTCTGGCCGAGCTGAAGATGCCAGAGATCGAACGCGTTCCCGACAATGCCATATTCGGCAAGTACGAGCTCGGGAAGCTCCTCGGCTGCGGCGCTTTCGCCAAAGTCTACCTTGCTCGCAACGTCCGTACAGGCCAGACCGTAGCCATTAAAGTCGTCAACAAGAAGAAGATTTCCACTACCAGTCTCATGTCCAACATCAAGCGAGAGATCTCCATCATGCGTATGCTCAACCACCCTCACATCGTCAAGATATTCGAAGTCCTCGCCTCCAAAACCAAGATCTACTTCGTCATGGAATTCATCAAAGGAGGTGAATTGTTCACTAAAGTTGCTAAGGGTCGCTTCAGCGAAGATCTCAGCCGCAGATACTTTCAACAGTTGATATCTGCCGTCGATTACTGCCACTCTCGCGGCGTTTTCCACCGCGATTTGAAGCTTGAGAACCTGCTCCTCGACGAGAACGGTAACTTAAAGGTCTCTGATTTCGGTCTCAGTGCGATCACCGAACAAATCCAGCCAGATGGCCTTCTGCATACTCTCTGCGGAACGCCTGCTTACGTGGCACCGGAGATTTTAGCTAAGAAAGGTTACGATGGAACCAAGGTGGATGTCTGGGCGTGTGGGGTTATTCTCTTCGTGTTGGCGGCCGGTTTCTTGCCGTTTAACGATCCCAACCTCATGGTCTTATACCGGAAGATTTACAAAGGAGAGTATAGATGTCCCAAATGGATGTCTCACGATTTAAAGCGACTCTTATCCCGGCTTTTGGACACGAACCCGGATACGCGGATTACTGTCGATGAAATCGTCAGAGACCCGTGGTTTAGAAAAGGAGGGTACAAGGAGATCAAATTTTATGACGACGAAATTAAGGTTGATAAAGAGGAGACGGGCGTGACTAGCTTGAACGCGTTCGATTTAATATCGTTTTCTTCGGGTTTGGACCTGTCAGGGTTGTTCGACGAGTCGTACAACGCGGTGGATGACGGGGAACGGTTCGTGTCATCGGAGTCAGCGGAGAGAGTGATAGAGAAAGTTGAAGAGTGGGCAAAGGCGGCCAAGTTGAGGGTAAAGAGGAAGAAAGAATTGGGGTTGGAGGTTCACGGGCGAAACGGTATTTTGATGATGGGGCTAGAAGTTTACCGTTTAACGGAGGAGCTTGTGGTGGTGGAAGTGAAGAGAAAAGGTGGTGATGCGAAATGCTATAGAGAGATATGGAAGAATAAGCTGAAGCCTGTGCTTTGTGGGTCTAGTTCTTCCGACCAACAACTTCAGCTTCAGGCTGCTCATGAGGTCAACGGAAATTAGAAATTGAGTTATGGTTCGAGTTACTTACTCCTGATTAGTAATAGTACGTGTATTGTGTTGTGTTTAACACTGAAAATAAACAAATGTATGAGTAGATGGGAAACCCATTTTTTGGTATATGTGTAGGGTGGGATTAGAAAGATGGTTTATGCAGTAATGGTTCTGGGAACAATCTTGTACTACTTGTATATACAATTATGGGTTGCCATCGGAGAAATGAGATAGATCACAGAATGATGCGAATCCGCAAATCTTGGATAAAGGCAAAGACATATTTCCTGTTACCCTTTTTGATCACAAAGTTTCAGGAACGGTACTAGTACTACTTAGTCTACTTTTGTTGTTCAAGTTCAAAGTACGAAACTACGAATGCTTTAAGGTACTGCAGTAGCGACAGGACCCATCTCACCGTCAGAGTATGACTTTTGTAGCAGTAATGGCTTCGGCTTTCTCGTGTAAACGTCGGAGTTTCCCTCAGCTTAGTTTCAGACTAATATTAGTCCTATGAGTTATTGGCTTTACCCATTTTCTTTCCCCATTTAGCTGGCAACTAGAGTCTAATATGTCAACCAGCCACTTGAGTCATTCACTCATGTTTTATCATATTCTCATTTGTCGTTATTCAATGGTGAATGTCTGTCTCTAAGTTGTAGTTTTTAAAATATTACAATTTTAATTTTTATTATATAATAAATAATAATTACATCAAAACATCTAATAAAAAATAATAAATATTCTTAACTCTTAAAGTATTATAATTTATAATAAGAGTTCGTGATAAGGAAACAACTAAGTAAAATTGAAACATGAAACAAAAACATATAATATTTAATTTGTTATCAATTAAATATATTTTATATTTAATTAATTAAAATTAATTATGACTAACATTATAAATATCTTACTTTAATTTAATTTATAAAATTAATTTAGTAATTATTAATAAATACAATTAAATTTAAAAATATTTTAAAATATATATATTTCAAATAAATTTTGGTTTCATAATTAAAAAATATATAAAATAAATATTAGTTTGTAAATAATAAATTTTAAATTAGTTATTTTTTAAAATAAAATATTTTTATTAATACTTTATTAATAAAGATTATATAAAAGATTAAAATAAATGTAAATAAAATAATTTATTTTTAATTTTTATTTAATGTATAATTATTATAAGTAATAAAATATTTATTTTATTTATATTTAAAATTTTAAAAATCACAATAAAAATCTAACTAAATAACAAATTAAAAAAGCTTTGAAAAAAAAAAAAGGAGACCGCGAGGCACAGGCAAAAGTGAAATTTTGAAAAAATTTTAAAAATTTTGTAATTTAAATCTTATATTTTTTTAAAATTTTTGGTATTAATTGATATTATAAATACTAGCTGAGAGATAGGCTTAGGTGGGTACCAAACAAAATAAGATGAGACCAACCGGTATTTTCATTCGATATATAAATACACCAATTTCGTACCGTTATTCAGTCAGTACAATCCGTCTCATCCGATATCAACTGATATGGTTCAAGAATCAAAATGCTGCTCACACCCCCATAATTGAAGCGGGAAGAGATATGACGATCAAATTGAACCTGAAAATTTTAAAATGAGTTGTTGGTAGACCCTTTGTGAAGATGTAAGCATACTAATGAGAAAACGAAACTTGAAGTACTTGAAACTGACCTAATGCTATTCTGTCATAAATAGAGTGTATATCAATCTTAATATGTCTAGTGTGCATTGGTGTTGAATGGATTCAAATTCTCTTTACTACTTATCCTGTTTCCCATGTGTCAATAACATTTCAGACATTCAATTTTTCTCTTTTCAATTTTTCTCTTTCCTAATTATTATATGGTTAGATGTTGTCTGATACATGAGATACAGGTGAAATAGCACAGAAGATTTAGAGTCTGTGTTGAACTGAGCTTCCGGACAGGTAAACTACAGTTACATTGCCACGGTACATGAGAGTAGCCTTGGGCATAGGGTTACGAAGTTCACTTATTAGAAGACTCCGGAGTCAATAAGTTTCAACAAAAGCATTGGCGATGTCTTTAAAAAAAGAGTTCCGATCATTTATTTCTATTATTCTGTGCTGCTTATGAAATAGAGTAGAAATAAAGTAAGAAAAACAAGTAACCTATTTCTTAAAGAAAAGTATCATTTACATGAATAAGTCAAGAATGCGATACAACCAAGTTGAGTACAGTGCGGACAGTGGCGGGTTTCCACCACGAGACTGAAAGTCTCATCTACTGGCTATTTCCTCGAACCACCTATCAAGCCTTATAATATTCTAGGGAACCACTAAAATGGAACTTGTCTATAAATCCACTTGCCAGTAATCACAATTGTATTAATAGGGGAAAGGCACAATATGCCAGGTTCTATTTTTAATCAAAGTATTGAATTCATCCAACATTGTCGTGTGCTAATTCGAGTCCCTTTTAAGGCTTGGCGATATGTTTTAGGAATATGAGATAAGGACATAGAGGTGGTGGTTGTAAGAGGGGGTTTGCTTGGGATTATAAATGTATACTTTACTGCGCGCGATCATAGGATGACGTGAGGTGGGTGGAAAAGGTCGAGGTGTGGGGTTGGTGGTTGAAGATGGAGGATTTATCGGAGAGGTATGAGGTGAAGAGGTTACAACAGTGTAGTTTTAAGACATTCAGATTTTTAATTAAATACGATGGAATAAAATTATTTATAATAGGATATAATATAAGTTAATGTAATATTAAAAATTTACAATGGTCTCTCCTCCTCTTAACACAAGAGGAGAGACTATAGGAAGTGAATCAGTGATGATGACACTGTTAGCAAGTTCAATGGGTACAGATCAACAGAGATATTGCACCTCAGAATCTTTTTCCGGTTTCAGGTCCTTCACAAAAAAATTAAATGGGTCAAATTCTATGTAACAATTGTTGTCAGAGGTGAATTTACATATATAGATGACAATTTAAGGAGTGACAAACAGCAAGGACGTTTTTAGAGTAGGGTTTAGGATAAATATAGGATTCGATCCTATCATTCAGTTAATTAATTTCTATCATATTTTAATAAATTTTATATACATATTTATTTATATAACATTCACATAAATATATTGACAAAATTAAGCCCCAACAAAAATATGGTGCTTCAATTCATAAACATAAGGCACTGTGGCGGATACGCGAGATCAAAGTACAGGACCCGTTTGTAACAATAACGTGCTGAAAAGAACCTGGCTTTGTCGTCATGTGAGAGAAGCACCAGAATCTATATACCACTAATTAGTTGTTGGTGTGCCAAGAGACATGCTATCAAAAGCACTGATGAGAGCTTGGGGGTCCATGAGTTTACCATCGTTCCAGGATGTCTGGTTGGTTTGTGAAGAATCCATAAAGGTTTGTCCCACGTGTTATCCTGCTTAACAGTCCTTCGAGAGGTTATGTAGCAACACGTGCGCCTGGACGTGGTAAGCCTGCCCATTCTAGCCCAAGGGTATTGGGGCTGATCAATGATGAGGAGAGCAGAGGAGGGCGAGGAAGTAGAGTCATTGTTTCTAGTTTTTCGAGCTTTTTTTAGGAGACGGAAAGAGCGAGTGTGAAGGAATGATAGGAAAGGTTTTTGAAGAGGGTGAGATTGGTGAGTGTATTGTAGTCATCAGGAAGGCCTTGGAAGAGTTTGAAGGACGAGTATGTCATCGAAAATATTATGATCTAAACTATTGACAGCGTTAGTCATGATTTTTAGTTCTCGACAATCGTCCAACTTAACAATTACGGTTTTGTTGTTGTCCCGGAACAAGTTTTCAATGGCAGTCCATATTTCATGAGCAGTAGCAATTGGCTTAATAATCATTTTAGGCAGGGCATCAGAAATTGAACCATACAACCACCTAAGAACAATACAATTCAGGCGTTACCATAGAGAATCATTTGCCAGAGATGAAGAAGTGCCATCAGAGTAGTATTTGACATCATTTTTTCCGGCATTAATAAGATGCAGTTTACGCTAGGTAGCGTATTATTCATTGTGCATGTCAGGAGTGATTGGAACATCAGTTTTGATGTTTAACAATTGACAAGTAGAGTGGGCTGAGGAGAGAGAAGGAGATGAAGGAGGGTTCGGCAAGTTGCCGTTAGCAGTCATGATGTGACAGAAAAGATAACAATTGTTTTAAAAAATGAGAAAAGCTCATCTTCTTTTAGTTTCCAACAACGTCACGCTTTGGTAAGGGATCAGCGTAAGACACGGGGCCTTGGCTCTCGGGTCAATCTAATTCGTGAAACAGCTGTAAGCACGGTAAGCCACAAAATAGTAATAAGCAGTGAACTTCATCATTAAAATCAAAATTTTAAAAAAACGGCAATACATAAAATAAAGTTTTTAAATAAATATTAATTACTATAAAATCAATTAAAAATTAAAGGAGACTTTTCTTATTAATAGAAATTTATAATTTATTTAATTTATAAAATTTAAATTAATCAATTTTCAACAACAAAAATTAAATAAAATTGAAAAAAATTAAAAATGGATCAACTCTCTAAGAAATTTTTAATCATTCATCAAAACACCAACTCCTATATTTTTTTTAATGTCAAAAGAAAGAATCTTCCTTCTCTTCTGTCCTGAAAAAATCAAAATAAAGGAATCTTTCTTTACAAAGCCTGGTGGCTGCCAAGAAAATGAATCCACTCTAACCACTACTTGGAAATATCCTAAGCCACACCGTCATGACATGCGAAATGCTTGCTTACTACTAGAACACAACCTTAGATCTCCTTTAATTTAACAGAAGTTGATTGTCCATCATCCAAAAGATTCTGCCAATCCTTGATTGATGATCACCTCCAGGATGAATTCCTTAAGACTCTAGATAGATAGTGTTTGATCAGGTCTCCTAAAAAGTTTAGGACATGTTTCAAATGAAAAGACAGAGAAAGTTGAGGATTATCCTTCATCAGCAGATTATATAACTTGCAGACGCTAAGTTTTCAACAAAAGTGTCAATGGAAACACAACAAAACTGGAAGTCACACAGACTATACACACAAAATTTCAGAAAATGACTTGACGCATAAAAGAAAAACTAATCAGCCAGAATGTTAAAAATATGCACTTTATCTAATACAAATAAAGATTTCAAGAGAAATTGGTGCAGGCTGCCTTCATTGCTTTAGCTGCTGTTCTTGTAACTGGTGTTCCGGTTGCTGCTCCTGTGTTTGCTGTTCTTGTTCACCCTGCCAAACCCATACTATATCTTGTAAAGCAGGTCTTATATCCTCTTTCATCATCTTCTGATATTCCAACGTATCTCCATTAGATTTTTTAAACTCCACCAAATGAAGAGTCGGAGTGACTTCAAATATCTCTGCATCGAAAGACAAAGGCCCTTTTCTACCTTCCTCAAGTCCTTCCATTCTCATCAAACCTGCTTCCCTCTTTCTCACTTTCAGTCGTAAATGTTTTCCCATATCTTCAATTTTAGAGACGATGACTGCAGCAGGTTCCCTGGAAGTAAATCTTGCTTCTCTCTTTACAGAGTTGTCCTCAAATAATCCAGAGAGATCAAACCCAGCAGAAAGAGAAATGATATCAAAAGCATTTAAGCTAGGAGGTTTGGCTAATTCCCCCTTAGTCTCGCTGCCATTTTCAGAAGGACCAGAACCATTCCTATCACGATTAGCTGTATCATCAGCTTCTATTTCAGGTTTAATTTGTTTGAGGTTCAATGCTTTTCTAAACCAAGAGCTTTCCTTAATCTTCTCTATGGAAATTCTGGTGTTCGGGTTTGGATCTAGGAGCTTGAACAGCAACCTGCGAGCATCCGTAGGAAACCAACCGGGGCATTTAAACTCAGCTTTGCCAATTTTTCTGTACATCTCCATCAAATTTGAATCATGAAATGGGAGATAACCTGTCAACAAGACAAATAAAACCACCCCACAAGACCAAATATCAGCCTTGGCTCCATCATAGCCTTTCCTGTTGATGACTTCAGGAGCAACATAGGCTGGTGTTCCACAAGTTGTATGGAGTAGTCCATCTTGGCGTTTAGATTCAGCAAGGGCACTCAAACCGAAATCAGTGATCTTTAGATTCTCATTTTCATCCAACAATAGGTTCTCTGGCTTTATATCCCGATGGTAAACACCCCTGCTGTGACAGAAATCAACTGCATTGATCAGCTGTTGGAAATACTTCCTTGCAACATCCTCTTTCAACCTTCCTTTAGCTACCTTATTGAAAAGCTCACCACCTTTGGCATATTCCAGAACAAAGAAAATCTTACTTTTGGTGGCCATGACCTCATAGATCTGCACAATGTTAGGATGTCTAACCATTCTCATCACAGATATTTCCCTTTTGATCTGATCCACAAGCCCTACCCTTAAAACCTTGTCTTTGTCAATCACTTTAATTGCCACACTCTGGTTTGTTTTGATACTCCTAGCGTAATAAACCTTAGCAAAGGTGCCTTGCCCAAGCAATCTCCCAACTTCATACCTTTGTGTCAACACACTTGGCTTACTTTCCATCCTACGCTACAAATACTAATACAATAACAGAACTATATACCCCAACCAATACACAGCTTAATTCACAAACAACTAAAAGAGGATGTCACAAGCAACTCAACCGTCTTCACACAGATCATGCATTAAAACAAGAGGAACTTGACAAGTGATAGGGTCATGGTGCTTTTGGCTACAAGATGCAAATGACGCACGATGGAAAAATCCAGTCTCATCGAGGATGAACAAGGGCATCTCCAAAGATGCCACAACCTCATGGATTTCAAGGACGGTGTTCTGAAGAGTAAGACGCATCATGCAGCATTCCCTGAGCCTTCCGTTTCCAATTCAAGGATGGTCAAATTCACGCTCAAACAGATTACTGATTGGATTTCAGCAGACCAACAACTTTTAAAGCCTGGATCAGAAAGAAGCTCAAACACTATTATCCTGAACTTTAGAGACTCTTGACTTTCTTTAGAACTACGCAGAAACTCAGATGCTTTGCTTGTTAAATTTAGAATTTTGTGAATAAGAAGAAAAACTGGGGGCAACAATCTCACAAAAAGGGAAAAGAAAAGAAAGGAAAGAGTAACCTTAATTGCTAAAAGACTTAAGTATGTTTTTTCAGTCACAACTATATAAAAGCAGCAACTTTTCAAATTTTTATTACAACTCCAAGAACAGAAAGACAAGGAGACAAAAGAACAATCAAATGAGAAGAGCAACGAAGAACAACCTAAGAGTTCAAACAAGAATCAAGAACAAAAATTCAACCAAAAACAAAGCCACTGCTGAATATTCAACACAATACAATCGCACAGACAAAACAGTTGAAACTCTGATTACCTTTTGAAGAAGTTTAAACGAAGGGGGTCGAAGAAGAAGATCGATAAAGGGCAAAATCCAATTTCCTTCCTTTCCTTCAAAACTTGTGTGAATTTTCTGAGAATTATAGATATGTGGAATTGGAAAAGAATAAGAAGAGAAATGTTGGTTTAACAATATAAAAAAGCTTTATAAAAGTAAAGATCTTCGAATATTTTATTGTCTAAATACTTTATTCTTCTTTATTTAATTAATTATCTCACGATGTGAGTCCCCACCATTATATAGGATGTTAACTTTAAATCCCTCGTATTAATCTAGATAATTACTTTAATCAAGAAGTGAAAGGATGGTTAGGAGCAAAACATCATTAGTTGACTTGTACCAGTTCAAAGCTCATAGTTAGGTTTGGATTACAGAATAGAGATGGGCCCTTTTGGTTTTAAAACCGAATTAGAAATTAAACCTAAAATATAAGAGATTTAAAGTATAAAACGTTTAATTTTGCTTTAATAAGATCAATTTGGTGTATAAAATTTTGAGGCATATTCTTTGGATTTTGGTGACAAGTACTTGGTAGGTTGTAGCAGAGGGTTAAGGATGGCAATTCTGGTCTGGCCCGTCTAGCCAGATCCAGTTCGGCTCGTTTTTGGCTCGGATTTAGCAGAACGTTTTGTATTTTTTTAATTAAAAAAATATAGACGGGTCGGGTTTGACCCAGCTTCTTGTGGTCCACCGGACCATAGGCCGATCATGGGCCTTCCAGCCCATCGGCGGGCCGGCCCATCCTAGCCTGCAGTGATTAAGGTCGGGCTGGGCCGGGCTAGGGCAGCCCAAGCCTAACCCGGCGTATTAACATCCATGTATGTTGCCAACATTCTTCCGAGTGAATAAAAGGAATTCCAAGTCTTGTAACTAGATGATATGTTTTTCCACTGATGAACTCACCAGAATGTCCAATCTCTTTCTTGTTTTTCTTCATAAAGCAAACAAATTTATAAGTTTAAATTAAGGAATCATTTGGTTGTGATTTTTATTTTTATTTTTATTTTAATAAAATAAAAAACTTGTTTATTTATTAATATCAATATAGTTACTAAATAAAATTAAAAGAGATAAATTCCTTAACAAATAAATTTTGATTAATTAATTAATTATAATAGATTCTAATATTTATTGATAAATATTAATACAAATATTAATATATGTTATATTATTTTATTAAATTATACATTTTAATTATTAAAATTAATATTATTTAAAAATAAATATTTGATACTTTGAAAATTATTTCATAAATAGCTCTTTAATTTTGAAATTGATGTACTTTCAAGATTTTTAAAGTTTTAAATATCAGTTAAAAATTTTAAATTAGTTTTTATGGTTTTTTAGTTAATTAAATAAGAAAATATAAAAATTAGAAATTCAATTAAAAATAAAAAATAAAACAAAATATACCCTAAAAAGATTAACTATCAACTATCATAGTTTCCAATTTAGGACTGAAAGTTTTTGTTTAAAAATGTTATATTTAATTCTAATATTTTCAAATAAATTTGTATTCCAAGATTCTTTTAACACATCCTTCTTTAGCTCTAAAATGCAAAGCTTATCATGGTTTAATTTTAGATATTTAGAAATTGATTTCGATAACAGAAAAACAGACTGGGCAATTTCCTTTGCTTCCAAGATTGTTAAAGCTTTAGATGGCTGAAGAGGCCCTAGACTGTTCCACGAATGGGCCAGATTCAAAACTTGAGATTCACATAGGTAACCCAAAAGAAGCTTAAATTTCTAAGTCATCAACCATCCAAATGCAAGCTATTAAGTAGGGACAATAATAGACTGACCAACGAAACTAAATTCAAAGTATTTTCAATAGGCTAGTTTATGGGTTAAATCAGATTTAGACCAATTTGGTATTCAAATTTTTTAAACAAAACAGTATCATTTTATTTAGAAGAATTAGGTTTTAGGCAAGCTTGAGCTTAAGTAATGTAGACTTAGACTCAATTAAAAAAAAGACGTTATTTTATATATTTACAAGGTGTTTGGAAAGGTGTGAATTGAATTTAATACTGCAATTGAATTCAATTCAGGTGTTTGGAAATATAAAAAAATGATGGGTTCAATTCATGCATTTAATTGAAACTCACTTTCTTTATAAATTGAATTCACTCCTCCAAGCATAGGAATTCAATTACATTGAAACTTGAGAAAGACACATTTGAACAAAAAACTGTTGTTTGCTACTGGTTTATAACCAAATATTAATCGAAGTTTATTTATTTATTGTGGGTTTTTATTGAATCTAATTCTTTGCCCTGTATTTTAATTACAATATTTTAATTAATCAATATATTGTAATTGATTAATTACAATATAATAAATTAAAATACAATAAATTTTTATTTCTCGATATTTTTTACAAACCAACCACTGTAAATAGTATGGTAATCATTCCTTCCTCTTAACTAACCATTATAATTATAATAATAATATTCATTCTCATTCCTTACTATATTCATTTTCATTCCAAACAGTGTAATTGAATTTATTTCTAATATTACTGGGTTGTTTCAAACAGTGTAAATTGAATTCAATTCAATCTCATTAATGTAATTGAATCTAATCTATTAATGAATTCAATTCGAAGATTTTCAAACAACCTTTTAATTTAAAAAATATTTTAAAAAATTAGTGAAACCAGCCATTATCATTTCTACCATTTAGGATCTTCAATAGTTGTATTTTAGAAGATAATTTTATCATAATAACGAACGAATAATTTTATCATAATAACGAACGAAAGATATAGGATCAAAGTTATTTATTTTTTGTTTTTTACTTATTTGGTTAGTATTTTAAATACCCTTTTGTTAGTATGTCAACTTAATTGACGAGAACCGCCCCAGCAATAACCCCCTACTGATCACTTAAAACATATATTAGTGTGTTTTCCAAAGAGGATTGTAGAGTTACCACATCATTTTCATACACAAGTATGAAAGGGAAATTGAAGAAAAAGAAGTAATTACGTTGACCCTAATCACGATTATATGAATGCCTTCACTTTCTCCAGTGAGGACTCCTCACCAAACATAAACATCAGCTGATTCAATCCCTAGATCATATACACATTTTAAGTGATCTTAACCTCTTAAACTTTGATATCAAAACCCTTTTCTTTAATTAGAATTTGTGCAAGTCACTGCAATTACTAACTGAAAGGTCAACAATGGACAACTTTTCTTGCACTGTAAAGTGAGAAAACAAAGCCATGAGAGTGAATTTCGTGTGCTACCATCACCGTAATCCTTTATCTATCCAATCCTCTTTTTGGCTCTTTCAAGCTAAATTTCGTGTTTTTGTGTAATCTCATATTTGATCAACTTAGAACCCCATTGCTCGCAGTTATAAGCAACAACGTAGATTGGATGCACTTTTCTTGTACTCTATCATGATTGTACAGATAGCTTTAATGCATTCCAATAAACTGAACCAAGGAACCTAAAATTCACGTCAAGCTTTTTCATTTGATAAAATTAATTAAAAGTCTCGGTCCAAAGTCTTGAATATATATTTGTTTATTAGAAGAAAAAAATTGCATCTCTTTGTTGCAAATTAGTTAATCCATGATCGAAGGATCCATTTATGTACCTCCACGTGACTTCAACATGAAATTTGGATACATCTCCATTTAATATTTTGTTTAATGATTCCTTGTTATACAAACCTACGAAGTCTTAAAGTCACATACTCACTCCTTAACCAGCAATTCCCTCCTTGCTTGCCTTGAACTCCTCCAACAGTAGCCACAAGTTAAAATGCGCAGAGATAGTTCAAACCTTCCCCAGCTAGAACGTCTCAAGATCAAACAAGATGCGACCAAGGTCTGCTCTAAGCCACTGATGACAAGTCACGCTTCCGTAACTAACTTCTCTGCAGAGGACAACCATGGAGGTGCAACTGTCTCAGTTCCATTCGTATGGGAGTCTCAACCTGGAACTCCTAAGGTTAAGTTCCGTGACAACAGCACTCTTCCTCCACTGACACCACCACCATCCTACTTCTGCAACACTCCGAAAGGAATAACCAGTGCTAAAAAAATGTCCAAACCCCACAATCTTCTGACCACCATCTTCTCCAAGCGTGCCACAAGAAGAGCAAGTCTTCAAGTTTCTCCTAGCTCTTTATTTTACTCATCTTCTTCATGGTCACCGTCATTTTCCACGTCCTCCTCTAACTCTTCATCAATGGATACAGAATACAGAGAACCTTACGGAACTTTAAGCCCTAGAAAGTCAACTGTCTCAAGAATGATGGCGGACGAGGAACACCAATGTAGTGAATCCCCTGTCTCTATTTTGTGCTTTGGAATTGGTCGGGAAGCCAATGCAAGGTCTAAATGCCGCTATCCATCTATGATCAAGGTATTGTTTAAAGACTACTAGTAGACTAATCAAAGTTTTGGATGTATCAGTCCCCGGGGCTTTTGTGTCTAATTATCAGTTTCTTTCAATGGTAGTCGTTACTAATTATTAACATACGTGCATCAATGCTGAAGTTCAACTCACGCATGAATGTCCTTGAATGAATAAAAGTTAGATATAAGTTATTGTATCTCTTCAATTTTTGTTCTTTACCATGATGTTCGACTATATTATATCGGTTTTACGGAAATTTCATTTACTAAAGCATTAAAAAAAAAAATATTACGAGTGTATTTCTTTTGATATTTTAAATTGTTTTTTGCACTTATAAAATGGAAAAATAATCGATATAAAGAATGTACAACAACAATAATAACAATTTAGTAAGAATTTTGTTAAGAAGTAGGGTCTAAAAAGGTACAGAAATATATAATCTTTCTCTTAGTTAGTAGAAAGGTTGATTTCCGTAGACCCATCAAATTTGATAAAGATAAATATAAGTAAATATACTATAAATAAATAAACAAACAAACAATTATAAGAGAGAAAAGAAAAAAGGCTAGTGTGACTAAAAAAGTATTAATGCTAATAAAAGTCACAAAAATCAAAAGACAAGGTTAAAAACTCTACGACAAAAGAAAAGCTTCTCTAAATAGAATCATTTACTTTTATTTTAGTTCGCCAAATTTTTATATTAAGAGTTAAGTCCTCCGTAACCTTTACTAGGCTCCTATCGTTTCTCTATCATTTTTTAAGTACAATCTCCTCACATTTGATTAATGTAATGTGAGGATGTCTTATTTATATATATTTAAACTACCTAAATCTCGTCTTTTTTATAAGATTCTACATTTAACGAAGCATCCTTAATTATCTTCTCAAGAATTAACTTTTGACTATGCAATTCTTTAATGAGCCTACTTCATAAAACATATTATTTGAAAAAATATTTGCCCTATTTGGCAATCAACAGATTGCATTAGCTGTCAACTGATTCTATCAACGATTAGCTAATAGTGGATTATATCAACTGATTTAACTAACGGATGATATCATCTGGTCATTTAAAGATGTTTGGTAAAATCAGTTGTTTAATACTAATTGTTTATGTGTAAAATAACTTACAAGAGCATGACTTAAAAAAAGAATTTATAAGGATATTAGTATTATATCTTAGTATTTCTTTGAATATTTTCATAAGAATTTAGATTTTAGATATTGAATTTAACAAAAGTTAAGTTTATAACTCTAATAAAAACATATTTATTATTATTATTATTATTATTATTATTATTATTATTATTATTATTATTATTGATGCTTTGTTTCTCCATATTAATCAAGTTGAAGTTTATTTTTCTAGTATATTAACTTATTTGTCACTAACTTATGTCTTTTGATAACTTAGTTGTAGTAATGGAATAATAAAAGATGACAGTTTGAGTAATTTGTAATAACTTTTGGGCACAATTATCTTATTATCCCTTAATTTCTTAGCCTCTGGAACCAAATGTTCCTCATAAGAGCATTTTCAAAAGCAGATGATTGAATTCAATTCGCCAGCCCAATTGACAGATTACCATAACATGATTATTAACGGTTCGATATAGTCAAACAATTAAATATCTTTCAATCCGCCCAAAAATATCTGACAAGTCATTTACCAAACAAGGCTATTATTAGATAATATCACAGCTATTATTCACTTATGATTTTTTTGAAACTATAGTTATACCTATATTAACTAGAAAAAAAAACTATAATCCACCGTCTACAATAATATATATATATGCAAGATAAAGGTGTCTATTTTTTATTTTTTGAGAAATTACCAACTAACATTTATTTACAAATAAAATACAAGAATAAATTGAATTTATTATAATGTCCAAAACAATAAAAATATTTTTTCCAAATATAGATATAATATATGAATTTTCTTTTTTTGACAACCTGATTAAAGTTGTATGTAAAACTAATTAATTATAACACTTTTTCTGTTATATGATATTTAAGTAGCACGTAACATTCAAGATGGACGATGAATTATTTTTTAGAAACTCTATATGAAAGTCAAATAAAATTTAATTATTCTAAGATCAGCGGTGACCACTTAAACATGGCAATCGAATTTCGTGTTTAAAAGAGATGCGAATTATTGTTTAAGTAGTATATTAATTAAGTCGTCTCGTGGAGGCATGTGAAAATGTTCTCATCGCATTTCGAACTATTTCTAAGTAATGGATCGTCAAGCTGAGTCTGTAATTTTGTAAGCTCAATTATAGCTTACAAATCCATCATGCGATGACAACATGGCCTCACATAAATCGTGGTTAGTTCCTTTTACATAAAAGGTATCATCATTCATCACTTCATCAATTGGAAGATCAGAATGAAAAGTTTAAAAGTTATATGAGAAAATTGTTGACCCAAATAAATTTATAGCTAGAAACATCATTCACATAGAAGCTGAAGAGTATGCAATTAAATTTCAAGATCTTAGGAAAAAAGTAATAAACAACATTCCTACTTCTTAAACATGTTTAGTTCTTTTATCCTAATTATTCTGTTCTAACTCTATTTTTGTCACAAAACAACGTCATTTTATATCTGTTTATACATAAAATGACTTCTTATTTAAGCGTAAACATGATTGAAATAGAGATATTGTAAGAATTTGATTCGTTGTTTGTAAACAATTTCAACGCAACAAAACTTTGCCTTATGAGGATATTAAACTTGCATATGATCTTTGTTAATCTCATTTAATGGTTTCAAGTTTTAATGTTTTACAATGATAAAATTTGACTTTCAAATAACTGTTGAATAAACAGTTTAGTCATAATAATAGTTCATAAAATATATTTTTTGGATAAATTAACTAATAAATTAAAATTACATATTCAAATAATATGATCAATCAAACTGTAATATATAGGTATAAGGTGTCCTTATTTCTAATTAATCACCTTTTTAAAATTTTTAATAAATTAATTAAGGATAATTATTGTCCCCACTTCTAATTAGTTACCTTCTTAGAAAATTAATTAAGGATAGTTAAGTTGGTAATGCATAAGTCCACATTTTGTGTTTCCATAATTCACTTAAAGTATGCAAAGTACAAATTAGAAAAAAAAACTCTTAACTTTTTAAAAATTTTAAAAAATTATAAGTTTTTAATTTTCTAAAAAATCTTCTCTCTTAGATTTTAGCTAAGAAAATAATGATAAAATACATATAGTATGAATATCATATGTGAACTAATCAAATGTCACTAATACGATAACTCAACTCAGTTCTTAAATTTGACTCAAATAAATTAAATTCGACTTAAATTAATATTTTAAGATAATTATAATAAATTATTAGTTTGAACCAAATTTAATTTTTTTGGTTTGAGTTTTAGAGTTAAGACATTTGATTAATCCACTTCTGATATTCATATTGTGTAAATTTCGTCATTATTTTAACTAAAATTTAAGATAAGTTTTTTTGGGAAAATTGAAAACTTAAAAATTTGAGAATTTTTAAAAATATTCTTAAATCACAAGAGAAATTTATCTTTTATCCTTAATTTTATTATTGTAAGTTCATTCAGAAACTAATCGATGATCTTCTGAAGTAAAACTTCTAAAATAAAATTGATTCCTGTATATTTCTATCGTGAAAGCAGTAACGAGCTTGTGTTTAGTAAACATAACCCTGCATGTGACCATGAAGCTATCGTCTAAGCTTTTCTCAAAACTGTAAATTAAACCCATGTGAAATCTCTGAGTATATGTTCTTTTGCCGAGAAAAACACGTAAGCAATCACTCCGTAATAAACAGAGGAATCTTGATATTAATCTCGTAACCTTATTCTATTGACTTGTTGACAAATACATATAATAGAATTCGTCCACACCACGTAAATGCCATCATCTGGTGATCTGATGGTCATTTTATTTTATTGAGCTTGACCGGTAGTTGACATTGAACTGTTTCCTCAAGTTAAATCTCGAGAGATCTGAGATATACAGAGAGATATAGGAGATTGTGCATGAAACAAGTGGCAATTCCCGAAATGAGGTTCAGGGTTTTATATTCAATAATTTTTTTCTCGGCTGTGGAGAAACGACAAGAAGGGAATAGTAGAAGCTATGGTGACGTGAAACCAAATTCCATTGCTATACTAGAAATAGGGTTTTGTTTTGGATGTATATGACATTTTGACATGCATTCTATTTTCCCATCTTAGATTTCTTCTTGTGTTTGCTTCTTCGACTTGTAGATTTAGCTTAACACGACAAGTAAACTCAATGCCTTGTGACCAAGAAAAATCTGAAAAATATTTGTAAATATCGAGACGTCGACTTTAGCTACAGCTTCTTCATGAATTCGACCAAGAATTGTCAAAATGAAATAAGAAACAAGAATTGTAGAGGCAGATCGTGGCAATGCTGAGGTTTGAAGAAAAGAAAAAGAAAAGGAGAAAGAAAAGAAGGACCGCAACAGAATGAGCACATAAGAGATGTGCATCTGGTAGATGATGATCTATAGGCGGCGAGTTGTATAAAAAGTAAGAAAAGTAGGAATAATTACATCTAGTGTGTACAAGCTATAGAGCCCTCTAAACCCACTTTGGTTGACTTTTTTATCCCATAAATTTCAGCCCACGATCAGATAAGTCAATATATTATGGTATACACAATTTACATACGCTACCATGTGTTCAATTTATACTGGCTCAATGTTCTATAACTATAACTGATAACGTAAATGAGTGAAGACATCTTTTTTCTGTTTGTCCCTCGCATAGATTAAAGCTAACTAGTTTTTCACTACAATCACATAGCTTAGCTACCTTAAAACACACGGTTCACATAGTTTCGCCACTATGGCCATGGACGATCGTAGTTTAAAGCTTTTAGAGTACCATTATCATTTTAAAGCTGGCCTGACGGGTCAAGCTCGTCAATGACTGGATAGAACTTAAAAGTGCAATTCAACTCCAGAGTCGTATTGAACTTCGAAGTGTAAAACTATAACTATACAGGATGCACTCCAATTCCTTTCTTTTGATTTGCTAGTTCCAAGTTAACATTAGTTCTAATATCACTAAAACAATTTCCAGGTCTGAGCCTTCAAACACATTTGGGTGTAGATAGCTGTCGCTTTAGCGTAAGAGTTGTACAAATCAAACCAAACCACATGCATACATTTAAGGTTGTGAGATAGCTGTCACCTAATAGTTACTGAATGGAGATTGTATGGGCTCCATCAAGATATAAATTCACATAAATGACAGAAACAAAAATATGACATGATTATTCTCAATTCGGAGATTCTGACTTCGCCTAGTCCTAGATATTATCACAACCACCATGCGTTTATATATGTCAATGTTGTTAATTCTTTACATTTATATATGCCCATCATCAATTATCATATGCAGAGGCGATAAAACAATTACATAAGATGGGATTAGACTACATTGCTACGCTATCAAAATTCGAACTAGGTTATTTCCCAATTCAAATGGATCAAACGTATGAATGTTCACAAAATGGTCAGTCAAAATATGGAACATTGTCACTAGAAATAGAGCTAAAACCTGTTGTGCTAGTTGATGTATATAGAGAAGAAGCAGGAGACGATGAAGATGAGGAGACAATAGAGGAGGAAGGTGGTGGAGGAGGACGAGCCGGCGGAGGAGGAGGCGGAGGCGGCAGTTGAACTGAAGGGAGAATTGGCGGTGAAGGTGCAGCACCTGAGACAGCCCCAGAAGAAATAATAGCAGCTTGACTAGAAGAGATTAAGTTGTTAGTAGCCTCTCTATATTTGTACCTGAGTATCTCTGCTCTCACTGCATTAATTTCGGCTTGCAAAGCTTGAATCTGTTGTTGTAGGCCTGAAATTACAGCCATGCAACCATAAACAGGGTCTCTCAGCCTCAAGTTTGCCTCATAAACTAGACTGTTTGCGGTATCAGCCCTTTGGCTTTCAGGAACCTCCTGGATAATCCCAAAAAATTGATGAAACTGTAAATACAATGAAATCATAAGGAACAGAACACTGGAAACAATTGGTAGATGGGATTTGGGTTAATTAAATTACCATTAACATCTTGGAGACGTTGCTTGCACCAAAAACTTTGTGAACAGCTGCGAATTTCTCGGGTTCATGAGGGGAGAAATATGGACAGAAGGGACACTCTTCAGCGCACCTTCTTCTCAGGAGTTTGCATGCAGCACAAGGTGTAACAGTATTCAAGGTCCCAGAGGGATCTAGTTCATGTCTCCTCCCCATCCGCGAAGATTCATAGGAGTCTCTCTTCACCTTCTTTCCTATCTCTTCAAATCTCTCCCTGGGATCAACAAGAAGAAATTCTTATGCGCTTAAGAAGCTGATTAAAACAGCATAACTTGAACTTCTTTTATTATGGAAACCTCAACTTCACGGAGAGAAAGACAAGAAGAAATAATAAATAAACACTCTCTTAAGTTGGAACCAGCTAGAGCTGAACTTAAATTTTCTGCCAAAAAGAGAGTACTTATCCTTTCCACAGTGCCATAGCTTTACCTGTCTCTGGACATTCAAGCATGCTAGTTGGCCGTCTAGATCGAAGTAGGGAGAGATATATTGCTTGAAATGGAGTAGAGACGAAACATATGATAAGAGTTAGAGAAAGAAGTGCTTAAAAGGCAAGGTAAATAAGAAAAAGAAGTATGTCAATGGCTTTAAAACATGAAGAAATAACAAAGGATTAACAAACAATTAGATATAGAGAAGTATGAACTTCAATTTTTGATGTGTGGAATTAAAGATAAGAGTCGGTAGGAATGCGAAAGAAAGTAGAGAGAAAACCAACAACAATTTTCTCTGTTGGCAGCGGCTCACGTGTGCATTTTCGGCGCTTTTGACCTTAAAGTTATAGAGGCTGAAAAGTAGCATCTTTTCTAGTTTTGGACATAAAATCTATTTCTAATTTAAAAGTCATTTTTATTTAATAATTTGATAATGGTGAATTAGGACATAAAATAAAATATAATTATAAATATCAGTTAGATTATTTTTAATTTTTAATTTTTAACTTATTTAAAATATATAATATCGAATTTTACGGACATAAGAGAATAAGAAACCATCCTCTAACAAGTGTGAACACAATGGAGTATTGAATAGTTCAAATTCATAAGGCACGTCACAAAAGGAAGGATGTTAAAATATATTATGATTCACATTTGTAGCACTACTTTAATTAAAAAATATAAATGAATCTATGTGGAATTAACCCAAGTCATATGCACATGTGTTATCAAAGAAATTTTGTGACTCGTTTTTATTTACAGGCTTATTAATGTTGCTAATTTATTCTAAATATAAATGTTTTAAAAGTTGGACCGAAAGTTAAATCAATAAAATAAAAAATTTAAGATTTAAAAGGTTTAATCGGTATTAAACCGTCATAAAATTAGATAAATATTAAATAAAATTAAAGATTTTAAAAAATAATTAAAAAATACTATCCTTACTTATTAAAAATTTTAAAGTTTCATTAAAAAAAAGGTCATTAAATAAAAATTAATCGATTTATCTGATTTTATAAAATTGATTAATTTATAAATAATAAATTAATTAATCAATTTTTTAAAACTAAAAATTTACGCAAAGATGTCTGTAAAATCTCTCCAACTGGAAACGCAAAGATGTGATCACCCACGACTTCGACGACATGAAGGTGGTGGACATGTTCGTGTTGTGGCGGTGGGGAGTTTTCAGGTTTCCTGTATGATATTTTCTAAGTTTCTTTGGTTTTGCAAAAAGAGGGCAACTTTGACTAACACTTTTCACGAGTTTAAGGTATTTGGAAGAGACTCTGAAACTCGAAGTTGGTGTTTGATATGAAGTTGAAATTTGCAAGGAAGAAGAATCGCTTTTCAATATTTAGGAAATTGCAATTCCAACCTAAAAGGTTAGGAAATTTTTATTTTGACACCAAATTCTATTTTTCTTTCAATTGCACCCAAAATTGTATCGTCCGTTAAAGTTTTCTCTTTAACACATTTTTCCTCGTTTCCAATATTTACATGACTAAATTATACATTAGTCATGTAAACATTTCAATTGAAGTAAATCTCTTCAGTCAGCGACTAATAACACGTGAGCTATTGCAGCTTACAATGTCGATAATCATAAACTTTTGCTTGCAAAACTCAAACATTGCAGCTCAAACCTTCGTGTGTGGGCACATAGCTCTCTAGAGACGTAGTATTCATGTTAGGTGAAGAAAACGAGGGAAACCTAAAATGGGCTTTATGTTCAGAGTATTTTAAGTTTTGCTTCAATAGCCAGAGAACGATACCATCAGCTCTTGTTTGACCCGCATTTTAAGCCTAACAACTCGGATTCTCGTACTCCCCTGTTTCCAACCTACCACTTATTATATTCACTATTTTATTATCACTATTACTAATCTTAGAGTACCTCGACAAAAATACTTTAGGCTATATGTATATTCATCTATATTACAGATACTTTAAATTGATTTTTCCGTTCTAAATATGAGTTCAAAAAGTACAAAACTTGAAATAACTAGTATGGTTATTTCTTTTTAATCCAAAGTTTATAAGTTATTATGTAAATATTTTCTTTGTAAAATGTAAAAAGAAAGTTGCATATAATTGATATCTCATTTTTTTTATGATCTTTATAAAGTGAGTTGTTGTTGTTATTATTGTTATTATTATTATTATTATAGTAGTGGTACCAAATTTTTCTTATCTTTAAGAGTGGTCGAGTTGATAGAGTGAAGGGCCATAGGATTATAGGGCCATAGGGCCAAAAGGTTTTGTGTTTGTATCCTCTCAAACGACTTTCTCGGTTCAAGCCTGTTGTACAAGACTTGTCTAGTGTGAAATATCTGATTGACGTGATTTACAAACTATTATGTTAATCTAGAGATTTTTTTCGGTGCACGTATAAAAGGTAGTTGCTGCAATTTTCTCTTTAAAAAAAAAAGAGAATAATAGTACGGATAACAGTAGTAGAAGAGGATATGAGTTTGAACTAAAATTTATCTTTCGAAATGTCTTTAAAGTTTTTTTTTGGTCACTTATAATTACCTGACGGACTTGTTTTAAGTCTGTGAACTTGGATCTAAAGTACAGGCTCAAGTTCAGCTGCGACGTGGACGGATGAGGCTTGTTCTCAAATCCAAATCTTCAATGGGCCGAATGCTGTCGAAACAAATTTGTTGTTGTCAAACAGAATCTTATATATATTATATATAATTTAAAATATTTAAATTTTATTTAATTCATAATAAAAATAAAAATATTAATCAAATATAAAAATTCAATTAGTTATCAAAATATAGTTTATCTCCCCAAAACTCAGTTGAACTTCAACTAAGTATTGATGATGACAACAAAGATATAATTTATCATTAATTTATATTATTAATTTTATTAATGTACAAAAACAATAATAACAATAGCAACTCATTGAAAATCTACTAATACTTAGAATCTAGAGATGTTTAGTAATATATAGCTATACCCTAATTAATAGAGAAACTATACTCGAAATCTATATATGTTTAGTAGTATGCAATCATACTCTATTTGGTAGAAAGAATGCTTTCAATATATATGAGAAAAGTGATCATAGAAATGAAAGTCCACGTCTCCTTCATTGCATAAATTAAAATCACTAGGAAGGAAATTGAATTCTCTAACAATGCTACGTTTTGGACCAAGCTTAAGCCTGAGTTTGGGCTAAACCTTTCTTTTGAGGTCTGAGCTCGGGCCTGGCCTAAGACCAAACTTACTTGAGACAGTGAGCCTAAGAATGAGGCAATCCAACCCAAGCTGTTTATTTTTCAATTAAAATTATAAAATCAACAATATTTTTGTTAAAATAACATAGTTTTGCTTATATGCGTCTGCTTGAGCTTAAGTTCGAGGTTTGGTGGTGAGATCCGGCTCAAGTCTCATCTCTAACCATGTTAATAAGATGTCTAACTGCAAAGAAAAATTAGGAAATAAGCAATGTCACACTCTCATTGACTAGGAAGTACAACTATTCAGTTATTGAGATATGATGACACAGTACCTATCAATAGTGATTAAAAGCAGTCCCAAAACAACTTGAAATAGAATCCATTTTGTGATGTCCTTTCAGTCATATAGATACTTGTGTTGTCATGATCACTAAAAATTCCTTGCGCATGAATAACTGCTTCAAAAGCTAGCCTAAATGTAGCACTGGACAACTACGTGGTCCATTATGATAAATTCAAGCTAAGTGGCTTGGCCCTTCCTCTTTATAGATTAGGCAGATAGCAAACCGAACTTGGAAAATCTGTCTCAACTCTCAGTAGAATTGAAAGAAGAATCCACTAGCCTTCCCCCCACTGAACAGCAAATAATTAGAAGCTACATCCTCTCCCCCAAAATTGTTTCATTTAGTTACTTATTTCAACAAGAATAGATGACAAACAATTTGAAGTGTCAGAGGAAATGTTAAAAGAAATCAAAGAAGTTTACAACAATTGCACGAACCAGCTATGAAGAACTTCAGAAACAAGTTAAAATCTCCACTTTTCGATGGTTATTTGGATGGACCCTCTTTGCTGCAACAGGATCAAGGTCCTTAAGATTTTCACACCTATTATTGAAGCTGTCTTGATCGAATTCAGATACATAAATTGAATTTTATCCATGAAAATATGTGAAAATTTAAATAAAAATACTTAATATATTAAATTTTCAAAATTTTAGAAATATTATAATATAATAGGTGATTAATTGATTTTTATTTTATTTTAAATTAAAAATATTATAAGGTTAGCATCAATCAACAAGCTCTTTGTTATTCAATTAATAGCAGCTAGCATGGTACTTGTGCTTTAAAATTTTCGCGTAAATAACACTCGAGTCGATGTGACTTTAGTTTGCATTTAGACATTTAAAATCCTAGCTAATCGAGTCTGCTACTTGCAGATGTTGGATTGCTTAATCTGTTGTTTCCTAAGTTTATTTCGTTCTATTTTCTTCTCTGCTTCGCTTATATAAAACATTGAATGTACCCCACTTCATCTTAGATAGTCTTCAATCTATGGTCAGGAAAATCAGCCGTCAAAAAGAACTAAATGCATCTTGAAGTCGACAATTGGCTCTTGCAAGGAAACCAACACCATGTGTACAAGTTGTTTGGAGTAATTGAGGATCCAAAACCAAAGATATTAATAAGAGATCATAACATTTTATTGCTTGGTATTTGAATCAATCCAAACATCAAGGACGTTCCAAACAAACAATACTTACACTTAGTATCAGGGTTTTCCGAGGTAAAATCACACAAAAACAAGACAAGAAACAAGAGCTACCCTCGAAAGGATACGTAAAAAGGAAAAGAAGTTATATTTCCAGCAATCAAACCAAGATAAATTCTCTCAAACTAGTTGACCCTGCCACATTTCTTCCTGATTTCACCCTTGGAACCAGTGAGTGGATCAAGATCTCCCATCTTGATCATCGCTGACACGAAGTCTGAGTAGAAAGCGTCTGGATTGCTGCTGTATGTTCTAACAAAAGAATCGGCGGATCCACCATTGAATAGGACCTGGTCAGAGTTAAGCAGGCCCTCCTTGTTGATGAGGTTCTTGTAATAGGCGTTGTCAAAAAAATTAGCGGTTTTAACGTCTAGGGGGGCCAACTTGTTGTCTCCTGAGCCTGTAGTTCTTGGACAGTTTGCTTGTCTGGTTTTAGCAAATGACCTGTCGATGTTGGTCTGGTTGTATATGCGATCTCTGAAAAGCAGGCACCTAGCTTGTCCAATCGTGTGGGCTCCTGATAATACCAACACCATATGTATATGAACCAATGTTAGAAACGAAGATTTGAATGAGAACCCCAGAAATCTTGAGGGAAGTGACCGCCACCACCAGACTATCCCTCAATCTTGTTATTTAAATATTTTCCAAGTCAGATACTTATTGAAAGATTTTTGTTTAATCAGAACAGAGGTCAAACCTGATAAGGCAACCATATCCTTGGCAGAGAGGCCTTTGTCTCCAAAACGTTTGATTAAGGTGCTAAGAGTAGCAGATGGAGGTGGAATGACACCACTGTTGGCGTGAGAGAAGCTTGCTGTCTTGGCATCTCTCCTCCCAAGTTTAACATTCCAATTTGGTCCTCCAAGCTGCAACAATTTAGCAGAATTATAGTTTCAATTTCGTACTTTTGTGGTTATACACGTAGGTGTACGTATGCATGTGTATTTCAACTTGCCAGAACAGTGGAGTCTCGAGCAGCAATAGCGACAATATCAGCGCAAGACACAACACCAGGGCAAACTTGCTCAACCTTAGACTTGATTTGATCAATGACGTTGAACCCTCTCACTGAGTTGTTATTTGGGACTGCTGTCTGCTCTCCCCTGAAAGATGACGTGTCGTCTAGGAGTATGGACCCATCACAACCCTGGCCAACAACATTATGAAACTCATTTAGATAGGAGAAAAAGTTTAAGCATTCTATACCCGCAATAAAAAAGCAACGTAAATTTTATGGCGGTCAAATCAGTGCTGTCGCATAAAGAAGGCAAAGATGGAACTCCACTCATCACGTAAACTCTCAACTAGTATAGTATACTAATAAAACAAAGGTGAAACAGGAAAAAGTGCTCTTCTATAGTTATTTTTGCTTTTGGAAGCTCCTGTTCGTATTACTGTACAAATAATAGAAGAGGCCTGTAAATTATTGAAAGAACATATGATTAGCTTTTTGACTGTTGAAGATAACAAACTTGATTTTTGTTGTCCCATTCGCCTACCTTCTTTTAACGTGAAACACAAAGATATCAGAAATACACAACCTTATACTATAGCGATTGTTTATATAAAAATATAAAACTTCCCTAAAATTTAGTTAGGAGGAGGATTTTAATTTCGATTCACGAAGCATCTTTTAAGATTTTGTTTTCTTCTTTTCGATTGTTATGTCTTCAATGTGACCACTGACCTATAATAGAAACTAACAGATTGAACAAGAGCTTGAAGCTGAAAGATAGAAAGAAAACAAGAGAATTACGTTGACAAAACAGTCATGAAAGAACAAGCGAACGAGAGAAGCACCCATCCGGCGTTCTTTCGACACTGCAGACTTAACAACAGATTTAACCGTACTAAAAAGCTTCGGGCAGCTCTTGGAATAAAAATCCTTGGAGAGCTCAGCCGATGATGATTTGCCTGTTAAAATCACAAGTAAAGCTAATGAAACAAAAGCAACTGAGGATAAGGATCTTATTGCCATTTCGATGTTTTGCTTTTGATGGCTTAAATATTTGTGGTCTGGTATATATGTTTTCGGTGTTGTGAATGACACGATACTGCTCCAAGGTATATATAGAGGTTTAATGGAGGCTTAATGTAAAGAGCTACCTAATCCTAGAGACCAGTAGTGTTTTAAAATGTGCATGGAATTGTCAATCTAACTCGTACGTCTGGAAATAAAGAACAAGGTTAACGAATTAGGACCTTGATTGATTTGATAACGAAAGAATCAGTCCAAAGAGCACGTTTATGTGAATTAAACTGGTGTAAAGTTTTTGTAGCAGGTAGCGTCGTTGTTGGGGACCAACA
>JAOQMS010000008.1:5744918-5771933 GCA_027563885.1 Erythroxylum longipes
AAATGGTTCGACGCATTTTAAGATATGTCAAAGGCTCAATTCATTTAGGTCTACATTTAACTGGTGATACTACACTTGATCTTTGTGGTTTTTCTAATGCAGATTGGGCAGGTTACCCAACTACAAGGAGGTCAACAACCAGTTTTTGTACATTTTTGGGGCGAAACATTATCTCCTGGTGTGCCAAGAAACAACCAACAATTTCTTGTTCAAGTACTGAGGCCGAGTATCGTGCCATAGCCAACATAGCTGCTGAATTAACTTGGCTTACATTCCTCTTACGTGATCTTCGTGTTTCTCAATTTCGTCCACCAATGCTATTTTGTGATAATTTAAGTGCGTTACATATGACTATTAATCCTGTTGTCCATGCCCGAAGTAAGCACATTGAATTGGATTACCATTTTGTTCGTGAAAGAGTCTTGATGGGGCTTCTAATTACTCGTCATGTTTCCTCTACCTTCCAAATTGCGGATACCTTTACTAAGCCACTGTGTAAAGCATCATTAATTCATTTTCGCCACAAACTCTGCCTCCAACCTCGGCCCAGTTTGAGGGAGGGTATTGAACAATAGTCACCATTCAACAACCAACTTGCATCTGCAACATGGAGAAATCAGTGGAGTGATAAGGTAGCAGATCAAGATATGGTTGACATTCCTAAAATAAAAGAAGCGTGAAGAGTAATTCAAGGAGTCTAATTGGAATCAAATCACTTCAAGATGGTAACTCTATTGAGCAATCTTTTCCCTCAAAAATAGCTTTGTAAACAGCATTAAAATAGGCATTAGAATCGTGTATGATTACTGCTTTCATTGTAAATCCCTTCCATATATATTTGGTTGTAAGTCTATAAATAGATGAAAATCAGAACTCTCTTCTCACGGCTCTTGATTAAGAAGTTTTCTTTTCTTGCAAATCTTATTCAATTTCAAATATTCTTTAATGCCAACGCTTGCTAAGCAATTAGGGTCGTTGACTTGTATTTTTTATTATAAAATATTATATTTAAATTTTCATTGCTCATAATTTGATGCTAACAAATTGTAATTTTATTAGCAAGTTAAAATTTGTCACTATAGAATATTTTTGAAATAGCTCAAAGTTGGTTTGTTTATTTTTATAGTTAATGAGAATGAATATAGGTAATGCATACTTAATTAGTTATATTTAGATATCCAAACATAATAAACGTTTCTAGTTGGCATATGTGTGATTATTGAATTATATACATATTTGCATCATTATATGTTGTATGGTATATTAATGGATTGCCTATAGGTAAACATTAGCATACAATTTATGAGACTCATTATATGTTATATAGTATGTTAATGGATTGCCTAAAGGTGAACATCAATATACAATTTCCAAAGTTTTTTTTCTAAATTTGTGTAGCATCTTATTTTATGACTTAAAGCATTAAAGTCAAGTTTTAATTTCCTATAGCTATTGGCATGCATCCAAATCTCTTATCTATTACAATGCTTAATGGATTGAATTTCTCTAAATGGAGTGAACAAATTCAATTCTATCTTAAAGTTTTGGACTTAGATTTGGCACTTAGAACTGAGAAACCAGATGTTCTGAATGTTTTGACTATTAATGAGGAGAAATTTTATTTTATCAACTAAGAAAGATTAAATAAATTGAGTAAGATGTATAGGAAGATGACAATTGTTATCAATATTAAGTCTGTTCTTCCAAAATCGAAAGTGATAAGGAATTTCTTAAGTTTGTGGAAGTGCGCTCCCAGACTACTAACAAGTCTCTTACTGGAATTCTTATGGTACATTGATTACCATAAAATTTGATAGATCATTTACTATACATGAACACAATATTGAGATAACTTAAGTCCTTGGGAATGGAAGTAGGTGAAGGCTTCATTGTGCAATTCATCTTGAACCTATTACTGTCTAAATATGGTCTTTTCCAAATGAACTATAAAACCATGAAGGACAAATGGAATGTGCATGAGTCATATAGTATATTAGTTCAAGAAGTGACTAGACTTAATAATCAAGGAAGTCACTCCATTAATTATGTCAAGAATCAAGGAGCTAATAAGAAAGGTGGAAAGAAGCTTGAGACGAAAGTGAAGGAAGACCCTTGAAAATTAGTGAGGAATCCTTTTAGATCCATAAGAAGGAATACGATAAACGTAAATTCCATTTCTGTAAGAAGGTTTGGCATTTCCAAAAGGAATGTTCTAAACATAAGGCATGGTTTAAAAATAAAGGTAAGCCTAATGATTATATATGTTTTGAAACAAACCTTAGTTAAGTTCCTTTTAACACTTAGTGGATTGATTTTGGTTGTACTACTCATGTTTCTAATACCTTACAGGGATACCTTATGAACCAAACCATTAGATCAAGTGAAAGATTTATCTATTTGGGCAACAAAATGAGAGATCCAATGGTTGTCAGGACTTATCGCTTAATCTGAGACACTGGATATCATTTGGACTTATATGAAACTTTTTATATACCTAGTATATCTAGGAATTTAGTTTATCTATCCAAACTTGATAGATCTGGATACCCTTTTAAATTTAGTAGTGGCGGTTTCAGTTTTGCAGAGAAAATGACATGGTTGGTAGTGGTGTACAATGTGATGGTTTATATAAATGAAACCTTGATATTGTTTACACTGAAACTTTATTGACTTTGAATTCCAATATTGCTATCAAACATAGTTTGATTAATTATATATCTACTTATGGCAAAAAAATTTGCAACACATTTCTAAATAATGACTTCAAAGATTAGTAAAGAATGAAATACTTCTTGAATTGGATTTTACTGATCCTAACATTTGTGTGGTTTGTACTAAAGACAAACAAACAAAACACGCATTAAATAAATGAGCTAAAAAAAGCACCCAGCTTTTTAAAATCATTTACACTAATGTGTGTGGATCATTTGATATGCCTACTTTCAATAAAGAAAAATATTTTATCACCTTTATAAGTGATTATTCATATTATGGATATGTCTATTTGTTACATGATAAATCTCAAGTTGTACATACCTTGAAAGTTTATATGAATGAGATTGAAAAACAATTAGATAGAAAGTTGAAAATAATTAGGTCTAACAGAGGTGGTGAATATTATGGTAAATTTGATAAAAAAAGGTCAAAATCTTGGTGCTTTTACTAAATTCCTTGAAAGACATGGTATTTGTCTGCAATACACAGTGCTAGGCACACCACAACAAAATGATATGGTAGAAAGGCATAATAGAACATAGTTAGATATGGCAAAAAGTATGATGTGCAATTCATCTTTACCCACTTTTTTGTGGACATATGCTTTAAAAATTGTCATCCTCTTGTTGATCAATAAGGTTCCTAGTAATGCAGTTCTAAAGACTCACTTTCAACTGTTGACTGAAAGGAAACCTAATTTAAAGTTGTTACATGTTTGGGGTTACCAAATAGAAATTAGATATCATAATATGCACACAAAAAACTAGATACAAGAACAATCTGTGGTTATTTCATTGGTTATCTAAAGAAGTCTAAAAGGTATATATTATATTGTCCTAACATATTACAAGAATTGTGAAAACTGGGATGTTAAGTTCATTAAATATGGTGAGACTAGTGGGAGTGAAACATCACATATATTGGATATTCAAGAAATGTGAGAGAAAGTCTTTATAGTTATGCACCTCCTATGACTTGTACACCTACTAAAGTTGTTCTACAAATTATTAAACCACCTAATAATCATAAAGAATAAAAGTTAATAAACCTACTATTTCTAATGAAATTGAAGATAGAGTAACCATAACAAATAGCAATAAGAAGGTCTTAAAGAGAAAGAAGATTAACTATTATGATGACTATATAGCATATGTATATGAGTCTAAAAATGACTTAGGAATTGAGAATAAGCCAATAACTTTTTCACAAGCAATGAACAGTGAAAATTTTGATAAGTAGTTAGAAGGATGAGTTCAAATATATGGCACAAAATAGTGTTCGGGAACTTGTAAAATTTTCAAAAAGTTATAAGAAAATTGGTTATAAATAGGTCTTTAAGATTAAACGTGATTCTAATGATAAACTAGAACGTTACACAACCAGATTAATAGCTTAGAACATAAGTAAATGGAATCAATTCCATATGCATCTGTAGTTGGGAGCCTAGCATATGCTCAAATACGAAACCAAATATAAGTCTTGCATTGGAGATGTTGGGGAGATACCAAAGTAATCTTAGTATAGATTCTTAGTGGGAAGCCTAACATTATAACTGTTTAAATTATTGACCTAATAGATTGCATAAAAGTTACATGAGTCAAATGAAAAAATGTTAGAAATTAATCTTTTAAATAACTCGTGTTAAAAGGTAGTTAAGGGATTCAATAATTTATTAAAGAGCCTTTAGGCTTTTTTTAAGTATATTAGAGTTCTGTCTTTGTCTAATAAATCATTTTCTCATAAAATACACCTTTTAGTCATAAAGTAGTAACTTTATCAGTTACTACAAAGTTCATCGTTGTCCGTTGAAAAGTGAGATACAAAGTTCAATAAAAAAGAGATATTAAGGAATTTACTGTAAACCATTTCCTCGTTACTAAGTAATAGAGAAAGGTTAATATTTGAAAACTTTATCTTTGAATGAGAATAAAATTCTGAAAATTATTGAATATTTGTGAGTTCCACAATTTTTAGATGATATTACATTTTTTAAAAAATTATGCTTACACATTTGTCACATTAAAACGTCTCTAGTACATTTATCCCGAAATTGGCTCTAAAATGATTATCACTGTGCAAGGGTGTTCGGTATATCGCATTTAACCCTTTAAAAGTTATGATATTTCAATTTCTTTAGTTTATAGATAACACTGACCTGACCTCGTAGGAGGCTGAATAACTAGAACGAAATTTATCATCTAATTCATGATCCTACGGAACCCTACTATCGGACATTAAACAGTTGAAGTTTTGGTAAGCTTCCTCTTTCTTGACTTTTTAAGCTTAACAACTGACCCAAGCGCACGGGTAACTAAACGATAAAAACATTCCTTTGCGAAGGCTTTTTTCAACACACATTATGTTCAATAGTTGAAATAAAAAGAAAGTGAGGCATAAAGAAAAGAGTGAAGTCATATGGAAAATGTCAAGTCATGACGAGTTCTCACCAAATCAATCGATGATTTTCACTTTTCCCCAGTTTAACGTTTTGGTGGTGTGGTCAAAATTACAATTACAATTTCAAGCATTGCACATTCCATTCACACAAGAACAAAAAATTTATATGAACAGAATTTGTTGATTAACTGACACAGCTATCAAAATTCGGTCAATCTAATATTGCTTCCAGCAAAACTCGTCTCTCAACACTCATACTCCTAACTTCCTTTTCTCTTTCCTTATCAATGGCACATAAATACGGGGCGGGTTCTTCGCCCCCTCACTATTCTAAAGTAAGCATTCATGCTATTACAGCTAAAATACAAACTTCTCATCCTCCGCCCCAACTGGGAGAATTCTATCTTTCACTTCAGTAAGAGCAACAGCTGCTGAGTCACTTATGCCTAACAAGTATTGAAGACGGGACAGCTTTTCTGGTGCTGGATCAGTCCTCGAATAAACAGTATATAAATCAGCCAACTCTTCTGGCACCTCCCATGTCAATGGCTGCGCAGGCACAGCTTTGTCGCAGGCCAGCAGGTCGTTAAGAGTGGAAACCTGAAAACAGAGAAAAACGCATCAAACATAGCACTCACACAAATACAAATATTTGAAAGTTCGCATGTTCAAAGCACTATTTATGAAGTCGGATACGCTAAGTTAATGATCAAAGCAAAACATTAACAAAATTCATACCACTCCTTGATGATTTCTCTGCCTCAGAAGTGCAACTGCCTGTATCAGTGAGTTTGATAGCCTACTCCTTGCAAGCTCATGAACAACACCTTTGGCCTTTTCAGCATTTATGTTAAGATCTGCTGGCATTTTCGTATACACCTCCTCCTCATTGAACTCTCCAGTTCCTGATGAGAAAATTTCATGCACTGTTTTTTTGAAAAGGTTCTCTCTCAAGCTCTCAGATATCATGCTATCCAATTCAACATTTGCCTCCTTTAATTCTCTTATCTGTGTTATATTAAGTCTCCCACGGTTGATGGCAGTTTCAAGTGCAGCTGCCATTTTTGTTGTTGTGATGCTCTTTATTACCTTTTGTGCATACTCTGGGGGTAAACCAACTTGCTTTTGCAACTCTGTAAGCTGTTCAACCCTGGCTTTCGTCAATTGTCCATCAGCTAAAATCACCTCAGCTTGCTGCCTGAAAGCCTGCTCAGCAAGGCCCCTGTGGACTTCCACAATTTCCTTGGCAGATAAACCAAGAATACCACCTAGCTGATTCAATAAAAGGAACTCTGAATCATCCTTTTTTGTTGTAATCTGAGCCCCAAATGGGATCCTGGTGACTTCCCCAGTCAGGCAATAAAGCAAAAAAGTTTTATATAGGTCACTCCTGTCTCTTTCAGAAAGATCATCTTTGAGATTTATTTCTGTCTGACCTGGTTTCCCTTTTTTTTCAGCAACTTCCTCACTAGGTCTTATTTTCTTAAGCGTCTCAATGGATGCCCACTCCTCATCGTCCCACTCCTCATCATCTTGATTTTGTTTCTCCTCCTGCTTTATAGGTTCTTCAACTGGAGTATCAGTAGATTCACCTTTTATGTCGGCCACTAATTCTGTAACAACCAATGTATTGAATGCAATCATTTTCTTTAGTTCTTTTGCAGTCTCATTGCGGCTGCCAGCTGCCCTTGCTCGCTTTATATAATTTATGAAAATCTTTCGGACCTGGAGATTAAGAAAAATAACATCAAAACAAAGAAAGCAATCTCAATATGTGGTTATACCTTGTCCATAAGCTACAGTATATACACACCGCCTTGCTGGCAATAGACATAGCAGCTTCCCGTGTTAATCGTAAACCATGTGCAGCCTTTCTAACAGCTTTCTTGACATCTATATCATAACCATCAACACCTGAAGCAATAGCCTCTTTAACCACCTGAAATGACAACCATGTTAATCACATGAAGTCAACATAGAAGCCAGCAGGTGTATAGCAGCATGCAAAGTAATCTAACAGCACCTCTTGAACATCTTAGTCCATATATACCGGAAAAGCAAAATAAGAAGAAAAGGAACGCAGTGCTCCGATACATGTCAAGTTATAAATGACAAAATAAAAGCATTAATATTAAAGAATATAAACCCAAATCTAAGAATCAACATTGCGAATTACATGAAGATGAAGTTTCTGTACCCTGCAGTGCAGGTTTAATGGTCATCTAAATGATATTTCAATTTCCACAACTGTGTCAAAGAGAAAAAATTAGAAAACACAAAGCAAGACTTCTTAAGAAGATATATTCATATGATATTTAAAATCCTCTGTTTCCATGAACAACTAACACTTTGAAACCATGATCAATGTTGGTGTCCCCTGCTCCATAAATAGCATAGAACTGCACAAGCAGTCATGTGAACCTTTTTTGGTTATAGTTCATTAAAGCATAGATGTTCCATGCTTCCTTGTTTAACAAATTGTCTAGTTGCAATCAATTTGTAGCTATTTATGTCAATTTTTATGAAGTGGCCCCATATCAGGATCTTAGCATCTGTCTAAGCACTAGAAACTCCTAATACCCGCAAAATGGAATGACAATTTTTATTATAATGGCATTTTTGCTTGATCTGTTCTCAAAAAAGCCCCAACAACCACGCTTATATACTCCTAATTCCGTGTAACACGTGATCGTCAATTAATCAGGAAACACCTAAAATCAGGTGGAAGATAACCATTGAAAAGGCAATCAATTGATCCAGCATACACAAATCAACATTAAGGTATAAAAAGATTGTCAAAAGAATAAACATGGATGTACTACATACCTTTTCAAATAAACCACCACAGACATCAGAGTGAACTGCATCAATAGTTTGCTGAGGAATACAAAGCATGACTCGCAAACGGGTCAGAGCAGTAACATCTTGTTCACTCAGCTCTCCATCAGATACACATTGCTGAAGCTTTTGCCGGTAAATTTCTATAAATCAAAGAAATGTATTCATCACTTTCTCAACCAATGAGAACAATCACAACAAGCCACAATAAATTCTACAGCTGACAGTTCGTTTAACAGTCACAGGCTTATTCAATATTATGCATTACCTTCATGAATCTCCGTGGCTTTTTGAGGATCAAAGTACAACTCCTCACACAGATTTTGTAGAAAGGCAGCTTTACTATCTGCCATTTCCAAATCACCACTAGAAACAGCTTGTGCAAGCCGTTTACGATATACCTTTGAGGTAACATCAAGTGTGATAGTTTCTGCCTCCTTTTTACCTAAACCAAATATGTTCCTCAATTGGTTCAAAGCAGCAACCTACAATCGGATAAAAAACAGAAAGGTCAACTGGCATGCAGCATGAAGACTGCAGATTCCCCAATAACAACAGTAAACACCAATAGAACAAACTTCATCCATGTCATAGCTAAAAGTAGATAACAGTAAAATTCAGACGTAAACTTCCATGTAGAAGATTCAATATACTGGTGATCCAAACTAAAACAATCATATGGACAGAATATTTAAAGATAGGGGTGTTAGGACAAAGCCCGTTGTCTTTCCAAAGGTTCTTTCCTAAGTTCATACCTAAGAGGCCCAGTTGAGGTTCTATGCACACAAGCACCAACGAAAAGAGGGTGCTTGAACAAATATAATCAGTTCGTTTTAATTTCCTCATTACATCAAGGAATATAAGAAAAACAAGAATAAAATCGATGATCATACACTAATAACCAACTAGCTCTTTCACATTTTAGCATCTCCTGTAAACTCCAAATCTCTAACTATGCCTAGCCTTAACCCACGACAAATTCACAGTAAGGCAGATTCGTAACTCTATCCCGTCATTAGGATCAAGCATGATTCAATGTCGTACAGTATGGGCCTAGGCAATCTAGACATTAGGCCCCACACAAATAATTTTCTT
Organism: Erythroxylum longipes; assembly: GCA_027563885.1. Taxonomy (NCBI): domain Eukaryota; kingdom Viridiplantae; phylum Streptophyta; class Magnoliopsida; order Malpighiales; family Erythroxylaceae; genus Erythroxylum; species Erythroxylum longipes. The sequence continues at coordinate 5,753,964 of JAOQMS010000008.1, forward strand.
AGCCTAATCGAATATCCAGAAAACAGGTAGAGAAGGTGCTGCAGGTACCATAAGCCAGGGGACTACACACGTTGTAGCTTTCTTTCCACTGACAATGCAAGTATATGAAAAATGACTTAATAACTGGTTAAAATGACAGTTTTGTCAGCCAAATCAAGTACAAATAGAACAACATTCCAGCCTAGCTTCCACATAATGTTCACAAACACAAAGAAAGGAAAAGTGAATGTCTTTACTACTGTTTCCAGATCAAGGCCACATCCCTTCTTTCATCCATCAAAACATAAGAGGATAATATAGTACACACAGTTATTTTTCAAACAAATCAGAGCAAGAGTAGCAATTGGTAACCTTATTCTCCAGCATACGACCACCAGATAAGGCATCTGTTACATACGATCTATATAGTAGCTTCAATTCATCCATCTTTCTCTCATTATCATATTCACCGCCTAAGAAACATTCCAGCATGTTTTGAAAACATCAAAGTAGCTTTGTACACAACATGAAACAAAATTATGTTTTATCCAAACCTAGCAAAGATATGGGACCGGTTCCCCGGACAAAGGAATCTGCATCTGCATGATTCATCAGTGAAATAAGCTTGCTGTTGAATGCCAATATCTTATCAAGCTCTTCCACAGCTTGTGTGACACTGTTTCTGTAAAACCAAACTATATTTAATAATTCAATGTTTTTTCTCTTTTCCAGAGGCCTTGACTTATAATCAAATGCATTTGCGCAGAAGTGTTATTAGTCATACACTGCTCTTGTCCTTGATTTAAGTAAATCAAGTGCTGCCGAAACATTTTGCTCTACCAGAGTTCTTGTATGTTGCCTAAATAGGTCTTCTGCAAGCTGTAAGAAACAAATCATTCCATGTCAAAACCAATTAAAAGAAAACACCAAAAATTTATCCAATGTCAAAGTTTTGATTTCTAGGAGAGGTACCTGATCAGAAAGTCGATACTTGAGTTGCAATTGTCTAAGATTAAGAAGTTGCTCCACGCCAAGATCTATTTGAAAACAAAATATTAGAACATAAGGTGAAGGGAACGCTAGAATTAAGGAATTTACAACTTGCCTACTAAAATTATTAAAGAAAGCTTCCATGTCTAACTGTCTAACAGCAACAAGCTGAAAGTCAAGGCAGAGATCAACACATATTGTCACTTCTCCATGCTAAGAATTTGGGCCAATTGTTTTGCCTCAACCTACATTCCTTTCACTTCCTAACCCCTTTTATGCATTACTATTACAGATTTACACCTATAACACATAATACATCAGCAAAAGCAGATGGATTAGCAAATATTGATGCTATAGAAATATGCAGCATTGCACTGAGCAATAACGAAACCCTAAAAGAGAAGTCGGTTAACAAAGGAAAAGCACCAGATTCTAGTTTAGCCAACTCTACATCCTAACCTGCTTATTATCGTCAGCCTCTAATGTAGATAAGGTTACTAACAAAAAGAATAGTAACATTAAAGACCATAAGTCAGCTTGCATTTACCTCGGCCAACTGATTTCAACATTGAAGCATATAGCCTCTGAGCATTATCGCGGATAGCAATCTCAACCTGTCACAAATCAGAATCAAGCGGGAAGAAAAGTTGTTAAGACCAAGTCCATTCTTAGTACTGCTATACTACAAACATAAATCTAGCCTTATGGTAACAAAGCTGTTTTTTTACCAGAAAAAATAAGATTGAATACATTAGAAATAGATATTATTGATAAAACAGATACCTGAGAATCAGTGACCTTGAAAACACGCTTCCAAGGCAGAAGAAATGATGACGCTTCTCCAAATACTAGATTTGAAACATAGACCAATTTCTGAAATGCCTGCACTGGAGGATCAGTACTATGGTCAAGCAACATGCCTCAGTTTAAAAGCTTCCATAAGCCACTCAAGGAGTAGTAGAATCACAAATAATTTACCCGACGCTGCTCCACACCACCATCACGATCTCCGGTTTCAAGCCTTTGCCTGAAAATCCGTCTACCAATCTAAAATCCAACATATAAAGATCAGCATTTTGTATTTTTTCTTGTAAGAAAATACTAACTCTTACAGCATTTTGAATGTTTTCTTGTAATATCAGCATTTTGCATGTTTTCTTGTAAGAAAATACTCACTCTCTTAAGGAGTTATATGTGTGCATATACATAGCCTAATAATACCTCCATGTGCATTGCAGCTGCATCTGGATCATCAATGCCCAAAGCATTTTTGAAGTTGATTATCGTTTCAACTTCATTCCCTTTAAGATCTTCTCCTCCGGGAGGGAGAACAGAGGTCACAAACCTAAGTGGAAGAAACAAAATATACAAACAATTTGGGAAACTAAATGAAAATATAAACTCAAAAAGAATACGAATCAACAAGTTTTGCAGGAAAATAACCAAAAATCCATGCCCGGTAATCTAAAACCAGAGCTTAACATTGTTGCAAGATACAACCACTAGCAAAGAATAAAGGGAGTGAAAAACAGTTGAATTAAACTCACCGACAGTATAAATCACAAAGCTCTTCATTAAAGGCAGAATCTTGCTTACTCACTCCATATCTGAAAGAGCAAACGATTCAGAACTATTAAGAAATCGCGCATCATTATTCACGACAACTCTTAACCTAAATAAAATAAAATAAACAAAAAGTAAAAAGAATACTTTCTAGCGATTTCTTCAACATCCTCTTTTTTAATCTCTTTTGGATCGTCGAACCCAGCCACATAATTATGTAAACTAGCAGCCGCAACCTCTGGCACACACGCATTCAAAGCATACACCATGGCACCGCCGGCGGCTCCAGCTACTGCAGCGCCGCCCAAGGCCAAATTCCGAGAACCGCCAAACCTAAGCCCCAACCCGTAGCCAGCAGCCAACGCGCCGGCAAGAATTACGGCGGAGCCGGCGACTCTGACTGACGGTGAAAGGTTGTCGACCAAAGGCTGAACCCCAGTGAGCTCCCTCTTGCCTCCAAAGACATCAGAATTAGACGGCGACGATGATGATGGATTGGAGACCTCATCGGAGGGTGGTTCCGCTACGGAGGAGGAGGAGACTCTAAACCGGTGGCGTTTATGGAGGGAGAGAGAGGATGGGGTTGAAGTGAAATGAAAGAGAAGCGGACGAGAGGAAGTGGAAGGGACTGAGATGAGGGAAAGATTCATGGAGATCGTTTACAGATTGAGAAGGAAATTGGCTATAGGGTTTAACAAGGAAGAAGAAGAGATGAGGATAAAGGGAGAGGTCAGATAGGGAGAGGAGAAGCGTTGACAATGGAACGACGACGTTTTCAGCATTTGTTTGTTTATGTATTTACATTTATTTTTTTTAATATACAAAAAGTAATAAAAGTATAAAACTTCAAACTCAAAATGGGCTTTGTCCTAACAAGCTTATAGCCCAACATATAAGCTTCTTCTATTCAACACATATGGACTTATAGACCCATATGAACAAAATATGTATATATGCACTTAAGTATTAAAATAAAATAAAATAATAGGATATTAATTTAATATATATTAAAATAAACATAAAAATAATATTATTATTTAAATAAACATAAAAATAATAATCACTATCATTATCTCCTAATCCGAAATCCCACAATAAAGCGGGATCTGGAGAGGTCTGATAGTACGCTACCTTACCTTCACAGAATAGAGAGGTATTTTCGGTAGACCCACATGCGATTATAACATGAAGAAAAAAAGTAGTATATTAATAATACAAAAAATACAAATAAATAATGCAGGTTAAAAGAGTAAATAAATAAAACTAAAATATGTAAATAAATAAAATTAAATACATAAATGCATAAAAACAAATAAATAATAATACTAATGATAATAATAATAATAATAAATACTTAATAATAATTAAATAAGTAAATAAATAAAATAAGACCAAAGAATATATGAAACAGGAACAAAAAGAAAAATAAAAGAACAATAAAAAGGTAAGAAGAAGCTTCTCTGTTTGATTGTTCAATAGATGAAGAAAAGATTGTTGTTAACGAGGATGGTACTGAGCAAAAAATGGTGCTGTACAAAACTGCCAAAATTCAAAACAAAAACACAAAGAAACAACAGTCCTAATACTAGCATCCTATTTTGTTAACTAATAAGGAGCACAGAGATGGCATTATGGTACAAAATCATAGCACACTGAAGAAATAAAACAACTATGTTATTATTGCATAACCCATCCATCTTGCACTTTGCTTATCTTTAATAGCACAAATCGATGGCATCAAAACAAGACCAGCAAGTAGCACAATAACACTTCTAATAAGCAGAACAATCACAATCCACAACTCATAATTCTAATACTAGAAGGACTATGAGGTCATATAACACATTGCAACATGAAATGATAAAAATCATTCCACTTTCATGATCAAAATCAAACAAAATTTATGCAACTAGCTCGAATCTAAAACCTAGTTGAACAATATTCTCATAGGCAAAATCGACCAGAAGATAAAATTGAGAGTAAAAAAGCGTACTTCATATGAAAATTCTAAAGCAAAAATTGAGCAAAAAATCAAGTGAAAATCACTAAACTTATTTGAAATTGAACAAAATCAATCCATGTATAACACTCAATAAGTTGGTTGAAAAACTTACCTCGTTATTTTAAATTTATCCATATGTTGAAGATGCATTTGCAAAACCCTAGTTAAAACATAAAAATAATAATATTATAGATAAATGTGTATAAATAAAAATAAAAAAATATGCGGTAAAATGTATAATATAATGAATATAAAATAAGGTAAAAAATATACAAACTAAAATACAGTACCGATGAGAAATTGGATGGCTTCCATCAGCTGTTCGTAGTGATAATCTCACATTTTGATTTATTAAATAAAAAAGAAAAGAAAATTTTGTTCGTCTTTTACAAGTTTAGACGAACAAGTTTTTCTTTTCTTTGAATATTATATGAAGTCCAATCTCCGTAAGTTATGACGACATGTTGGAAGGATTGAGGCGAAGAAGTCTTGGCTCTCATATGTTGGATCCATCAATGACAATGATGGCCAGGCGAAGAATTCTTGGCTCTCATATGTTGGATCCATCAATGGCAATGATGGCCACAAAAGGACTTTAATCAACTAACAACTATCGCATTCTTTGGGTATATTATCCTGTTTTAACTATGTTTATATTTTAAATGATAGCCACAAAAGGACTTTAATCAACTAACAACTATCGCATTCTTTGTGTATATTATCCTGTTTTAACTATGTTTATATTTAAAAATGAAATTATTTTATGTGTAAATAATCTTAAAATAAAGTTATTTTAAAAAAAAATAGGATTAGAACAGAATAAGAAATACAGAGAATTTAAACCCTTAATTATATAGCCTAAGCTAAATTAGGGTTCTACCTTCTTTTCTTTTTTTTTCCTCTTTTCGTTGGTTTTAAGGTTGAAAGAATTTGCTCTGACTGAGAAGCAAATTTTACTTCAAAAAATTTGAGCTTGACATGCTTGAAGATGTGGTCTTAGAAAGAGATTGCCAGCAAATCATCAGCCTCAATTTGTTGAATGTAAGCTTCCATTCCACATCTAACTTTCTTGGGTAGCTAGGCGTATAATCCACTCTTATCATACTTAATCAATGTTTTGTCAAGGGTTTAATAGTTCAATCAGATTTAGGAATGTACAAAATAAATTACTTGATCTTTCCTAATTTCGTTTGCAAACTTTTAATTGTCAATTTCACAGTTTACCTAGTAAGTTACTCTATCAGAACTCAATTGTGTACAATCATATAATGGTGAAGTTCTGTAACGAAACTTGCTATGTGCTGATTAATTGGACGAATCCCTGAAGTTAGATAACTCGTCATCTATAGGGTCTATTCCTTAAAAGTTAGATAAATCTTTTTTTTAGTCATATAGTTCATTTTTTAGAGTCATATAGTTCATGCTCTCCTTTATTACCTTCGTGTTACAGAATGTTTTTCTTATTTGTGAACAGGTATACGTGTGTAGAATTTAATTATATTTTTAATTATCACTAACCCTGGTTAAGTAAGGATGGACTCCTTTATTAAAATAAGCCTAACCCCCAACCTTTATTAAAATACCACCGAGCACCAAAGTCCAGTGATAGAGGTTTGGTCTTTGCTTAAGCAAGATTGGGGTTCGAGTCATGTTTATGAATGCAACAGTGTTAAATATTCGGAGGTAATGCTAAGCTGCCTTTCGGAATCTCACAAAATACAAGCGATAATTAATTTGAGCGTGATATCATTGACAGTTCGAATCACCCAAAACATCTCGTGAGTTAACTTAAAAACAATGTGAATCAAAATAATTTTAATATATCTAGTATGTTTGAGATTGATTATAAGATTATCCACTCAAGAAATTACTTCCAACACTGTTTTGCTGAAATAACAAAAAGACCATCTGCCATGAAAATTTCAGATATATCAAAACTCAAAATTTAACGAGGTGAAGAAGATAAAGATGAAACGTCACCTTCTTATCAAGACATAGGACTGTATAGATAATTAAGAAGAGACATTAACCGCCAGCACTCTCTTCAATCTCCTACTTAATTGAGAATGGTTTTGAAACCGAATACGAATTGAAAGGAAGTAATCATGAGAACTGTAAACCAAAAGCGATGTGTCTGAAATCACCCAAAAGACTTTACATCCACACCCGTCACCATTAATGACGGGCACGAACCATGCATTTCGATACTTCACCACCAAAACTAATTACATCGTACTAGAAGACAGCATCGTCACCTATATATCAGCCTAACTTGAGCATGCTTGTAACTGCGTGAGCTATTCGTTGTGCTGAATTCTTTCAGTAATATGTGGCACATATTTTGTCCAGAAAATGCCGTGGTAGGAGTCGGCAACCCTCATATTAATGAATTGTAGTTCAAATTAATTGTAGGTTTAGTTCGGTAAAATATTTAAGTGAGCAATAAAAGCAACGATCACTTCCATTGTGCTTTGCGTTCTACAGGAGAAGGGCTGCCCTTACTTTGATGTCATGCACACTCTCTCAATTTTCATCAGCTGATTACGAGGCTAAGTTTCATTAATTAAGGTGACGACTTTTTTGTTCTAATCTTCAAATGCTTGTTGAGTGTATAACTTTTAGATTTTTGTCGATTGAATTACACCGGAGCTTAACTCTACGAGTAATGCAAGGTAAGTTAGTCTAAATTTTAATCCGTACTCAGCATAGAGTTCCAATACCGATCTTGTACTGAGGGGCACGTATAAAATAGAAGTGCAAATTTATCTTCAGTTACATCATGCAGTAAAGATTCGACGGAGTGCTTGGTTGATAGGTTTGGGAAGGAATTAATTATACATTATGCAGTAAATATTTGAGGGAGTGCTTGGTTGATGAGTTTAGAAAAGGGTTGTTGGGTAAGGAATGAAAAGTAAGTAATTAGTTGTTGATTATCTTTATAGGAATAATAATTTGATATCTTACTTTTAGGAAATTCTTCGTACCCTCCATTTAGTAGAGGAATCAAACTCATTCCTTAGTAGTATCTCTTTTTTAAAAAATATTTTTAATATAATTAATTAAATACAATTAATTAATTAAAATATAAAAATCAATAAATTAATTAAAATACAATTAATTAAAATAATATTATTAATTAATTACATTATAATTAATTAATTAAAATATAATTAATCAAAATATAATTAATTCATTAATTAAAATATTGTAATTAATTAATTAATTACAATTAATTACAATATAATTAATTAATTATAATATATTGATTAATTAATTACAATTAATTACAATATAATTAATTAATTAAAATATAATAAATTTTTATTTCTTAATTTTTTTACAAACCAACCACGGTTGATGGTAATGATAATCATTCTTTATTCTTAACCACCCATCATAATTATAATGATAATATCCATTCTAATTTCTCAATATATTTATTCTCATTCTTATTACCATTCCCTCATGCGAACCAACCATTTCCTCAAACTTTGTCCAACCAAAAAGCAAAAAGGAATTTTTGTGATCAAAGATTTTAAAGTAATATATTTTACATAAATAATATTTGTGTATGTAAATAGTACCTAGTACCTTCCAAGGGTGAACAATATTTTTATATTTTAATTTGGATGATTAACCCATAATTACATCCACATGACATATAATAAATAGATATATACATTCTATTTAGATTCTGATATCACTTGTCGGAATGATTGCTCATATGAAATAGGCTCGTAGCTTAATTAAAATAAAAAATATGACAAAATGTTATTATAAGTAAAAAAGAGGAGTTCTAATATAAATATTCACAAATTATAAATTACAAACATTTTATTTGTAATTTTATTTGTAATTTATAACCTATAAGATTAGTATTAGTACAAGCTCTATTCTTGAATATTTGAATTTATTTTTATATATAAAAAATAGATGAATATTTATAAGAGAATCAAACTAATTATTGCTATATATTTTAATTTATTATAATATTATCTATATTAACATTTATTTTTTTACAACAAATTATTTATTTTTATTTAGACATGTTTTAAATAATATCTAAACTTTTGGAATATTATATGTTATTCAAAAGCTTTGGAAGCTTAACATTAACCGTCATGAAAGTGAAGTTGAGACTTGGGTTTTATAGCCGACTAGCCACATAACTGTGCAAAATTTCAACAAGAAAGAGACAGGTTTGGACAGCTAAGAACTGTTACGATTATTTCACAAAGAGCAACCTCACTTTTGGCTTCACGTTGTCATGCGGTTTGGACAGAATTATAAATAGAAGAAAACATGAACCAATATAACAAAATTTTAAAAGGTAAACTGAAGATATATATCCTCAAAAAATAGAAAGACCTAAATAGAACTTTAAGCTAAGTAGGGCTCATTACGTCTTGTAAGTTATAAGTATGCCTGCGATTTCTTATTACAACACTTAATTTGAACTGATATACATACTTGACGTACACATGAGACAAATATATTAATCATGTAATATGTTATGTTACTATCCCTCAAAACTCTTTTTCTAAAAAAAAAATTCCTCAAACTCTTCAAACCAAAACTTAGAAACTGGAGTTCCGTGATCAACGAGAAGGAATTCGCGAAGAATTACTTGTTCACGGAAGTGGGGGAAGTAATGATGGCCACGAGTTGCGATTGCCGAACCAGCGATGCCTATGGAACTTGGGGCACGAATAGTAAGTCTACCTTAGGCATGTCCTATAATTCTATCTTCTGTTTCACGTCAGAATTTAGCATGAACCCGCGTTACAAGCATTACTTGGGACGTGTAAGGCGGGCATGCTCTTGTAGAAGTGCGTCACGTTTACATCACGAGTGAAGTCATCAGTAGAAGTAAGTTGCTCCTTACCTCTGTCTTTTCGACATTACAGGTTATGTGGTGCCCTCTTTAGAATTAGATATGTAACTGTAAAATTGAAGCATGATCGAACGTAGCTAGACTTAAATCTTTTCCTGTGTCTTTTTAATGTTCTAGGTACGTGTTGGATTTCTACACTACGACGGGACTTAAAAATCACACGGTGGGGCATGGCATGAGGCTTCAGGAAATTGACAATTCCTCCATTTGGACTGGCTAAGCTCTTCCCACCATTCTCTGTTAGAGATATATGTATGTATATCTTGTTATGGGTTTGATTGTAAAAATTAATAATCACTCGTTCATTTCACTGTGTGGGCTGCCTGTTGTTTCGTCCTGAAATTTCCAGATCACCACGCTATCCTTTAAATCGCTAGAGTCGACATCATGGTTCAAATGACCGAATTATTTGAAAATATTGTCAAAAGGGTTTGACGATTATGACATATATCTTTGTGCGGTCTAAAATAAAAACGCTCGAGGGGTGGCCGCTGGGTGCATGCACATAAAATTAAAGAGTGAGTCTAAAGGATAAACGCAGATATTTTGCCAAAACTATAGCAAGATTGTGAATATATGTAAGAATTCTTTTAATTAGATTAAGTTAAACTTCAATATTGGTTATTATTTATTTGTCCATACAAGGAATTCAGTCTGGTGGTTGAAGACGTAAGTATTCCACACCAATATATTTTGGTATGGAAAAGAAAGATAAGTGAATCTCTTTAGTTGGTATTAAGTTAAATGTAAAAGCCAGTATTTAATTAGAGTGATTTCTCATATTTTCTTTTTCATGCCTTTTGCCAAACATCTCGTCTTCTGTTTTATTCTGGCTCACGTTAATTTGAACATGGGCCACCAAGTTCAACATCAAAATTAGATGCCATAATTGTGGTAGATATAACCTGATGCATTAGGGACGATCTCCATATCTATATCTTGTACGTAGTACAAGAGTTCCAGAATATATAAATGTTATTTGCTTATTATTTGTCATTGTCATGATAATGTCCTCGATCAACAACCTTATTATGCCCTTTATATTTATAAGAAAAAACTTTTTTTTACCACCTTAATTTTAGCATTCCAATTCGTATAGGATAGGTAATTTGTTGGTACTAACACAACGTATTACATGGGATATTTATTATAATTAGCTGAAAGTAATTAAGAAGTCTCATAATTAAGAAGAAGAGTTATCTCATTATAGTGCTGCTTCATAAGATCAATAATTATGTCTACGATCTGTTGTATACATGTGTCGAGTTAATATTAGTGCCTGAAACATACGAGGAAGTAATCATGGCTTTACAATATCAAACTATACCAAGTCCTCTCTTTTGTTTCTTTTCTTTTTTGATTTTTCCTGTCTTACCGCGTAGACCGCTGACCGCATAACCTGGGAAGCTGCCACTTTTGTATTCTGCTCCCCAGTTCTCGGTCTTTATGATTTCTGAGAAGCATAGAACTTTTGCATGCGACAGTGAAGGATTAAAGCAAGAATGGTCCCAAGATAACAAAGTGAACCCCAAGTTATGAAAGTAGTTTTGTAGCACTGCAACCCCATGCACTTGCCATTTCCATTCTCTTCCTTGTGATAAAGGAGAGCAGCTAAGTATCCAAAAATGAAGGACCCGATTGGGATATTGGCCACAACAATGTTGTGGTTCACTGAAAATTTCTTGGTGCCGAAGAGCTCGGTGGTTGTAGACACTGCAACGGAAGTAATTGCCCCCGTGGATACTCCTATAACTGCGGTACTAATGTAGAGGGAGGTGTCGGATGGACTCAGCAGCAAAAAGAAAGCACCTGCCATTGGTGTCATTAATGCAGCAATAAAGGCCGGCTTTGAAATCACATACCTTCTCCTGAAAAATATTGAGATTGGAGCCATTATGTCGGACGCTATAACATCAAATAATTGAAACGTAGAAATGTGTCACGAGGTGGCCATAATTAGATGTGCAGTGTTATAGATTTGGAAATCTATCAGGATAGTTGTTGAAGCAATTATACAGTTGTTGTTTCGGGTTTTATTAAATTCATCGATTTGTCGATATTTGTGCCTTACGATCACAAGTATGCTAAAGGTACAGAAGGATATGGTTACCTGGAAAGTAGGAAGTCCATGAGAGATGGGATGATACGTCCAAAGAAACCAAATGAAGAGGACAACGAAACAAGAGAGGAAGTTCCTGGACAAGACCGAGATTCGGCAATTTGTCCCAAGTTGTTCAAGTAAACCAGACCAAGTGTTGCTCCGAAGAAGTAGACAAAGAAATACAACCAGAAATCAACTCTTTTCAGCATTAATATCACTCCAATTTCCTCCTTTACATAGCTGACGCCCAATTCAGGAGTATCGTTTCCATTATCTCCCTCTCCTTCTTTCACCGAAATCTCCTTTGTGTCAACGCCGATATTCTCCTCCGCCGTGAAGTCATGAACTTTTGTCTCTCTATTGTCCACTGAAATGTCTCTGATCACTTCATTGAAAGGAACCAATAATGGCGCTGCTAGGAATACTGAAATACCAATAGCATTACTCAATGGTGACAGGCCCGGAAACAACGATTTCAAACTGCCGAGAACGGAGTAGATTCCAGTGCATATTGTTATGACAAATATAATTATGAACCCAAATTTCATGCTCTTTCCATCTGTAAGGTTGATTTCTCTGACGAAAACTGTAGTCACAAGAGAAACTAGTAAAGGTACTATAGAGTTGAGAAGGAGGTAGGCTCTAGCTCTTTGTGTAAGGAAAGATGAGAATAGGACATCAACCATGGTTGTATAGATCATAGCGCTGAGTCCCTGATAACTAGTGCTCAGTCCTACTGCAACTTGACGATCGCAAGGAAAATTACGAATAGCGATAACGTAGCAAACTGTGTTTATCCAACAAACGCTGTTTCCTGCTATAACAGTGAGCAGGAAAAGATGGACATACGACAAGGAGTGTATGTAATTTGACATGAAAAGAAACTGAAGTCCATATCCGATCAAACCCAGAGTTGAACCAATCAAGAGAACCAGCCACAAGGGAAGGTGAAGAGCTGCAATGCCTGAAATGAAACCGAATAACTTCCCAGCATCAGAGGCGAACGCAAGATTGTTGAGTTGAAGTTGAGACATAGAGAGAAGTTGCTTGAGTTGGGAAGAATAAGCAGGAAAATTGGTGTTTGTTCCATTTACGGACTGAATCCAAATGATCCCCACAAGGCTTAGCCATCGAAGGGCAGTCCGAGCCATGGCAAGAGCAGGTTTTTTTTTTTTTGCCTATATGTAAAACTTGAGGTGTTTCTTACTTTATATAATGATCGGTCTGAAGAATATATAAAGAATTATAGAAGAGCGTGTGAAAGAGTATCGAGAATTTTTGGCGAAATGGACGGTGACGTAACATAAGGTGGCTCTAAAAGAAAGATGTGGTCTTGTGCAGACCACCATCACCAATACATTAATAGATGCTGTATTGTGAAACAGGTTTGGTAGTAGTTAAAAGTAAGATACATCAAGAGATGGAACAGGAGTGAAGAAAGATAAATTTGAAAGATGGAATGTAACATCGTGAAATGAAACATGTGGCAGCTGGGACTGGTACTTATTACACTACTCCTCCAACGGTTCAGCTTTAACACATCCTTCGTGGACACATTGATACGTCTACGACTGGGACTTCCAAAGAAGCACGTCTGTGTTCTTCCAAAGCAAATGTACATGTGATTTTAGTATTGCACAATAATATCATTTTTTATTGCTGTAAAATTATTTTAAGTACCAAATTTTGATTTCAACCCGCATGTTCATACTAATCAAATATTAAATCTTATCTATATATTTATATAGAATATTATAATCAATATAAAAGATCTGATCCTTTCCTATCCCACTGTAAGTTGTAACGACACTTGATATGATTAAAATTTTCCAAAAATTGAACAGAGAAAAACAAAGAGCAGAAAAGTTTAACAGTATAATTATCCAATTGTTTTTGCCATATGTTATTGATATTTAATTATTTATAACTTAAAATAACATAATATTAAATTTTATTAATAAAAAATTAACAGAATATAACAATATAATTATATAATTCTTAACAATTTTTAAAAAAATAAAAATCAAACTAGAAATAGTTAACCTTATACTATATTTCTTTTAAGCTATCCAGTTAGCAACTTTCCACGATAATATAACCCAAAACAAAAGCCAGACTTCATTCATCATTCAAACAAAAAGAAACGGACCCTTTTCGAATGTACACAGAACGTTGTAGGAATGGGAAGGTAGTTGCAGCCGTCCGTTCACTTCGCAAAGGAATTCCTTTTCTCTACATGTTGCCAGCTTCACAAAAGCAGACACCCAAAGGGATATTGGGATTTCCTTGGTGATAACGTTCAGTGCCTAGTATCATTCCATCTCGATAAGTGACCTTAATGCATAACCAAACACAGACTCAGCCAGTTCAAAAAAGATTGTAGTTTCCTGTTTCCTATTAAAAGAAGGTATCACATGACACAAACTAACCGTATTACGACATGTAAAGGTTTTGAACATGTACCGATCAATAAGTTATACTTAATTTAGAACCTTTTCGGCCAGGCTTACTAAAGTAGAGTAGAGGACCTAAATTGGGCTTACAATTTGCTTTTTGTACACTATCCTCGTAATAATGAAGCCCAGCACTTATGAGTATGTTTGGAAAAAACCCTTGTGACATCATATAGATGATTCGTCTAATTGTAGGCTCAAATTTGTCTACTATCCAGCACTTTCGGCTTTTTAGGCTTAGACGATTCGTCTAATTTTAGGAACAAACCCCTTTTAAAATATCTCAATGCTTGTAACGTTTAAATCAAGTTGAAACCCTTTGAGAAGAAGACTTTGATACGTTAAATTTTATAAAAATTAATTGAATTAAATTATTAAATAATTTACTTTAAATACATAATTTATTTAAAATATTTAATTTAAATATATTAGAAATTATAATTTATTTAATATACGTTTAAAGAATAACAATTTCTAAAGAAATAATTGTCATTATCTCTCTTGTTAATTAAATTAATTAATTTATATATATTAAAACAATCATATTTTTAATAAGTTTGACTAAAAATTTAAGTCCAATTTAGTTTGAAATTAATTGATAAAATTTACTTTAACAAGGATTTCAATTTGAATTTAATGAAAAAAATAAGATCTCAAGTTAAACTTCTAATTTAAAAAGTTCAAATCCACCTAATATAATTTAGTTCAAAAGTTTGAAATTTAATTTTAAATTTTAAATTCAATCAAATTTTAGACTAAAATCATAATTATACAAAATTTATAATCTAAAATTTAATTTAATTAATTGTCAAGCCTCTTTAAAATCTAAAATTAATGGATTAAAGACACAAGTAATATAAGAATCATCTTAAAATTTGCATGTTGATGAACAAAATTACATCATTAATGTACAGCATAATTCCTACACGTTGAAAACATATTGTGTTCCAATATCCGATGCAAATGAATGGTGAGAAGGAACATCACAAGATAATCAACTCAATTTTTAATTTTTATATTAACAGTTATGCTTCTCCAAGGTTTAAAAGAATTGCAATGCACATTTCCTTTTCTGTTCTATACCATATTTTCATTTTGATAATTACTCATGTTATATTTAAAGTCATGGTATGAATTGTTTGTAAAATTTTCAATTCTTAATAATCAAACATTAATGCCATAAATTATACATGAATCATGAATTATACGTAATCATTCGTATCCATTCATATCTTGAATATAACAATAATCACATAGATAAAGCGAATAAATTACTTACCTTGAGCAAAATTCGTTATGATGTAGAGAAAGCTTTTATCGATCACAAACTAGTTTCTCTCTCTTAACCATCTTTCTGTACGATAGCTTGATGGATAGCTCAATTAACAAACACATTCTTTCTGTATTTGTTTTTTCTGTACTTCATTAGGATAGAAAGAGAACTAGTTTATATACACTTCTTTATTGACATTAAATATCATATGTTCATCAAGTACTAAATTAACAGTTAAGATTCAATATACTTTTAAACTAAGAAAACCCTAAACCAAGTTTAATATGAGCTTATAGAAAATTTGGGCTACAACATTAGGTCATATTTCTTACATTGTCTCACTTGATTGGATGTTTCATCATTACATTTAATAGTATAACATAAGGCTAGCAAGATTTAAATCTTATAAACCGTTAACATCATAAATACCTCAACACAACAAATCATATAATGTGGGTTATGGTGGTCATACACAATATAGTCGTATACTCCCTTCTACATACCACTATATTAAAAACTTATTATGTTTAGGTTCATAAGTTGTATATAAACAACATACAATCCACATACTTGATATGAAAAATACTTACAAATTTCTTATTCAAACAATCATGTATACAAAAAGATAATGAATAAGAAATATAAAATTTAGAAATATATTATTATTGAGCTTAAGAGTGCTAAACATCATCATCAAACATTATTATCAATCATGATACAACCAAGACCCATTCTAAGTACATCTTCTTTGAATGTCTTTGATTGTAAACCTTTAGTTAGAGGAGCTGTTACCATAAGATCCATCATAATATACTCTATATTCACTATTTGTTTCTGAATCTCTTCTTTAACAACAAAATACTTTAATTATATGTGTTTTGTGACTCTGGAGTATTTGTCATTTTTATAGAAGAAAACTGCTACAGAAGTATTACAATAAATTTTTAGCGGCTTGCTTACTGTGTGGACAACCCAAGTCCTGCAATAAAGTTTCGCAGCCATAATACATGAATTGTAGCCTCATAACAACCTACAAATTCTGCTTTTATAGTAGATGAGGCAATGACTGACTGTTTGTCACTTTTCTATTAGATTGCTCCTTCAGCTAATAGGAACAAATAGCCAAATGTTGACTTTATACCATCAACACACCCGGAAAATCTAAATATAAATATCCAGTCACTTCTAAATGATTATATATCTTATAAGTGAGCATGTAATCTTTTATTCCTTGAAGATATCTCATCACTTTCTTTACAACCTCCTAATGGTCAGTACTAGGGTTACTTTGATATATACCCAGCATCCCTATTTGCAAAACTGATGTCGGGTCTAGTACAAGTTTGTAGGTACATCAAACTGCCCACAACAGAAGCATATGGAATTGTTTCCATTTCCTTATGTTCCGCGTCATTCTTTGGACATTGCATAAGACTAAACTTATTTCCCTTTTGAATAGGGACTATACTTGTTGAGCACTTGCTCATGTTAAATTTCTCAAGAATTTTATCAATATAAACTTTTTGAGACAATCTTAATAAACCTTTTAATTGGAATATTGAAATTCTAATCACATAGGACGCCTCTCTTATATTTTTCATTTCAAAATTATCAGAAAGAAATTCTTTAATCTTATGCAACAAACTCAAGTTATTAGCAACAAGCAAAATGTCATCAATATACAGAACTAGAAATATAAACTTGCTCTCATTGATCTTCCGGTAAATTCACTAATCAACAGTGATTTTCTCAAAATCGAAAGAAATAATGGTATTATTGAACTTAATATACCATTGCCTCGAAGCTTGTTTAAGTCCATATATTGACTTCTTCAATTTACACATCATACTTTCTTTACCTTCAATGGAAAAAACTTCAGGTTGATCCATGTAAACTTCCTCCTTAAGATCCCCATTCAAAAAGGCTATTTTTACATCCATCTGATGTAGCTCTAAATCAAATTGAGCCACTAATGCTAAAATTATTCTCAATGAATCTTTTTTGAGACAGGCGAAAAAGTCTTCTTATAATCAATGACATCTTTCTGAGTGTAACTTTTGGCAACAAGTCTAACTTTATATCTTTCAATATTGCCATTTGAGTCGTGTTTGGTCTTAAAGACCCATTTACAGCCAACTCGTTTAGAATCTTTTGGAAAGTCTACAAGATCCCAGACATTATTTTGAGCCATTGATTTCAACTCTTCTTTCATAACATCAATTCATCTTTTAGACCTGTCACTACTTATAGCTTGTGAAAACGAAATAGGATCATTATCAATGCTATAATCATAATATGACTCTTGCAAATAAACTACATAATCATCATAAATAGTAGATCTTCTAAACCTTACAGGTTTATTTAAAGCTATACTAACTAGTTCATTTGCAAGAGCTGGTAGTAAGTTAGGTTCTTCATGGGGTGCTTCTTCATTATTTAAATGTTGTTCTTGATTATTTTGATCTTCCAAAGCAGTAACAACATTTGTTGTAGTTGTGGGTTTAAGACATTTATGGTTAATGGAACATTAACCCTTATTTCATTAATATCCACAACTTGATTTTCAGCACTCCCACTAATCTCACCATTCTCTAAAAATTTAGCATTGGCTGTTTCAACAATTATAAAACTATGGTTCTGTAGCATCCCGGTTCCGTAGAACGGGTCGGACCAGAGAAACGGGTCCAAGTGTGGTAAATTAACACATCTCATGCT
>JAOQMS010000008.1:5772033-5782156 GCA_027563885.1 Erythroxylum longipes
TAAGTGATGTGTTAAGTGATGTGACATGCCACCCTCGCGGGGCACGGATTCGGATATCACTGTCGATATCGGGTTCATGTTTTGCGGGAGTGGAGTGTTACAGGTTCGGACAGTAAAACCTGTACTATTTGGATTTCTCTGGGTAACCAATAAAATAACCACAAACTATTCGAGAATCCCATTTTCTTTCATGTGGATTATAAATACGTGCTTCTGCTGGACAATTCCAAATATGCAGGTGTCTTAAACTAGGTTTCCTTCTAATCCATAACTCGAAAGAAGTTTTAGAAATTGCCTTACTAGGAACCCTGTTTAACAGATACATAGCAGTTTTAAGTGCATACATCTGCAAACGTTTGGGTAATGAGAGTTACTCGTCATACTCCTAGCCATAACCATTAATGTTCTATTTCGCCTTTCTACTACACCGTTTTTTTACGATGTGCCTGACATAATGTACTGTGCACATATGCTATGACTTTCAAGGAACTTAGCAAACAGTCCAAGACACTGTCCAGATTCATCGTACTTTCCACAATACTCACCACCTCTATCAAATCTTATAATTTTTACTTTTTTACCTAATTGCCTCTCAACCTCCTTTGCAAACACCTTAAGGGTATTTACAACTTGAGATATTTCATGCAGCAAATGGATATATCCATACCATGAAAATTCATTTATAAAGGTTATGGAAGTATTTTTCTCTATTAAAAGACAGAGTGTCAAAAGGTCCGCAAATGTTGATGTGTATTATTTCAAGAAGCTGGTTGTTTCTCGTGGCTCCTTTCTTGCTATGTTTGGTTTGCTTGCCCTTAATGCATTCCACACATAAGCCAAGATTAATAAAATGTAGATTCAGTAGAATCTCATTCTTTAATAATCTTTCTAACCTTTTTTTGGATATTTGACCCAAACGTTTATGCCACAAGTAAGCCGAATATTCATTCTCCAAATTACGTTTTATTCCAACAGTATGATTAATAATAAATAAGGATTCAGAAAAAACATCATCAAGTTTCAATTTATATAAACCATCCATAAACATTCTATAACTAATAAATGAATTGTTCTTATTCAAATTGAAACAACCATTTCCACCTATAAAGGTATATCCACGAGCATCAAGTCTAACTGAAATTAAATTTCTAGAAATTGAAAGTACACAGAGAGTGTTCATTAGATCCAGGAGATGCCTAATCTTTAATGTCAGCTTGTAAGTCCGTACACCTTAATTGGGGCCTCCATTCGATTCCCCATAAACAGAAAGTTGCTAGTTGGGCTTATGGTTTGGATTGTAAGCAATTACTGCATAATATTGGAAAAATAAGCAGTGGCACCAGAATCAAACCACTAAATATTAGAAGGAACTTCAAATAAGTTTTATTCAAAGCATGCAGAAACATAATGTATACCTTTCTTTTCGAACCAAGCCTTACGTTTCTGACAATATTTCTGATAATGTCCTTCTTTCTTACATAAGTGTCATTTATCTAACATTTTTCCCTTCCTTTCACCATCAACAACCTGTGGAACTTTTGCAGGTCCTTTCTTTTTAAAATTCTTTGCCTTCGGTTTGAGTTTATTTCCAGCTCCTTGACCCACTAGGTTAATATAATGAATTCCTTGTTTCTTTAATCTTGTTTCCTCCTGAATAAGCTTACTGGCAATTCATCAATATTCCACTTATCATTCAATTTGCTATAATTTATATGGAACGATCC
This sequence comes from Erythroxylum longipes, assembly GCA_027563885.1. Classification (NCBI taxonomy): domain Eukaryota; kingdom Viridiplantae; phylum Streptophyta; class Magnoliopsida; order Malpighiales; family Erythroxylaceae; genus Erythroxylum; species Erythroxylum longipes. The sequence continues at coordinate 5,773,758 of JAOQMS010000008.1, forward strand.
ATATTTAGTAGGTAGTGAGTTCGTGATAAAGTGCACTAAGAAGGAGTCTTCACATCCATACCCAGTGTCTTTAGTCTTGCTACGATATTTGTCATATCAAGGACATATTGCGGCATATTCTTTGACTGTCAAACTTTATAGTCGTCAGCCATAATTGTCCTTGCAAGTTCCTTATTGGCAGAACAGAACTTATCTTCCACAAGCTTAAGAAAATATTTAGCATTCTAATTTTCAATGCTACGAAGAGTAGACTTAATGTTGTTGGCAATCGTCATTGGCATAAATTTCAAATATAGCTTGTTAGACCTTGTCTACGCCTTATAATGTTCCTTTTCAGCCTTTTTACTTGTATCATTAAGCTCAGAAGGCTTATCCTCTCATAGCACCAAGTTAAGATCCAAAGTACCTAAATGGAAAGTGACTTGTTCGCTCTATTCATAGAAATTCACACCAGTGAACAAGGTAACAGATAAAGCTTGAGAGTGAACGCTAATAACTTCAAACATATAAACGCTCATTAAGTAAAAGATTTAGACAGGAAGTATATATATTAAATATATTGCAGGATTCTTTTGGGTAAACACAACAATACATATCATCACCATCAATAAAATGTTATTCAAACTTTATAAGAAAATTAAATAAACTTCATCAAATACATCTAGCATATTTGGATAACTATACATATATGACAAGAGTATATAGATTTTCTCCTTTAAATTTATTAGTTATAGAACATTGATATACCTTTAGATAAAATCCTTAATTTCTATCGACAAATAAAATTTTCGTAATAACATTTCATAAAAATATAAAATTATATGAGCATACATTCAAAACTAATTTGGCTACTTTGGTGACTAACAAATTAATTTTAATTATAATGTCATATAAATAAAATAATAATAATAAACTCATAAGAGAAAATTAAAATTAAAAATTTAATTATAGGGCTAAATATTATTAATATAACCAAAACATATGAAATCAAAATTTTAAAATCAATTCATCAATCATCAAAACTTTCACGTATCATAATAATAATTTTATTTATGTGTAGCAAGCAAAAAATAAATAAATGCAACTTTAAATGTGTGGGGCCCGCTTTCATTAATTTTTCCCTATTGCAGATTAATAGAAGTAAGTAAGTAACAATATGTTAATGACTCATGAAAGGATATGTTCTCCAAATGAAAGCACGCGGTGTTGTCCTGCCATTCTTCTGTTTTCACAGTAATAATCTATCCCAACTGAATAGTCAGACAATTGATTTTCTTGAATTGAATAAGATATCAATCTGTCTTCCTTTGTGCAGTAAGTCGACGCAACACCTTTACTAATTCAAGAATCGAGAAGGAAATCATCTGTGCTGTTTGCCCAGTTTCAATTCACCACCAACCAATGTCATCCACAAAATTCATTTATTTATTGCAAAGTTTGTCGCCAAGGTTATTGGGAATAAAGCTGGAAATGGAAAACGGTACAGACGATTTTGGTCCATGAGAATCGTCCTTTTATTGGCTAAGTAATCAAGAATCAAATCTTCTGTTTTTATTAAAATTTTTATTATATTTTATTAAATCTTATTTATATATTTACCTGTATCGTGTGAATAAAATTTAATAAAATATAGTTAAAAGAAAACAAATTTGATAGGAATAAATCATAAACAAGTCTTAAGAGAGTTGTCACAAAGGCAATTATAAAAACCTAACAGCGAAGTTTAAAAAAAACTGAAGTCTCCCAGTATTCAATCTTAAATTAACGATTGAGATTTAATATACTATTAAACTAAAAGAACCCTAAACTAAATTTAATATGGGCTTATAAAAAATTTAGGGTACAATATCATTGGTCATATTTCTTAAATTGTTGTTTTTAATTTAACGTAGAGAGTAATCTAAACTTGGCCACTGTTGTTATCATTCAACTACATCCCACTATTGTCAACTAGATCTTATGGCGTTTATGAAAAGCCTAATGCTCTTAATTACAATATGAAATTAACGGTAAGGGAGATACATTCAAACCAATTAATAGTAATTATATTGAACAATTATTTAGTTTTAAGTTATTAATTTATAAAATAATTTAGATCCAAACATTTTCACTAAAATTAATTTTAAACCATATTTCAACATTTTAAAAAACATCTTGTTTCAAGTAAACACATACACAAACGACAACGTACATTAAAAAAATCGGGACTTGACCCTAGTCCAATCAATCTTCAAACTGTCGAAATTCAACAGAATAAATTCAAATGTGAGTTCTAACTTCCAAGCCTGTACGCCTATTTTCCGCCCAGCCTGGCCGTTACTAAATAGGCATTCTTCTAAGTACTAATTGCCCGCTAGATTATTTCAAGTTTCGAGTGGAGCCCATTTCACTTAAATAAGAACGACGTCGTGCGAGAAGCGATAAAGGTACAAAATTTAGACTCACCACCCCCAAGAGAAGGCTCTTGAGACAACTTGTCACCAGAAACTTCCATGGCAACTGCCGGTGAAAGCTCTGTCTCGGAGAAGCCTGTGATTGTTAGGGTTAAGCGCAAGTCAAATCACTCGGCAATTGACGCTTTCTGTGAGTTGCACGCTTTCCCTTGTTTTTCGCCCTTATTCCCTATGGTTAAATTATGGTTTAATATTGTCTAGGGCTGGAGATCAATGAGAGGCCGTTGAAACGTCCGCTTTTGGATTTTGAGAAGTTGTCGATCAGTGGCGGCGGCGGCGGGTCTGGACTTGGGAAAGGTGTTGCTTTGAATTTATGTGATGAGTGTTTTTGAATGATATGGTGTGATTGTTTTGTAGTTTCTTGTTGTTTGTGGATGTTTATTCTTTAAATTGTTTTTTGTTTAGTTTCTTGAGCATTACACTCTATTTTAACGTGTTATGATAGAGGAGTTGAAGACTAGAAAAGTTTTTGTGCGGCATGTTGAGACGGTTAGCAGTTCAGATGCTACCATTGACGTTATACAGTCGTTTGTGGTATGTCTCTGATTCTCTTTGTTGCTTTAGCTTGCAAGCTGTAGAATTTTGCTTTGAGGTGTTGGAAACTGAAACATTTTAATTTTTAATGATCAATGTATGCTTTTCTTTTCAGAGTAAGTCTGATCCAAAAAGTGACGAAAGAAAACGGACCTTTAAAAAGATTGATGTAAGTATTTCTTCAGCTATCACCCAAAACAACTGAGAATTTTAACTCTTTTGCCCCTGGTCTAATTTAATGTCTACAGAAACATGGTGAGCTTCTGACTAAGGCCAAACAAAATCAGGAGGTAAGTGGTGTTGCTGACTATTTCCATTTGACCGGCAAACCTAACTCATGCAATGGCATTCATGGAACTTAGGGAGCTACTTTGTTGATTTGAGGGGAGTACAAATTTACAATGTGGTGCCTATTGTCTCTTTTTAAACTGTTGATTTTAGAGTTCCGTTCTTGATAAGCTACTTGATAATATGGCTTGCCTTACATGATTTTTATGATATGATTTTGGGTGGCAGCTTGGTCAAAATTTACATGTAGCTCATAGATTATAGTATCAGCGTTGTTATATGTTATTTTCTCAATGTAGTTGACTCTGTGTTGTGAACCATGTTACATCATGTTGGTCTTTGAATGGCTTCAATAGATATTTCTGATACCATTTAGTCAGGTCTCCTTGTTTTTTGAACACATTAATCTTTCAAGTGACACCTGTAATGAATTTGTCTAGGTTCTTCTTGTTACTATGTTATATGTATAATCAACTCATCCAGGCGATTCTAAGAACAAAATGACCTTTCTCAAGTAAATCTTCTTTCTCCTATGAATCTACTTGCATCCTTGGACGGTTGTTGTTTAATCCATATCCTATTTGGCCCTTTTTTTTAATTTGGAGTCCATCTATGTGTGTTTGGGATTTTCAAACAACAACACCTAGTAAAAATCTCGCTGACTCGGGAGGTCTAGGATTTCCAAAGGTGCCTAAAATAGAGGTGGAGCCTTAAACAAGTTAAAGTGCTTTTTTTTTTTCTTCCTTCCTTGATGATAGTTATTGGCAAAAAATGCTCGGTTTGAGCAAATATGGAGTCGTCGTAAGGGAGATAGGCAGGCATTGGGTGATGAAGCATTGCGTGACATGTGCCACTTTTATGATGTTGTTCGTGTGGATATTGAGGAAAAACTAAAAGAGCGACACAAGCATGAGTAAGTGATTTCACGAGGGAATTTTGTTCTTTTATTCTATTTGCATGTCCTTGATATCATAGTGATATTGTTGTAGAGCTATATCTTTGGAAGACCAGAAGATTCTCTGCAGTTATTTACCTTTACTAAGAGAGTTTATTCCAAGTGCTGCAGAAGAGATTGAATCTGATATGCATACCTACCTTTCTGAACAAGGTTGGTGCTTGCTTGATTTCATTGTAATCTCTTTTCTTGATACTTGCTTTTACTCTTCATCATTACTTCTAGTGCTTGGTTTTGGATTTGTGTCAATCATGAAGGAGCCAAAAGAAAAACAAGGATATGGTCTTAAATAATATAATTTTACTTTTCCTTTTATTATTACATTATATGATCTTAGCCATTAGAAGGGGAATATTTCATGGTTCTTGGAGAAGCTTCCATTGTCAGAGCATAGTAATCATATTCTTGAAGTCTTCCTGATGCGTCTCGGTTCTTATTCATTCTTTGCAGATGATTATGTTTATGACTACTATACTGTGAAGGATGGCATGGACATATGTGATCTGGAGGCTTCAAGCCCATTTCCTGTGTATGAAGTTATATTATTCTCTTTACAATTTTACCTTGCTCTTTACCATAATCATCATTAAAAGTGCTATATCTCCCATCCAGAGTTCAAGTTGAGGATGAGGACTTTTATGATGGACTTGATGATGAGTCTGAATTTGACAGTGAAGATTCAAATGGTAGACCAGACTTGCTACTTCCTATTCCATATTTTTGAATTCCTCCTTCCTGACACCTCTATTCTTTCTCTTTGGTTGCACTCAGTTGAAGCTCATCCACGAAATGAATATCCTGACGAGACATCTGATGAGGAAGAAGTTGGGAGTTCAACATCTAGTAATGAATCAGAAGAGCCAGAAAGTGACAGTTGTAGCACCAAATCTAATGAAATAGAAGATTTAAGGCATCACTTGTCTTTAGCTGTAGATCCATTATATGATGATGAGATTTATGACTATGTAGATGATGGAGGTGATTTTGATTGCAATGTTGACGGTGATAATTTTAGTTGTCATAGTGAGGGTGGAGATGATGAAGGTTGGGAATGAGTTTGTTGGTCGAACATTGACGTATGGACTACAGATTTTGGTTGTCTAACTTGTTCCAAGTATACCAAATTGCCGTTAATGATATGATCAATTTTTGTTAGATAATTAACTCAAACGTGTTCTGCCATGCTGTGATCAATTCTTGATACTCAAACAATGAGGTCAAAAGTCTCGTAAGTATAGTATTTTGTGATCTTTTAGTGCAGGGTATCCCTTCTGCATCCTCTCGTCGGTGAGAGAATTTTGGACCAGGTTATAAATGTCAACGGCACCCTTGTTGCTCCAAGCGATGCCTTAAGTTAATGATTTTGCATCATGAAGTTTGAACACATGGTTTTTAATTATCTGTTTTTAGACATACACGATAATACTTTCTCTTTGGTGCATAACTTTTGTCCGAAGTTAATTACATTTTGGAATTAGTTAGTAGTGAACATAAAGCATTGAAGATGGCAGTGAGGCATCCTTGATAGATTGGATAGGAAAATTGGTCAATTGTAGATTTATTCTGAATGAAACCCAAGTTTTTCAAATTTAGCTATGAACTAGGGCAAGAAACAGTTATGGAATATGTTCTTTTATCTGATTGAAATCTTGGTTTGGGTCCCTGAACACATAGATATTACCCTCTGTAATTGTGGATGGGGTATAGGTGTTTCATCTCTCCCCACCAATTCTTATAACTATCATGTTTTTCTTCTATAATGCCAAAGAGAAGGCAACAGATCTAGTGTGCCAACAACCCTGTGTTTATCTCGTTTCAACAACATTCATCCATCTAATTTCTCTGTCTCTCTCTCTCCCTGTTCCCAAAACATCCATCCACAATAATCTGTCTTTGTGGTTTGCAACTAAGACATTTTTTAATTTTATTGTCTATTTTAGGTCAAATTTTAGAAAGAAATCTAAAATTAATAGAAGAATGTTATTAACTATTACACGAGCTCACTAATGAAGATTTATAAGGAAGCTTCTAGTAATCTTGAGATGCTAATTGTTATATGTCAAAGAGACAAATTTAATTTACTTATATTTTTTCACTTTTTTTTTTACCTGTTGAAAATTAGTTATCACTCTACTTTGTTTACACTGTTACTTTTGTTGTCTTAAAGTTATTTGGTGGGGTCAATTCTAAAGTAATGTTTCGTAATTGCAAATGCTCGTAATTTAAATTTTGAGTTAATGTGTGTAATAGGTGTAAAAAAGAATTATAGCACATTTGAATTCATCCATTCTAAGAAAAGAAATAGATTGGAATGCGAAAGATTGAATGACTTGACATTTGTTCAATATAATTTAAAACTTAAAAAAAGGCATGTCATTATCAATTATTAAGTTGAATATATTTTTAATAATTTAATTTTATATGTTTACTATAATTTTTAATAGAATAAGTAGTTCTGCATATCCAATTTGCTTTGACCATATCAATTTTTTGGTATATTGGATTTAAGAGGAATCGAGTTTGATAGATGAGAGTGAATTAAAAGACAACATTTGATGAGAAAGTATTGATATGTCATAGTGCAATGAATTTAAATAATGATGATGACGAGACTTTATTGAGGTCAATGCAATTTAAGCAGATATTCGATTGAATGAAGTTTCAAATTTGTATCTTCATTTTTTTATTTTCACTTATATTTGATGCATATGTTAAATTTTATATTTGCAGTGGCATGAACTCTTGTTGTAATACTTAGAAAATCATGAATCTTTATAATTCTTTTTATTTGATGTAATTATTATTTATTATATAATGAAATGTAACATTTTAAATACTTTGTATTATTTTTAGTTTATATTTGTACAATGATAAATAATTCTTTTATATTAATTATTGTTATTATTTATACGTGAAATATGTGAAAAGTAATATTAATAGAAATAAATAGATTGTTGTTATTCTATTTGTTATAAATTTTGGAGACAACTGCTATAAAATTATAAATTACAAAATAGGATATATTGGAAGACTATTTTATAAAAATTAAAAAATATAAAAATTATTTTATAATTTTAAAAAATAACCAAAACTAACTTCGATAGTATTGGTGTAGTACCGACACGTACAAATATTCATAACATTCCCTAAACCCCTTACCTTAAGCTGGAAGAAAAATATTTTCAAACTTCCTGTCAAAAACAAGCTTTTGTGATCTTTTTGGCAGATTCTAGTACGTCTTGGCAGCTTTTGTTTGCTTTTTAAAATCAGTAAATCACAAGTTATAGTCCCACAAGAAGAATCAAAACGCTTCTGCCAATTTCCACGGTTGGAGTCACGCAAATAAGATACTGCTCTAATCTCTGGTAATGCAAACAAGAGTTCCATTCCATTTCAGAAAAAAAAAAATCAAAATCTAAATGAAATTGTGTAGGTTCCAGGTTCCCACCCAATTCAACCGAATCTGGTTGTCTTTAAACAGAGTCTGAAGGTTTATTCGGATTCTTGTAACTTTACACGCCGATGACCGTTTCCACACCCCAAGCTATCAACTTTACCATCTTCTCCAACGAATTTCATCGAGAACTTTGCCGAAAATCCAAAGACGAGTCCTTTAAAGATTTGTCCTTTAATGGCGTTTTCTGCTTCTGGTCATCAAAGCCCACCTAATTCTGTCTCCCCCATTCCAATTGACCTCTTTGTCTCCAAGAAACATCCGGGCCTTTCTCGTGGTGAACTGGGTTTTGCTGATTCTTCAGGCAACATACTTTTCAGGGCACGCAGCGTTGCTTCTTCTCCTAAAACCAGATCCAGTCGTCGGAATAAGAAAAGAATAGTTCTTGACGCCTCCGGAAATCCAATCTTCTCCATCTACCCACAAGAAGTCAGTTTTTTATCATCCCCTCTCTTCATTTATCAACTGCTCTTCCTTAGAGTGCATAGAAACTACGAAACATTGAAGAGATCGTACTCTTATATGAGTAGTGTTTGCTGAAGAAATTAATTCAATACTATTCTGCAATCTACTTCATTTTGAAAAGAAAATGTTAACTGCTTGTTGAGCAATTGTTAGGAATGCAATTTTAAAATTCTATGATCGTTCACGTATTGGGTTCAGTTGCTTACATTTGCATGTGCTTGTAACGTATATGAATTTGAATTGAACGAGC
>JAOQMS010000008.1:5782256-5814210 GCA_027563885.1 Erythroxylum longipes
ATGATCGTTCACGTATTGGGTTCAGTTGCTTACATTTGCATGTGCTTGTAACGTATATGAATTTGAATTGAACGAGCATTAGACCATTAAAATGTTCTGCAGCTGCTAACTCAAGATGGTAATTGGGCAATGATATTTGAAAGTTTTGAATGTATTTTAGAGAATGCTGTAGGTACTATGAGAGAAAATTTTACCATCTTCATCCCGTAGTTATTGGAACTAGCAGTAATTGCCAATTTATGAACATTCGTAGCATAGAAGCTAAATTGAAGCAAGCTCTACAGTTTCCAAATTTGTTACCTTAAGTAGCCCACTTTTATAACTGCCTTTCTAGATAAGGTTTTTGAGCAGATTTTGGATAGCAAGAAAGCTTTCAGTTTTTGACATCACTTGAAAAGTAACTTCCTATCCCTATGCTTTAGAATGGATCTTGGCAAGCTTTTAAATGGGCTGATGGAGGGGACAAGGACTTGGTGTTTAGAGTGCAAAGGACATTGAATAACTTCACTAGAACTGAGCTAGAGGTCTTTCTTGTGGGAGAAACTGCTGAGGAGCCAGTGGCCGACTTTAAAGTGATAGGTTTTCCATTCCAAAGATCTTGTACCATATATAGAGGCGATTCTATTCTTGCCCAGGTACTCCCAATGATCACTTGTATCTCAAGTATTGGATAATAACTATATTGTCTCTGTTTAAAAAAATGAAGTGTTCCTTACAACCATCAGGTATCCTTGTCAATAACTACTACGCTTTCATAGCATGAAAAACTTTTGCAGTATTCTTCGAGTATAATAGTTATTCTTTTGCTTCTAGGTATTCTTACAATGACTTGGTAGATTGCAGTAGCTTGTACTAGATCTCAGATTTTCATAGCTCAATGAAATTGTTGACTGTTGTCTACGTTGAGTTGATTAAAGTCTTCTTTTCTCGTATACACTCATTTATAGCACCTGTTAAAGTTTTTGTATTCTAGCGTTTTTTCTTCATCTCCTTGCTCTTTTCAATATACTTCAAGAAAGATTGCATAATTGTGCATAAAAACGTTGACTTTATTGTCTTCAGTACTCATTTCCTTATTGGAGGCTGACGTGAAAATCTGCTTATGAAGTCTCACCTAAAGTTTTGAACTTGTTTATTGCTTCTTTGAAGTGATTAAGGAAAAAAAACACGCTTATCGAATGCACAATTAGGAACATACATACTAGTTTGTGATGGATTAAATTATATCTGGTCCACAATTTAAGCTTTGGAGATGTTCCAAGAGTCGATACCAGTTTACTCTTGAGACCTCATCTGACGCTGAAACTCTTATCTATGTTTGTTTCATCATAATTTGCTCTTTTCACATCTGACAACATACGGCCGACTTACTTCACAGTTGGTGCATATGCTTTGACGCCTAGCTTTACAGCTTGCTCTTGCAAAATCATGCAATTAGATTACTTCTGAAACTGTGTCAAACATGTTTTCCTTGCCAAATCAGTTTCCAGAATATTACTTTTCATGTGCACTTTAGATTAATTGGCTTGTAGATATTGAAGAGACTTTACTTTTTACATTTGATGCAGACCAGTCTCATGTACAAGCTTCACCAGATTTTTGTTGGGAGGAGTAAATTCCGATTAACCATATTTCCTGCTGGTGTGGATACTAGATTGATTGTGGCTTTGACAGTAATATTCTTGAATTCATGAATATGGTTCAACTAATATTCCATTAATGTTCAAACTTTATTGAGGTTGTGTCTACACCTAATTTCTATGTTGTTTTCCCTTTTTTTGCTTGTGATGTTAAAAGCATATGTGCTTTCTTCTTGTTATTAATTTTATGCTTTCCCTTGTTTGCATTAGTTCAAGCTTGTTGGAAGCAGTCTCTATGAACTTGCAACTATTATTTTGCTCTAAGCTTTTCATATTTATAGGAATTAAGAATTTTCAATGATGTGATGTGAATCTTCAGGTATTATATCCATAATAAAAGCTTATTATTTAGTAACTTTTGGCAATAATCTTAATCTTTGTTTTCTAGATCAAAACTAGAAAGCCACTCCATATTGAAAATTCGATTAAATCTTACTGTTACAGTGTAGATAAATTTATTTTAGAGCCTCCAAAAAGAAATTGCGTAGTTAATTAATAGTTTTTATAGAAATATTAAAAATTGCAAAAGATGGTAATGGGTTGAACCGTCTAAAAATTAGGCATACGATGCGAGCTCGAACTCAATCAGGCTTAGACATCCTAAAATTCAATCGGGTCGGGCTAAAAATTAGGCACACGACTCGAGTCCGTTTCGAATTCGATTAGATTTAGGCAACCTGAAACTTGCTCGGGCTCAAATTTAACTCGGTTATTTTTATATAATATTTAAAAAATAATATCATTTTGTTTATAATGATATTTTTTCTTAAATTTTGAGTTTTGGGTCAAGTCAAATTGGATAATCAAAATTAGACCCCAAGTTTGATTGAACTAAGTTGGGGTTTAATTGCCGGGCCTATCTATTTACAATAAAAATATATGTTTATTATATAAAATTGCATTAGCTATTTGTTCATTTTGGTAATTAATCTTCTTACGCTGAGGTAGCCAAGGTCCAAAAACTAAAAGTATAATGTTTAAATAGCAGGAGGTCAAATCGTCATTATCGTTTTTTATTTAAAACAACTAATCTAGATGATGTAAAAATTGTAATATATTTATACGTTATACTAGTGAACCTTGTTAAAAATAAATAACAGTAAAATTGTAATTAAAAATTTTATAAATTGTAAACTGTAAAATTTAAATTTTATTGCTACAATTATCTCAAATAATTATTAAAAAATAAAATAATCAATTCAGTAAGATAGTGAATTAATCCAATATTACTAATCTAACAATTCGACTTAATTCTTAAACTAAATCACATTAATTAAATCTAATTTATATTAATAATTAAAAATAATTATAATAAATTATTAACTTGAATAAAATTTAATTAATTTAATTTGAATTTAGAAATGAGATAAATCATATAATAAATAATATCTAATTAGTTCATATATATTATATTTATATTTATATTTTTAACTAAAATTTATTATTATTTTTGAAATAGACTTTTTTAAAATTCTTACAACGTAGTTACTTCAATGTCCGAAATTTATTTACGGAACTCAAATAAGTCAGGCATGAATTTGGCCGACCCATATCCTTCGCGGAACTGACGCATCGGGCGGTCCTTAACACCAAATTTACGTGGCGGTCTCTAACTCGCGACTCCACTTGACGCTACTGGTCTCTCCTGTAACCAAAACCTAACCATCTCCACAGTGAAGCTTCGATCACTGCGGAGAAGAGGATGCGAAATTAGGGTTTGTTTTGTACAGTTAGGGTTTAGGTTTTTTGAAGAAGAACCAGCAGGAAAAAGTCGTGTCATTGCGGTAGCGAGCGCTAACAAGAATGGGGAGACCGAAGGGAGAAGGTGGCAGGAGCAAGTCACGACCTTCAAGCAGCAGGTAGCGTCTATGTCCTTAAATTCTCCCTGTTTTTTTGTTTTTGTTTAATGTTTCAATTTCAACGATTGAAAATGGAAATTGATCTCGGCGTTAACTTGTGAGATGTTTCGTGTTGTATAGCCTCGCCGCTTCTTTGTTGCCATCGGGTTCTGTGGCCACCGCTGGGTTCGGTGGCTACGTGGGTGGCTCCCGGATTGAGACATCTCTCGCTCGCGAAGAATCTGCTACCTTCTTGGTGAACCTTCATGATATTTTCTCCTGATTTTCTGATTTTTAATTGATAATTTAGTTATTATTGTAACTACTGCTACTACTAAATTGGAGTATTATAATTGGCACGAGACTGCACGATGGATTATGGAGCTTTCTTACTTATTGGGTGCTGTCTTTTGGTTTTTGGAAAATTTAGGACATAGACAGTGAAGTGGCGCAGCATTTGAAGAGGTTGGCCAGGAAGGATCCTGTTACCAAGGTTTATTCTTTCTTTTTTTTTTCTCCTGATCTTTAGTTAGTTACAAGTACTTAAATAGGTTGTGGTTGTTTGTTTCTAATTCTCTTTGAGGCCTTTTAACAGCTTAAAGCTCTCCAATCTTTATCTCTTCTGTTCAAGGAAAAGCCTGCAAAGGACATAGTGCTAATTATTCCTCAATGGGTATGCGCCATATGTTTTGTCTTGTGCTTTCAAGTCTTTCTACAAATGTTGGGTGATGTATACGTGTTGTATTAAGCAGAGAAAAGAAGATTGACAAAGAGAGGGCTTTTAGTATTGCCTAATATTGTAGACATAGGTCATCTCTAATCTTTCCTGTCATATAATTGCTATGATACTTCAGCAGGGGCTTATTAATTTGGTTAATGATAGTGCTTGAATCAGGAAGAAACATAAAACTAGGATGATGAACCCAAAAACAAAATGAGGGACTTGATGTGCCAAAAAACGTGTCATTATTTATACTCTATTTTTGTTTATCTCAAGAGATTCCTAAATTGTTATTGGCAAGGTTTATGGGTTGTCTGTTTTCCTATCTTTAGTTTAAACTTCGTTAAGGTCATGTATCTTTAAGTATAGAATTCATTGAGATTCGTTTTGTATTAGATACAGAATCTAACTTCCAGATGTATTTAGAGGCAAAGAAAATTCAAGCTGAACTTAATCTCCATTAGTCATTGATTCTGGTAGAAAATGACTTCACATGAAAGTAACAATTGGAGCTTCTGTGTTGGTTCATTTTTGAAATTATGCTTCAGACTTGTTTAGGACTTGACTATCATTGTTATGGCATGTTATGTACAATCTCATTAAATAATTAACCTGTTGCCTTTTCTATGTAAATTATACAAAATTTCTTCTTTAATTAATTTATCGGTTTTTGATTCCCTTTTCAGGCCTTTGAGTACAGAAGGCTATTATTGGACTTTAACAGAGATGTTCGCCGAGCCACTCATGAAACGATGACCAATCTTGTAATGTCTGTTGGGTATGATAATTCCTTCCCTATCAAAATAAACATTTTTAATTCAACATCGTCAAAACATAATGCCCTGGAAATACAACCAAATGACAATCTTGAGTTGTAAGTTGACAAGAAAAACTATTGCTAAAGCCTTTAGTCTACTAGCTGTTTTGCAGCTTGTCATTTTGTTTTGGCTCTTATTTTCTCCAATTCTTGTTCTTATTATTATTGAATTCATAAACTTTATTGTTGCTACATTCATAGTGGAAAATATGTTGTGCAGAAGAGATTTAGCTCCACATCTGAAATCTTTGGTGGGACCTTGGTGGTTTTCTCAGTTCGATCCAGTTTCTGAAGTTGCTCTAGCTGCAAAGCAATCATTACAGGTGCCATTACTCATTAACATTGGGGATTTCGCTATTTATCACCTAACACAATAGATTGAGTTCTGAGGGATTGAATATAGTTGCTGTTTGTTCGTTGTGTGGATGGAATGATTAATTGAATTTTAGTTTCAACTTAACGTCATCTACGCTAACTTGAATAACGTGTAATTTTTCTTTAATATGCAAATGTCTAGAAACTAAATTGCTTATGGGAGTAGGGTCATGAAAATTAAACAATTGAGTTGATCGAGATTTATATAATCTAGAGCCAATCTTCTTGATTACTTCCTATGGAATTCCCTTTGTTGCTTAAAACTCCCCTACTACCTTCATCTCCGACACACAGAAAAAATAATGAAGAGAAACTATGAAAAATAATTTAGAAGTGTCTAGTTCTGTAGGTATTGTACACAATTTAGCATTTTAATGCTTCTATTCAATGAATTTTGTGCGTAATTGTCTACTTGTGAAACGGTCATGTATATTTTGTGTTCAACAGGTAGCATTTCCATCACAGGAGAAAAGATTAGATGCTCTCATTTTATGTGCATCTGAGATCTTTGTGTATTTGGAAGAAAATCTGAAGCTTAAACCAGAAAGTATGTCAGACAAGACAGCTCCTTCAGATGAGCTGGAAGACATGCACCGGCAGGTCTGTTGGTTGAGTAATCATGGCCAATTTGCAAAAATGTAGCTCATAGTTAATAATTTCTAGTTCCATTGAGGAAAACGCACCTAACTTAACTGTTTTATCACACTGAGTTAATATAGAGTGTCTTAAAAAATGTGTGCAATCTTTTATATATTAAAGGATGACGGTTTCAAACTACCAAATACTCTTTTAATGATTTAGAGGAGAGATTTTTTTTTTTTTTGGGAAAAGGTTGGATTATAAAGTGTAGAATCATGGAAATGAAGAGAGGATAAACTTTACTATTGTTTTGTTACTAGAGATAACAGAAAGAGTAGTTGGGTATTGTAGTTGGCAACAGTCCCTATTCTTCTTTTTCAGAATTTCTGCGGCTTAAGAGCAAGATTGTTTTTTTTAACCTTTTGCTTCATGTAGATGCTTGCACTCGTTGTCTCTTTCATTTTAATTTTCATAATTTTTTTAGCTATAGTTACATGTATGGCAAAGCTCTCATGGAACCAGTACCCATATTTAATTTGGAATTCACCCTGTAACTTTTAGCATTTTTATCATTTTCCAGTTGTCTGCCACTGAAATATGTTGGATGGATTAGAGTCATTTTAAGGATGACTTTTTTTTTTCCTTTTCTTTCTAACAAATTGATACTCTTTTTCGAATTTGTTTGAAGAATCCATGGTTTTATTGGTTACGGATGGATTGTACCATTCTTTTGGCAGTTTTGGCTGTCATTGCTGAGTCTGGCTTAGGCATTAGTTATATTTGGCCCTATTGGAACAGTTATGGCTAACTGCTTTCTGATTTCTTTTTCTTTTGACAAGATTTAGCTGTTTTGAATCTGCAGAAAAATCATCTCCCAATTACTCTTGTAAAACATGCCCTATGAGAAGACATACAATAGATCCTTTTCATGTATTTTGTACTTCAAATTTCAGTTATTAGCATTGAATATATCTAAACTTCTGGAAATATTCATATTATAACTGACAGAATCCCTTAATTTTGATCCTACTATGCCACAAAAGTATCACACTAAATAATACAGTCCAGTCTTTGTTTTTTCATGACCTTTTTGGAGCCACTCGCAATATTTTGTATAGTAAGCTTTTTGTTTATCTGATGAAGTCCCCAGTTCTGATTGTTTCTTTGTTTTTAGGTGATATCCTCATCATTACTGGCATTGTCAACTCTTCTTGATGTTTTGATACAACCTCAGAGGCCTGGTTTTGAGAAGATAGCTGCAGAATCAAAGAATGCTTCTAAAGCTAGGACGACTGCTGTTTCTTTTGCTGAAAAATTATTCTCGTCACCTAAATATTTTATTGATTTTCTAAAGTCCCAAAGCCCTGCAATCCGGTCAGCTACGTATTCTGTGTTAAAGAGCTTTATTAAAAGCGTTCCTCATGCTTTTGGTGAAGGGACTATCAAAATAGTTGCTACTGCCGTCCTCGGTGCTTTTCAGGAAAAAGATCGTGCTTGCCATTCATCAATGTGGGAGGCAATATTATTATTTTCAAAACAATTTCCTGAGAGTTGGAATTTACTGAATGTTCAGAAAGTTGTACTTAGTCGGTTATGGAATTTTCTTAAGAATGGGTGCTTTGGATCTCAGCAGATCTCATATCCAGCTTTAATTTTATTTCTAAACATCATTCCCCCCAAAACAGTTGCAGTGGAGAAGTTTTTTCATGATTTTTTCCATAATCTATGGGAAGGAAGGAGCCTGGCATATTCAGCAAGTGCTGATTATCAAGCTCTCTTTCAGGCCTTTAAGGAATGCTTTCTTTGGGGACTACAGAACGCATCTAGGTGCTTGGTTGTTCTCTTCAACAATCTCTTATTTTGTATTCAGTTGCTTTCATATTTCTTTTTGGCTGTCTGGTTTCCTAATTAGCTTTCTTGGTGCCAGATATTTTGATGATCTGGATTCAATACGTCAATTTCAATTTACTCTTGTTCAAAGTATCCTTGTCAAGCTTTTATGGAAAGAATACCTATTTTGCATCTATTTGAGGAATTTTGAAAAAGAGCCCTTCGAAACCTCTGGTGATTACTCAAATTACAGATTACAACAAAAGACAGTAACGTCTATGAATGTGAAGTACTCTATGGGTTTTGTACAAGAGCTGGGAAAGTGTATCGTTGGAATGCTTTCTGGAATGAATTCAATTGACATTGATCTGCCCTCTAATGTATGTGTGGCGTTCAAGGATGACATCGTAGGTTTCTTTCAGCAAAGTGAGAACTCAGAAAGAAGTACTGAAGTAGAACAACTAATTAGACTTTTGCCATTATTAGAACAACATGCAGCACAAACAGGGGAAATGTGGCCTGTGGATTATCTCATTGGACCAGTCTTGGCTGAGTCTTTTCCATTAATAAGATCTACTGTAAGTTACTTAACTATTTGTGCTATGAACACCATTATTTTTTATTTAAAATCAGCCTCATAATAGGCTATTACTGAATTTGTTAGTTATTTTGGTGAAAGAAGATAATTGAGTTTTTTGGTTGGTTGGAGTTGGTTGCATTGGGAAATGTAAACATTGAGAAATGTTCTCTTGTTTGTGTGTCCTTAGCCTCAGCTTTAGGGTAAATTGGAGTTGGAAAAATGTTTAAGGATTATATGCACTTAGATTAATTGTGCTGGAGTTAAGATTTTGGGTACTTGCGGCCTTTATTCTGGGAGTTAACTTGTATCTATTTGATTTCAGGATAACCCAGATGGTGTGAGACTTCTGTCAGTTGCGGTTACATTATTTGGAGCACGCAAGATTGTCCACAATCTTTCAATCTGCAATGAAGAACATCCCTTTTCTCTTCCCAAGGACACAGATAAAGAATTTCATGCCGAGAATTTCATGCAAGTATTTAAACAGACATTTGTTCCGTGGTGTTTGATTGGATATAATTGCTCTACCAGCTATCGACTTGACCTGTTGCTTGCATTGCTTGATGATGATGAATGTTTCGCTGAGCAGTGGTGTACAGTTATATCCTTTGCTACTGCTCAAGATAGTTCTAGAGCTCAGAATGAGTCCCCAGAATTTGACCACTTAATTCCTTTGGCAGTGCTTCTAGAGAAAGTAAGAGTTGAAATTACTAGGAGGAAAGTGACAAAAGATTCTAACCCAGAACACTGGTCTAACCCAGAACACTGGCATTGCCAGCCTCTTGAAACAGTTTCTATTGCCTGTTTATCTTTCCCATCCAGAACTGCTGCTCAGCTTCTATGGTATGTGGTTGGAGTGTTTTTAGTGATTAAATTCTAGAGGAAAGTAATTAGAACAATTGTATTATGGAAGCATTTACATTAGATGCAGTTATCCATGTAAGAACATATAACCAACCAACATTTTGATGCTCATATTGGAAGTTTTGATTTAAGTAAATTATGTGGTTTTAAGTTTCCATGGTCTAGGAAGTATATTGTGTTTTATTAGAGAACTTAATTTGCAAGTATATATCCTTGGTAATTCCTCAGTTGTTCTGTTTGCCACCATAGGCCTGCTATGGGCGATCTTGAGGTTGGGTCTCTCTTGTTGCTTGTTTCACTTTTTCTGCTCCTTCATCAAGTGTTTATAGAAAATTTTTTGAAGTGTTTGTGCTTGGCAATATGTTCTATTCGCATGCAAAAGATGTCTTGACACTCCTTGGGGTAACATTTATTACCCTTAGTGTGCTAAAACTTCACTTATCTTTCAGTAATGATTACATAGCTTGGTTGGTTGTCTGATATTTTTACTGCATGAATTAATATGTTTTTGTATCTGAACTGAATGGGAATTACTTGTGCATATATGACATCCTAGTTCCTATAACAGAAAGGGCTAAGTTGGCTTTAGCCTTTTGTTCTGATTTCTAGTTTGTGATAACTTTTAATGTCCGAATATGCAGTGCTGTTTTTGGTGATTCAAGAGAAGGAGATCAATTTTCATTTGTTTCCAGAGAGACAACAGTTCTGATATTTAAAGAGGTTTTCAAAATGTTGCTTGGTTTTATTTATGAATCCTCCTTAAGTTCGGTCAGGGATTCAGGTTCTTTGTTATTTGATGGACCAAGCCCCTTCACTGCAAACAGCAACAGCTCATTCACTACAGCTGAGATGGCTCAGTTTGCTCTTCAAGTACTCGGCCGTAGCATATTTTCCTTAAACACACTCAGTGAGGATACTGTGCTGGTTTCAGGTATCCTGGCTTCGGTATTTATTATAGACTGGGAGCATAGCATGATGACAATAGATGATATGCTTGATGAAGAATCACAGGCACAAGTAAAGGGTAGGTTAAATTTTGGTGAATCTTTACATGGTTTCCGTTGTACAATAACTGAAGAATTCTGGAAGGGTCTCGACATTGAAAATCGTAAGAGGTTGGGGAGTATCTTGGTTAATTTCATTAGGTCTGTTATCTTCAAGGAGCCTAAGCTTAATGCAAATAAGATCACAGTTTTCTGCTGTTCATGGATGCTTGATATTCTAGCATGTCTGTGTCATGATCAAAATGAGGAGCAGAATCTATTGGGCCAGCTACTAAGCAAGAGTGATGCGTGGCCATCATGGATCGTTCCTGATTTCAACACCTCAAACAGTTCTGCCACTATATTTTCTGAAGATGATTCTGTTGCTGGATGTGTGAGTGACTATCTGGTTATTATTTCCTTTACCATTTGTCAATTTGGATTCTGGTGCTGCATCTTGTTTTAGATTCTTCTTGTTTTCTGTGCTCCATTTGTCTCCTTGCTTTTCGTTTCTAGCCTTAATTCCGCCTACAACTAGAAGGTCAATTTGGGCTGTACCCTGAGCATGGACATTTTAGGCTAACTTGTTCATGTAATAGTTATGGATAAGTTCGGGAGCTAACGGTACAAAGTTACTTTCATCCAACCCAATTTTATAACAAACTGTGTGCAATTTATGGAAGTTTCTTCATGAAATTATGACAGAGAAGGGATCATCCATGTTTTCATTTGTGCTTTAACATAGGAAAGAAGGTTCGCGAAGTTAGGGGGTAAAACGTTATGACCTGTTGTCTTGATAGTAAGAACAACTGTTAGATCAGTCAATTTTAGGTCAAATGAGAAATGTAAAATGTTCAATAGCAATGTGTCACATCTAAACCTTTCCGTAATAAATATGCCCATATACCGCATACATCAAAATCCCTTGTCCAGAGGACAGTTTTGGGTATTCATTGTGTGGCATTGTTATGTTCTTGCATTGAATTCCTTCTGCCTGTTGAAAATGGTACGTTTGATACTTTTGTGATGCTAAATTTAGGGACTACTTTCAATATTATCATCAAGTATTAACTTGACGTAATGACTCACAAATTGCAATTAAATTCCAAGTGCAGGCATCTGGAAACCTCAAGCTTGTTTCAGTGATTGACAAGCTAATCTCAAAGATTGGGATTCAGAGAATTATTGCTGGTATTGTTGAACAAGGTGCTTCTCTGCCAAATGACCTGACAAATGAAAATTTCACTTCTCGACCCTGGCTTGCAGCTGAAATATTATGTTCATGGAAATGGCCTGGTGGAAGTGCTATTGGTTCTTTCTTGCCCCAACTGGGTGTCTTTGCTAAGAAAGAGATTTATCCTTTCAAAGAAAGCTTCCTAGATTCTGTCTTCAACATCCTACTCAATGGTGCACTTGTTCATGGAGAATGTAATACTAGAAGTCCATTTGTTCTATGTCCTGCTTTGGGCGAGGGATTGGAAAGCATTGAAGATCCATTCTTGAGAGCTCTTCTATCTCTTCTTATAACTTTGTTGAAAGACAATATATGGGATGCAGTAAAAGCTGAGGAGATCTTTAAAATGCTCACTGATAAGCTTTACATAGGTGAAGCAATAAGTCGGAACTGTTTGAGAATTCTTCCTCCGATTATCTATATTCTTGTGCAAACAATATGCCAGAAAAGCTCCACATCCGGTGAATCTACTGTAGATAGGGAACTTGATTATTTGGGAGAAAATCTTATACAAGATACTGTTGAGCGATGGCTGCAAAGAATTCTGTCATTCCCACCTTTAGTTATATGGGAAGCAGGACAAGGTACGGACATGCTTTGTGTGCAGCAATCATTCTGCATTTATAGTGTTATCCTCTTAATTTGGACAATCATATATCAGAATTGAAACTGAATCAACTGCAGGCCTGGTCGTTTTAGGCTTTTTTTTTTTCCCTTTCTTTCCCCTTTGGGCATGCCACACTGCATTACTGTTGAACAGACTTTATTGATTTTTTTCATTTCCCTTCTCATTTTGACTTATGTACATATGCTTTGGTTGGAGGTGGGACAGGCTGCAGAGTTTTATTTGAGCTCAGATAGCATTGAGCATCCTCTGCTTTGTCACCCCCTCTATCTTATAGGGATCTTTTGTTATTCTTCATATTTAATGGTACGTTTGTTCCTCCGCTTATGATTGTGCTTTTGTATTGATTTTTTGTTTCTTTGTCGTCACAGAGATGGAAGAGTGGTTCTGGCTGGTTGTTATGTGTTATCCCTTGAGTGCATCAAGTGGAACAAGAGCAGTGAAGCTTGAGAGAAGTATAAGCCATGAAGAGAAAGTACTCATTCTTGAGTTATTCCAAAAGCAAAGACAAATTGCTTGTGCATCAGTGACAACTAGTCAGTTGATGCTGTCAGAGTTGATGGTAATTTCTGTTGGTTATTGCTGGAAAGAATTTGGTGAGGAAGATTGGGAGTTTTTTTTCTCGCAATCGAGGTCTTGGATTCAGTCAACTGTTGTAGTGATGGAGGAATTCACAGAGAATGTGAATGATATTATTAGCAGCAGCTCTGCTTCTGGAAGTTTTGAAATTCATAAGATCCTAGAGCAGAATGTTTTGACCTCAGACCTTTCTGTCCTTGTTGCTATCAATGCCTTAGAATCATTTTCTTTGCTTAGTGGAGTTATGGGGTTCGAAAAATCAGCTGTTATTGATGTGGAGCCTCAAGGAAGAGGGAGATGGGATTCAATGAGAGATCGAATACTAGAAGGAATTCTTCGCCTTTTCTTTTGCACGGGCATTGCTGAAGCCATAGCAAGCTCCTATGGTCATGAAGCAGCATCTCTTGTGGCCATATCTCGCCTTGATAATCAGTATTTCTGGGAGTTGGTTGCTTCACATGTTATTCAGTCACCACCACGTTGTAGAGATAGAGCCGTTAAATCAGTTGAATTTTGGGGTTTAAGTAAAGGGGCCACCAGCTCTTTGTATGCAGTTCTGTTTTCCTCAGTTCCAATTCCATCATTACAGTTTGCTGCTTATGTTATTCTCTCATCTGAACCATTTTCCCAGTGGGCTATCTTTGAAGAAGAAGCTACAGGTTCTTTGAATAATAATAGTCATGGTGACCAGGAGACTTGTGGTCTTGAATTGCCATCAGAAAAAAATGTCCATTTGAAGGAGGAATTGTTGGGAATGATCGAAAAGTTACCCCATGAGATTCTTGAAATGGAGTTTGTGGCAAGAGAGCAGGTGAATATGCCTTATTAGTGCTGGTACCTTTTTATGCTTTATATGTTGCAGCCTTCTTTTTCTAATGTCAATGTCCTCAAATTCTCAGGTGAATGTCTTTCTTGCTTGGTCGTTGTTGCTATCACACTTACGGTCATTGCCATCGTTATCACCTGAAAGGGAGCGATTGGTCCAGTATGTGCAAGATTCTGCTTGCCCACTAATATTAGATTGCATTTTACAACATATTCCTTTAGAATTATGCATGTTACATGTTTCGAAAAAGAAAGATATAGCTCTTCTAGATGGTGTGCCAGAAGCTGCAAGTGCAGCAACACATGCCATCAAAACAGGCTCATTGCTGTTTGCTGTGGAATCTCTTTGGCCTATTGAATTGCAAAAGATGTCTTCTCTTGCTGGAGCATTATTTGGTTTGATGCTGCAAGTTCTTCCTGCTTATGTTCGAGAGTGGTTCACTGAAATACGTGACCGTTCCAAATCATCTCAAGTTGAGTCATTTACGAGGATGTGGTGCAGCCCTCCTCTAATCGTGAATGAACTCTCTCAGGTTTGTTTAAACTGGAAATATTTATCGAATTGGTGTTTTCACTTGTATATATTGTACTTCTTAATGGCAATTGCCATGTTCCAGTATCCCTGATCCCCAGAACCTGATTTTCACTTGGACATGAAATTAAATGCTTCTCATTATATTGCAATTGAGTTGCTATTGGAAGTTTGTGTGAACCATCTTTCTGGCACCTATATTTGTTTTAGTCAATTATATACATCATATCTCTTGGTATTACCCTTTCAGTCAGTGATGATAAGAGTGCTAAAGCAAAACCAGCTTGGCATTCTTTGTAGTGATTGTATTGAAGCAGTGACATTTTGTTCTTGATGCAGATAAAAAATGCCAATTTTGCTGATGAGAACTTTTCAGTGAGTGTAAGCAAGTCAGCAAATGAGGTTGTTGCTACATATATGAAGGATGAGACTGGAATGGATCTGGTTATTCGTCTTCCTGTGTCTTACCCTTTACGTGCTGTGGATGTTGAATGTATGAGAAGCCTAGGCATTAGTGAGGTGAAGCAAAGGAAATGGCTGATGTCAATGATGATGTTTGTCCGAAATCAGGTATTTGCTACATATGCCACTGTTTTGTGTTATGTTTTTAAAGTGATTGTTATCCTGGTTAAGGTGGTACTGGTCTTGGATTATGAGCTTCTAGCTTGTCCTGTGAATGTGGAAGGTTGCCAAAAAATGATTACATTGCAAAGAATTCGTGGAATGAGACGTAGGATGTTGAAGTGGAAAAGAAAATGAGGATAAACTAACACATCACTGTAGGTTTCCCAACAAAGATGCATTTAGTTCTTGGAAGACGTTTAAAATTTTTTAGAAGATTCAGCATTGTTAATTAGCCATATGAGAAACCATTCAACTCAAAAACTTGAGCTGTTGGGTGAGACTCACAAGTGAATAAGCCATTTATAGCAAATAAATCAATTATAGATTTGCATTCTAATTAAAAGTAATTAAAAATAATTAGCAGAACTTTGATGTTCAATTAGGAAGATCTACAAATCAAGAGCTAAGAAAGTAGTGGTGGTTATATGTATCACCAAGCCTTATTTATGAACTAATTATGTTTGGACAACATTAATTATGAATTGGCGTGAAAGCATGATATGAATTGAGAATTTCTGTTTGAAGATTTTTAGAAGTGATGATTCTTCTCTTATGTAGAATGGGGCTTTGGCTGAAGCCATTCGAATATGGAAGAGCAATTTTGACAAGGAATTTGAAGGTGTTGAGGAATGCCCTATATGTTACAGTGTCATCCATACTTCAAACCATAGCCTTCCTCGTCTTGCATGCAGGACTTGCAAGCATAAGTTCCATTCTGCCTGCCTGTACAAGTGGTTCTCAACCTCTCACAAATCATCATGCCCGTTATGCCAATCTCCATTCTGATACACTTCAATGATCAACATGGTCCATCCTGAAGCCAAAGTGACAGCAGCAACTACAGTGCAGAACTTTAAGAGATTACCCATTGCCATAGCCTCAGTTGCTCGCTGGAGCATATCGTCGTGGCTAAGGCCCTTGGCTGTGTGATCATCGGCAGAATCGATGACAATACAGCGCACATTGGTGATGCAACATTTTGCCTAGCTGACTGGAGGCAACGACACACAAGCCCTGAACTCCCAACGAGACTCTAGAAGGCAATAGGAATGAAGATTTACGGTACATGAAATTTGGAAACAAAAAGTCAATAGAACGATGCTATGTAATCAATAGTTAGTATGTTCATAAAATTTTAATGATAATTTTCTGTTGCTTATTGGCGTTAATAAATAGTTCTGGAATTTTTGTCCTGAAGCAGTCATCTTCAAAGTTCATTATGTTTCAGTTGATCATGTTTCCTTGCGTATCCATACTTGTAGGAGATGTAACCGCTTGTGATATTAAAATCTGCATGGAAAATGTCTCGAGTTGTTGATAAACTTGATTCAAGCATTACAAGCGTTGAAGTTAACCGGGATTAGAATGCTTTGAATGGTTATCCATATGTGCACATATGTCAACATGACCTTCGTTTGAAAGTATTATTAGATGGAACAGCTATAACATGTGTTAATAATACATAGTGCATACTCGAACTACAAGAATTCTCTGTTCTAGCAAGTCTACGACATTCATGAAAATGCTATTGATTTGTTCTAGCATCAAAATTGCCTGCATCATCTTGAGGATAAAAAATTGCAATTTTTCAATCCTAAATTGAGTAAAGAAAGTAATTTGCCAAATTGGCATTTGGGATTCTTGAAAAACATCAAGTGCAAGGTGGATGAGAAGCACAGGACCACAGAACACGTGAACTCCACTGGTGAAACAAAGAAGCCATCTTGAAAAGGTCATCGGATAAGAGGAACTAAGGACCTCATTTCTGCTCCGTTTCCATTGCACAAATAGTATACTTTCTTCCATTTGTCCTCTGAAAATGCTTCATGACGTATTAGTCTTTGTCTGCCACAAAATTAACATTTGAGATGTGAACCAAATATCAATGCCCTACGTTATCCTTATTTACAAACTGGGACCTTGCTTCCCATACCTCAGGTAATAATGGGAGACGGCATCTGCTTCATCTAAACTGTAGCGAGGTAAATTGACACGAGCATCTGCAGGAACGTCAGGCAAGTCTTGACGCAACTTGCCAACTGCTGTTGAATGAGAAAAAGCACCCACCATCATCTCGTTATGCATCATAGACCTAAAAGCATTTACCTGCGGAAGATGAAAAACAACAGATATGTTGCATATGAACTGACTTCCATCAAGGCTGCATTATTAGCAAAATAAACAACTGAACTATGAGTAGCAGGGAATCAAATATCAGAAAGTTAACTCCTTAGAAGATAAGAATGTGCATTAATTCAACCAATGTTGCAAATAATTATGTTATCATGCAGACAATTGACACAATGACAAGAATGAATTATGATGCAGAATTTGAAGCTAACCATTGCAAGTTCTCTAGCATGGATTGGTTGGCAAGATTTCATGGTTACTGGCTCCTCGTGCTTGCTGAATGTAAACCAGCTATTATACTGGACAGATAACAGCTTGGAGTAAATCAAGGGATATTTCAAAACAAAAACAAGAGGACCCTAAATTATAGTATGTTCTAACTGCTAAATATGCAATACAAGGATTTAAATTGAAGCAAATCTCTTACTTGGTCAATTGCAATAAGCACAGGTACGTCTTTCACAAGTGACAACTCCTTCCTCAAGCGCACAAGGACTCCAACAGCTGCTTGTGTGTACTTGATTCCTATTTGAATGAGGTCATATAAAGTTGAACCTTCAGGCACTGGCATGGATTCCACTCCTTTCATCAATCCAACACCAGCACCTTCTCCCAATGGAACAGGATCAACTATATGGCATTGTAATTGCATCAAGCGAGACTCGTTGTATTTCAAAAAGTCCTGGGTTGAAACATACATCATAAAGAAACACAATCCCATGTGTGAATATTCTTAATGTCATTGCATATATGTTAGTAAAAGGACTATTGTAAGATACTCCAACATAGTATAATGAACTAGGAAACCAAGCAAATCAGGATTTTTTTTTTCTTTTGCCATTATTTATTTCTCCATTTGGTTGATTGAAATGGAACCAATTCATCTGTGAACCAGAATTGGGATTACAACTTCCAGACACATATGAGTAAAAGGTTCCACCCTGATAAGAGTATAATCACTTAATATCAATTACTAATTCATAAATGAACGGCATAATCTAAATGCCAAAATGAAAGAGGATATAAAGATTGGATAACTTCTTGAGGGAAACAATAACCCATTGAACCATAAAATTCTCAAATTGCTTAGAGCTAATAGAAAGAGCTCAATATTCTTGCCTTAAGAACGTTAAAAGCCTGATCTGGTGTATCCCATAGACCTGTTTGTGGATTCCTATAGAAATATCCTCCATGTGTCCATTCTCGTCCTTGGGGCAAATATAAAACTAACCAACCTTCGTCACGAGCCCAATGAACAAACATGGCAAGTGTAATACTCTTTCCACACCCGACAGGACCATCCAACACAATTTGTTTCCTAACTTTTACACCTAGAAACATTAAACTGATGAGAAACCAGACAATCATTAAGCACCACTTGCAATGACAACAATAAAGATCCAGGCAAGATGTCATGTTATTAATGATAAAGTAAAAAATGCAAATGCCTAACTACACTAAAATGTAGGATAACAGTATAGGGAGCAGTAACAACCATCATCAATCCAAGAAGTTGAATAAATATGTAAAATAACCCCCGTAATGATATTTTCCTATCCAACAGTAGTTTCTATCCATTTTACCCTCCAAATCTTAATCCAATATCCCCATCCAACGCCCAATGCCCACTCCTAAAAGAGAACAGGGATAATAACGATAAGACCAAAAGAAGAGACAACCTAAAACATTCAGATTCATTTCAGCATTTTCATGATTCAGTTTTGAGCATTCACATTCCATCAGCTATCACTATTATCACCAGAAGTTATTAAGACATCTCATATGGCTCCTCCTCTTTATGTGCATAATGAGAATAATACATAGAATCTTATCTACGCACAGGAACTTTAGAATCATAAAAACAAAATTAAAGAAAGGAAAATTTAGAAATTAAAGTCGAGAAACCAGACCTTTACTGTCAGAAGACAATAGAGAAGGATCAACTATGCGCTTGAAATTGTCACGAAGATCCAAGAAACTCTTTCGAACAAGCAGAGCACTCCGCATTGATTCCTCAAACTCCACCACCATTCCCTTAGGCAGACCCTCAGGCAATACAGCTTTCAAATCTTTTTCACTTCAATCCAAAATCAAAATTTTAATGACAAAAAGGTGAAAGGGCGAATCAGCAATCAGCATATGGATACAATTAGGAAAAACATTCATTCTAACTTAAAAAGATCAAGCCTTGTACCTGAATTTGAAGTAAGAACAAGTGTCTTTTTTGGTAAGCAGTGACAGAGAAGGAGTAGAAGTGAACAGAGGAAGTCCATTAGGCCGCGCATCAAGAGATGGGCGTTTCTCGTCTTCGACAAGGTGGCGCCGCCGCGAAACTCTATCATCGAAGAACAGTGGGTTATCGAGTTCATCGGCCGTCGTTAGGGCGGAAGGTTCACCGGCGTAAGCGGCACTGTTGTTGGATTTCTTGTCAGGCTTCTTCTTTGCTTTGAGGTCCGATGATTTCGCAGACTTTGTAGAATAGCAGAACAGCTGATGATGCTGTTCAAATAACGAGAAAGAGCTTAAAGGGTTTGTTCTGAGGATCCATTGAGGATTTGTTTGATGGGTTCTCTGCATTGCGCCTCTGAAAATGAACTTTAACATCTCTCTGCGTAGTGTTGACGTTTTGGGTTCTGCTTATTAAGGTTTCTCTGTGGTGTTTGAGGATTTGGGTTGTGTACTCTTCTGTTTTGAGCAAAAACGCAAGTTCTTCCTGCCTTTGTTATTACGACCCTCCATTCCTTCAAAATTACAAAAGCACCACATTTCGACATCTGCTTTAAGCTGTGCCGTTTTAGACACTACGAGTCGTTTGTTGTCCAGAAAACTCCCTACTTTGTCATTCTTCTTCTCTGCCGTTTGTCTGCCTTCTCCGAACAATCGTCGCCTGATTCTTGGCCAGAGTCTTTTGCTGCTTCTTCAGTTTCTTCAGCCGTTGGTAGCTATTAAAAGTGATGCTGAAGCAGTCGTTAAAGAATCCAAATTTTGGGGTTTTTCGCTGTCTTTCTCGACCCCATTTCCATAATCCACAGGTACCTTAAGTACTATTCCATTGTAACAATAGCCCAGATCAGTATTACAGTTTCAGTTCATGACCCATTAAATGTTCACGTGGATTCTTGTTTTGAGTGTTTAATAGTTCGTTTTAATTTTTGACTTTGGCAGAGAGAAATGCATAGTAGAAACGGGAAGGCAATGGAGTACATAGCCAAAGGGTGGAATGCTTTGACGGAAGTGGACAGGGTCATTGATTACTGTGAACGCAACGACAAGCGCCTTATTCCTCTTCTTAGAGTTTGTTTCTCGTCCTCTACATCTTATATACATGTGTCTGTGCGTTTGGTGCTTGTTGGTTGACAGAAGGAAGAATTTAAAGTATTGCTCTTAGTTGGTAGTATGCTTGAAATTGAAAAATAAACAAAATCCATGGGCTGGACGTCCCCCGTTAGCAAACAGTGGTTTATTGCTTTTTGAAATTGGGTGTTGAATCCATTCTTATTTTTCCTTTTTGTTTATGGGCTTCACATCAGACAGCAAAGGAGAACTTTGAGTTGGCCTTGGAGGCGGACAATTCAAATACCCATGCCAGATATTGGTTGTCCAGATTACATTTGAAATACCATGTTCCTGGAGCTTGCAAAGCTGTGTGAGTTAACCTGGAGCTGATCCTTTTCTTCTATTTGATTTTCTTGTTCCATTTTAACATTATATATATGTTGTGGGTTATGCATACTTCTGAATCTTACTAGGTGGATCTCAACTCTGGTTGATCAATGAGATATTTGCTTCTCTGTATTCTCATTGTACTCTCTTACTTTTAGAACTAGATATAGATCAGTTTCGTTCTATAGAGGCATTTTTAAGTTATGAGTTCTATCAACTGATATTTACAGCTCTTAGATCCAGAGAGCAGTTGTGAACTCCGGATGCTGGATTATCTTCTGTACCTTTTGAAATGGCACAAAGGCAATATATAGATCGTATACTTGTTTTCATGGATTCTGTTTATTTTTCTTTGTTTTATCATGCAGTCACAATATGCATAACTATTTTTCTGCTATCGATAATACTGGATACAGCTAGCATTGATGCTGTCTTCATTTCCTCTTTTCATTGGACAGAGGAGCTGCATTGTTGGTGGAAGCTGCAGATATGGGTGACCCTGATGCACAGTATGAATTAGGTTGTCGACTGAGAGTTGAGGTGAGAATAGCTAACACTTTGACCTCTGCAAGTTGTTGAGCTGCTTTTGCATGGAACTACTCTTAACATGCCCTGTTCTTCATCTTCTTATTTGCAAGTCATGAAGCTTGCATCAAAAGAGATGCTTACAAGTCATGAAGCTTGAAAATTTATTGTGAACTCTGAGCTTGACATTATATATCAGGGCCAATCTAAACAGCTTAAGTTATATGCATCTGGAAGCTGCAATGATCTAGACTACATTTAACCTAGCTTTCCTACATTTTCACTAACAACATTATTAGCTTGAAATTTCCAATTATTTTATGCTACGGCTTTTTTTATGTTCTTGCAGTTTAATTTTGTTTATCCTGTCTTTAAATAGAATGACTATGTTCAGTCAGATCAACAAGCTTTTCATTATTTGGAGAAGGCTGTCGATCAGGTGTGTGTCTCTAGATAAAAAGTGTAATACTGATGGTTTGGAAAGATGGCCCTTCATTCTCACCTGGACATGCTGCATATTAGTTGCATGCAGGTGCCCTTTACCTTCTCGGTGCTGTATATTTGACTGGGGATTGCGTGAAGAAGGATATTGCATCAGCTTTATGGTGTTTCCACAGAGCATCGGAGAAGGTAGTTGAAATCTGAAAGTTTCCCTTTGCTAAAAGCAAGTGTGCTGTTGAACATGGGAATTAATGACCACGACTTTGTCTTCATTGGAAAAGAGTGCAAGGGGTTACTAGGAGAAAATTATTGTAGATATGTAAAGCAGATAGGCTTTTTGTTGAAAGCTGGACTCATGTTTGATATTTAGTGTTACTACCAGACTGTTTCAGTGAAGCTTGTAGGTTTGCTCTTTCCAGGGTAGTTTACACGACTTACTTTCCAGTTCATCTTCCTATGGTGAAAACAAAGTTCAGTAAACTTAGTAATATATTCTACAATCACGGTGCTTTTCTTTAGTGGTGTCTAGGAATATGCGATCTCAGTGCTGTTGTAGTGTTACTCAGTACTTTTTACAGAACAAACTAGAATGTGTGGTTAAAATTATAGGCTGATCTGTGTGAAAATCACACTAACTCTATGACAGAAAATTGATCCTTTCACTTTCTGATAAATGAAAAATCCATGTAGTTATGGCGTTTATATCATAATGTTAGTTTGATGCTATTTATGAATTGTGTCCTTACTCTTAGGATTAGTGCAGGGACATGCAGGTGCAGCTGTAGCATATGGCTCTCTCCTTCTTAGAGGTTAAATGCCTCACCCTTTCTTTTCATTTTTTGCTGTTACATTGAAATTTGGAGAATTGAAGTTCTTCTCTTCAATTTTTGATTCATGCTACAGACTTATGTCTGCATAACATGTAACCAAATCAAAAATTAGAATGATGTGTGTCTGCGTGACGCTCACGTTCCAGTTTGCCGCATGATTTGTGTCTCAGGTGCTCAAGTTCCAGAGGAAATAACAAGGTACAATTTGAAGAAGGCTTCATCTTCTAAAAAGGCAAAGAGTGTAGAAAGCGGGATGATGAATCCAGTGGAGATGGCAAAAAAGCAGTTTGAAGTTGCAGCAAAAGCTGGGTGCGATCTCGGATTTAAATGGTTGGAAAGACTTGATGAAGAGGAGAAAGGACTACTTGAGGGGAATAGCTAGCTCTAGAAATACTTACTGAAAGAGTAAATGACTTGTATGTCCGAGTTCAAATTCAACTTCAAAGATAGATTTGAACTTTTTCAGACAAAAATATAAAACTAACAATGCTTGGTGGTGAAACGATTGTCATTGATGGTATGTTAACTAGTTCTGAATTATTATGAAACAGTAAATGAATAGGCTTAGAAAGTAGTGGATTGCTAGTGATTTTATACTGGATGTAAATGTAATAACCACGACCTTCTATTTTCTGAGTATCAGGAGATTTCTTGCTAGACCTTGTATATTTTTGGACCTTTTCAGACTTTGCGATCAAAACAATTTTTATTAGAATGTTGTTGTAAATTTCTTGCTAGAGTGAATGTCATTGCCATTCATTTAGATGAGCCTTGGGTGATGAGAAGGTCTCCCTTTTCTTTTCCTTGGGGACGAAAAAAGTGCCAAAATGTTTTGGTTGTGGGAGAAGTTCTTGAAAAAAGAGGAAATGCCCCACCATTGTTGATGTTTAAATCAAACTGGACATGCTATTTTCCTGAATAGTGAAGAATCCTGAGCACTTTCTTCATCAATATTTACTCCTTTGATCGACCTTTTCAAGACCAGGCTAATCAATTATGTAGGAAGGCATGTGCCCTGTATTTAACTTAAAACTAATCTCAGTTTGAAACATCAGATTGCTTCACTCTTTAGCTCAGAATTCATTTTCCTCCGTACCAAGAAGCTCAGAGGCCGTGTCTCTGGAAGCATGCATTCGTCAATGATTAAAGAAAAGTTACAGCCATGAAAGAAAATTTGGAAAATCGTTGTTAAAATCGGACGGACAACAGACCATTTGCCCCATCTTGCAAGTTAGGGAAACGGAGCCATCTTCTAGAATCATATTTAATAAATCATTTTGACTTTTAGGTTCGTGACACCCGATTGCTTTGGAAGTAAGCCAAGTTAACATTAACTCAAATACAGGCTTCATTAGAAATACCCATATATGTTGCTTAAAGTCGGCAGTAATTGAGTAGAGGCACAAAGAATGCAATTATTTACGATCCTGCGTACGTATCCCAATTCTAGTTTACTCTTTACTGTTAAGATTGGTTGAATCCATATTAGATTATTATAAGATTAGTTAAATATTAAATAAGATTAAAAAGTTTAAAATATGATTGAAAGGGATGCACATCTATTAAAGATTAATTAATTTATTTTAATTCATAAAAATTTATTAATTTATAAAAATTGGTCAATTAATTAATAAATTGATCAAATTTTAAAATAAATATGGTATAATTTTGATAATAATTGTTAATATTATGTAAATTTAATGAAACTGAAATTTAAATAAATTAAAGATGTACTTAACTTTGTTTATTTGAAATCAAGTATTTGAATTGATTTTTCTTTTTCATTCCTCTTTAAAAATCAAATTTCATTTAATTTTAATCTAAATGGACAAATGTTACGAAGCAAAAGGAGCAAGAGCTGGATAAATGTACACACGTACAATGCACGTAAGTATCATATTGTCAGCCACCGGTCAGTCAAATCCGACGATTTTGACCTGGTCTTAAAATGAAAAATAAAACCAAATACAAACATTGTTTGTTTCTAGATACTAAAATAAATTTAAAAATAACTTTTTAAATTTAAAAATAAGTATTTAATAAAAGAAAACATACATTTATGAAATTAGAACTACATTAAATAATAAAGAAAAACAAAAAAACCTTTAACTACAGTTTAAATGTCAGGAAACTTTGTTGAATATATAATGATAATATTATACATAAAATAGAAAATATCTTGTTAAAAATTCAACGGTCAAACTTCTCCATGTCTCCTTCCTAGAACGTCCCCTGCTGTGCAATATCAAAGCCTTGCCCAATACGTGACCTTCCCCTCTACTTCCCTCACTACCATCAACAGCAGCAATAACAACAACAAGACCCTCATCTTCTGTAGAAAAGCTTGACACTTTCTTCTTTCCTCTCTCTCTCTATCTCTATGGCTTCACCTTCTGGGAGCTTAGATACCTCTGCTAACTCACACCCACCACCTCAAAGTTTCAGTTTTTCCACAAACCCTGCTTTCATGGCCTCAGCTACGACCTCTTTCTCCGACCTCCTTGCCTTTGGTGATGTTGAACTCAAAAACAACATGGTATCTGGTAATAATCAGAGACTTGGACTGTCCGAACGAATTGCAGAGAGAAGTGGAAGTGGTGTTCCTAAGTTCAAGTCTATTCCTCCACCTTCTCTTCCCATCTCTCCTCCTGCTGTTTCTCCTTCTAGTTACTTTGCTATCCCACCTGGGTTAAGCCCTGCTGAGCTATTAGACTCTCCTGTCCTGTTGAATCCTTCTTATAACGTAAGTGGTTTTTATTTGTTGTAGATATGTACCTTTCAGGAAGGCATTTGAGAGAAAGCTGATTAGTTGTCTCATCTTTTTTGTTTTGGTTTGTATATTTTGGGAAACAGAAAGATTCTATTTTTAGGTGTCTGATGTTTGGATTGAAACCTTTGATTGATGGAGTTTCTTTTGCTTCTTTTTTTTTATAACAGATTTTACCATCTCCAACAACTGGGACATATGCTGCTCAAGCGTTTAATTGGATGAGGGATTCTGATCAGAACCAACAAAGTCTCAAGCAAGATAACAAAATTACCTCTGATTTCTCTTTCCAGCAACCCACTACCTCATCCGCAATGTTACGATCTTCAAATATAGCACTTCAATCCGTAAGTGTACAAATTCTGGTGTAAATAGCCACTGAAGTTGTGTCCAACATGATTTTCTGTATTCTCTATTGCTCTGTTTCAACACCCTCTGAACTTTCTATTCTATTTTTTCTTGGCACAGCAACAACCATGGAGTTTCCAAGAACCTAGCAAGCAAGGTGATTTTTCCTTGGGAAAAAGTGTAATTAAGCACGAAAGGTCCTCCTCGATGCAGAGCTTCTCCCCTGAGATTTCTGCAATCCAAACGCACACTCAAGCCAACGACGGTTTCCAATCTGATTATGGGAACCAGCAGCAGCAATATATGTCTGTTAGGGAGCAGAAGAGATCAGATGACGGATACAACTGGAGAAAATATGGTCAGAAACAAGTAAAAGGAAGTGAGAACCCGAGAAGCTATTACAAATGCACATATCCCAATTGCCCAACAAAGAAGAAAGTTGAGAGATCTTTAGATGGACAGATTACTGAAATAGTTTACAAGGGTAGTCACAACCATCCAAAGCCAAAGTCCACTAAGAGATCATCCTCATCAGCTTCTTCTCGCTTTGCAATTCAAGCTCCTACTTCTTCGATGAATGAGATTCAAGATCAGTCATTTGCCTCTCATGGTAGTGGACAAATGGACTCTGTTGCAACACCTGAGAACTCTTCTATGTCAATAGGGGATGATGAATTTGATTCACAAAAGAGCAAATCAGGAGGTGACGACTTTGATGAAGATGAACCTGAGCCTAAAAGATGGTAGGTTCATCAATCGTAGCACGTGATGCTTTTCTGGTTTAATCAACGCTACGGGTCTTAAATTCTTGATTTGTTTGCATCAGGAAAACAGAGGGTGAGAATGAAGGGATGTCAGCACCAGGAAGCAGAACAGTGAGAGAGCCAAGAGTCGTGGTTCAAACCACCAGTGACATTGACATTCTTGATGATGGTTATAGATGGAGGAAATATGGGCAGAAAGTGGTGAAGGGAAATCCTAATCCAAGGTGAAAGCCACTTGCCTTTTCATCCTGCTTTTCTTTTTTTATTTCATGTAAAGTTCCATGAATAACACCTTACTTTCCCAACAAAACCATATTAAGGGGCTTTGGCAATGTCCCTCTTTCATTGATAGTGTTGCATGTATCATGATGGAATCCCAGTTCTAGATCTTTTGTTTCTTTTGGTCTTGTAGTTACGTAAACATAGTTATATCTTATCCTCTAATCGTGGCAATAATTTATTACATTGTAGGAGTTACTACAAGTGTACATATGTGGGATGTCCTGTTAGAAAACATGTTGAAAGAGCATCCCACGATTTGAGGGCAGTGATCACAACCTACGAAGGGAAGCACAACCATGATGTTCCCGCTGCTCGTGGCAGTGGCAGTCACTCTGTCAATAGACCATTTCCTGAAAACAATAACAGTAACAGCACCGGTAAGAGCAATAGCTCCGCAGCAGCCATGGCAATAAGGCCAGCATCTATCCATCATCATTCTAACACTTCCATGGCTAACCCTCTTCAGAATATGAGGCCACCAACAACCTCTGAGGGGGAGACAGCATTTACATTTGATATGCTGCTGAGCCCTGGGAGTTTTGGCTTCTCAGGATTCGGGAACCCATTGGAATCATATGGGAGTCAATCTAGTACGGACAACGTTTCATTCAGGGCCAAAGAAGAGCCAAAAGATGACATGTTGCTCCAGCCATTACGATGCTGAATACGCACAATTGCACTTGGATAGGAGTAGAAGAATAAAAAGGTCAAGGTTCATTCGATTAATTGAAATCAAATAGCATTGCCTTTGCTGTTTGTTTGTTTGATGTAAATTACCTTGCAAGGAAAATTTGGTCTTGTATATTCCAAAATTTCTATTGTAAATGGTATATATATATATATTGACTAGGTTGCTAATCATCAAGGGTTGATTTTTTTCCAATTCAATTTTTGTATAACCTCTTGTAAGGCAATTATTATATGTTGATTTGTTTATTGGATTCTAAATGAAGGTGAACTTTTTTTAGTTTTTTTTGTGTGCATAAAGGTTTAATTAAAAGTTACAATACCTTCTTTTTTTTTCTATTGTCGCCAAAAGCAATACGTTCGCAATTGATCCAACTAAGGAGTATTTTTAAGAGGTTGGAGGATCATCAAATGGGAAAATTTTCCCTCTTCCTTCTTTCGTAATTCGAACTCAAAATTTTCTACAAAGGAAACACTTAAGTGAAGAATTGAAACCATTAGATCATTCCTACTTGTCGAGTTTAGATCTTTTCTTAATTTTATGGTTCCTACCTCTGTTTAATGTTAAAATGTTTTGACTGTTAGACATAAATTTAGAGTCCGTCTAATTTTATCTACAGACCAAAAGGACGTTTTGGGCATTAGATAAACTGGAGATTATAAAATTGGAAAATAATAGTTTGGGGTGGTGAGTGTTAAAGGCACGCAGAGACTTAACTCAAGGAATGGCAAGGTTGAAAGAGTCAAAGAAGAGGTGCTGGATTGCTTAGTGAACAAGTCAGTCAAAGTCAACCTCTAGAGATTATTATTTAATATACTATCTATTGTCTTTGTGGCCTTGGCCTACTGAAACTGACTGCTATTCGGACTCCGTCCACTTTTAACTTTTGTGTGGAAAATGTGAAGGGCAAATGGATGAGACATAACGGCCTAATCTTACATATAATGGGAAAGCGAAAGTAAATAATATCGGAGAAGGACGTTTACTTGATGCACACGGCAGTCTGAGTCAGCCAATGGGTAATGGGTTTCCCACCGGCCCTAAACAACCCATTCCTATACCCAGCTCTTTGAGAAACTATGAGGGATATTTCTTGATGTTCATGTATTAATCTTTTGTTATTATTCTCAAAACAAAATTATTTTTTATATAATCTATCTTTAAGAAATGTCATGTGGAGCAATATGAAGAAGAAGAGGTTTGAATGGCGTCATAGTGATAGCTACATGCCGTCGTAGTGTGGTGTGGTCTCTCTAGTCTTTACACGGGGTGAAATGAAACTTGGAAGTATAAAAAAAGTGGGTTTGGTTAATTAGGTCAAGTAAAATAATTATTGAGTAAAGCACTTTGGAGACAGCCTGTCTTCCTTTTGTTTTTCTAAGTCAATAAGGTTCATTAAGTCAACTCTGTTACATGATGACAACAAGATGGCATCGTAGATATCATTGTTGGTCTCCTTGGCCGTTACGTTAAACACTTTAAACCTTGACGAGAGGCTCCACTGTACCAATGCCAAAGGGAATTCAACGTCAGGCATTGGGATTAGATCATCCGTACATATGATAAACTAATTAAGGAAAAGTAACTTCTGTTTTGCGGTTTGTGCACCAAATTAAAGATAAGGACGAGTACGACTTCTGACTTGCTAAAATGTGCACGCAACTCATTGAGAATGATGTCCAATTTAAACATTGGAAGTTGGTTTTATTTTATGTTCAAAACTTATAATTATTTATAGCAAGAAGCCCTCCTTGAATCTCCTTCAGATTGCAAACTAAGCTGCCACTTGGATCATGCAACAAATGGTATGGAGGCATGCAACTGCTCTTTAAACCTCTAATCAAGGTATGGACCATGAACGTACGTAAATTCTTACTCTTTCTTTTCCTTCTTCCCTTTATTATTTTTTGTTTGAATTCCTCAAATTTTCATATATCAGATGAAGATAAAATGGCATCGTATGCCTTGGGTCATATGTCAGCAATCATCTTCAATGCTGTCTTCTCATTTTCGTTATCTGCCACGTTAGTATCGAGCAAAGATCAATTATAATGAGAAAGACAAGGAAAGGAATCCAATCAAATCCTGTATATATTGGAACATTTATCGAATTAAGCCCCTTAAATCCAATCATATATTCGTAATTCATCTTTCAGACAGCATGTCATAAAAGTAGGGGCACTTTTGATGGATGACAGTTTTTGACAGCAATGAGTTACTTAAATTTTCTTGCATATTCTACATTGCACGTAATTGATGTTGTAATTCATAATTTTGATGAAAATATAATACATTTTACTAATAATTTTATTTATGTGATATTAATAATTTAATACTAAAGTAAATTGAGTAAAAAAGTAACTGAATCAATTATGCAATTAAAAAATAAAAAAGTAAAGTAAAGCACATTTGCAATTTAAGTGAACTAGGAACAAAAAAAAATTAAGGAAATAAAAGTTGTAAGCAAATAATTATGACTCTTCTTGTAACCTTAGTCATTTAAATGAATTAGGAATTCAATCATTGCATGATCATTTATACTTAAGAAATATTATATATACTTTATAATTACTAACAAGAAATTTAGAAAGGTTTAAAAAGCACTTTTGATAAATCAAATACTAAATCAAACTTTTATAAAAATTTGTATTTTAATTTTTTTAAAAACTTTGAAAAGTTTTGAAATTTTTATTTTAAGAAGTTTGGTTGACTAATGTAGAGATTTAGGCAATTAATACGAAGTTTTAGATAAACTAGTTGATTAATATCTTTTTAAAATATGGGTTGAGAGTTTGTGGCACATTAGTCAATCAACGTATAAGATGGTTAACCAATATGTCTAAATGGTTGATTAATGTTGTTGTTACTAATTGTTGCAATGACTAGTTTTTGTTTTTAACGACTAATTTTTAGTTGTTCTGAGTATAAAAAGATCAAATACAAGTTATAAAATAATCTTAAACATACTAGAGAGTTGCTAAGACTCTTTTGAAAAGCTGGAGAATCCATGTATTACATAATACACATTAAGTTTTTATTCACTAGTGTTAGAAGTAGTTTTGACTTGTATAATTGTTGCAATTAGAAAATTTGCTTTAGATACATTTTATAAAGGTTTTTCTTAACCTTGAAAAATATTTATAAATAATTCCTCTTCACTTATGTAAGAGTTCCTCTTTACTTATGGCAAAAAAGATATTGTATAAATGTTTTCTCTTCACCCATTAAAGAAAAAGGACAGTGAACTCTTAAATAAAGTTAGAATAGACGTTTGATCGAATCACTGTAAATTAGTTTTAATTATTTTGTGATTATTATATATCAATTTGTCATAATCACTCATAAAAAGCAATTCAGCCCGAGGCCCAACTAGGAGCTTGGCTAAGCCTAAGTTAGCTCGATCTAAGCCTGAACTCGACTAGACTCTGTCCAAACTACTTTTTAATTAAAAATGCAAAAACGACACCATTTTCACAAAACAACGACGTTTTGCTTATAAGTGTTGGACCTCAATCCTGGATAGCTAGAGCCTGAGCTCGAACTTGATCCTGAGACCGACCTAAGGCCTAGGCAACCCAGGCCTAACCCAACTCGAGGTTTGATCTTTTTCCAAAAAATGGGCCAGAGGCCTGACCTGAGCCCCTGTAAACCGGGGCCTAGCCCTTTGACTTCGAGTCGAGCCTAAACCCGGACCCAATTGCCATCTCTAATTCATTCATTGGGTTACAAATAGAGAAAAAAGTGAACACACACAATTCACACATATAGATGGCATTTTTGACATAGCCTGATCAAATCCAACTCTAAGTCAATAATTAGGCTTAAGTTGATCCGATTTCGAGTCAGGCTTGGACATGAAGAAACTGGCCTAACCAACTTGAAATGTTCAAATTTGGCCACCAAAATAACATCACTTTGTTGTCATTTTGGCCAGTTAAACCAAAATGATGTTATTTTCGTAATGGTTTGAATTTGAATGAGATCTAGGTTGAAATGGGGTCACTTCTAACTCGACCCAAGCTATTTACTCCCCATCTTATGTATCATTTAGTCAATCATAAATATAAGCATAAAAATATGCATCAAATTATGGGTGATTGGTTACATTTCTATTTTATATTATTTTTGTTTTCTAATTCTAATTTTTAAAATAAAAATAACCATATGATTGGTTATTAATACTAATCAGAGATGGTAATATGTTGAGCCTAGTCTGACCCAAGCAAACAATTGAGCCCAATTAAAAATTCATTTAGGCTTGAGTCACTTAGACTACCCCAAAATAAACACTACAAGAAAAGTAGAGTTCAGCGACGGACATTACCGACAAAAAACCTACACACTTTGTCAGTAAGCTAAGCTAAGTTAACGACGAAATTCACCAACGGAATAAGGCATCGGAGAAATGGCCGTAGGTAATAATTTGTGACGAATACAGATTTTTCGTCTCTAATTTACCGATTGATATTTTGTGTTATCGTCGGTGAATATACCGATAGTTATTTTGTGCTGTCGGTAAATTTAACTAC
Organism: Erythroxylum longipes; assembly: GCA_027563885.1. Lineage (NCBI taxonomy): Eukaryota > Viridiplantae > Streptophyta > Magnoliopsida > Malpighiales > Erythroxylaceae > Erythroxylum > Erythroxylum longipes. Next base: position 5,813,870 of record JAOQMS010000008.1, read on the forward strand.
AAAAATATTGTTTCAGTTGGTAAATTTACTAACGCACAAATCCTGTCCATTGATAAATTTACCGACGGAATTGATTATTCGATCGGTAAGTTAACGACAAACATTACCGATGAAACTTATTTGTCCGCCAGTAAATTGAATAGATTTTACCGACGAACTTTGTTTTCCCATCGAAAAATTTACTGAAACCGTTTTTTCAATTTTCCCTACATTTAATTTTATTTGATAATCTTATAGTTGATGCACAATTTATACAGTTATCAGTTATCTATTGATAATATTTTGATTTGTTTCTACATTTAATTTGTTAAAACAAAAAGTTGATTGATGATATAAAGTAA
>JAOQMS010000008.1:5814310-5836078 GCA_027563885.1 Erythroxylum longipes
ATAAATTTAGTAAATAAAATATTTCATAAAAATATATTATTAGTCATATAAATTCAAATTATAAATAATAAAATATTTAAATTAAAATAAGAAAATATAAATAAATTAAATTTATTAAATTAAATATTTCATAAAAATGTATTATTAGTCATATAAATTCAAATTATAAATATTAAATTATTAAATTAAAATAAGAAAATATAAAAAGCACTTTATTAGTCGAGAGTATAATGGAAAATAATAATTATCATAAGGTTATTAATGGAAAGTAGATTTTCTACGCAGAAGCACTTTCCTACCGCAACCCTATTTCATCTATTTATCGATTTCTGCGATGACATCACAGTTTCCTCCAATCTTTGTTTGTTCGCCCGCAGATCCAAATATATGACTGCGTTTAAAAATTACGGTAAATAAGTACTTATCTCCACTGCACCACAGATCCAAACGCAACCATAGTCATATATGTTCTTAATTGTGTTTTATAAACATTTGCAACCATAATTATTTCTTTTAATATATTTAATATGTTATCATCACATTCTATCTATATTCTATTCATAATAACAAAATGCATTATGCCTAATTTGTTGCAAAAGATTATGTTTATGATCAATATCTATACAAGGTGTTATAGGCTTATTAAAATATGGTCTAGTGTTATTTTTCCAATTTAATTTGTTTATTTCTAAGGAAGAATTTATTATAAAATATTACAAAGAAAGGATTTTGTAATTGGAGTTTTTCTACAGTTTGAATTTTTATTTTATTACTATTATTAAGGGTTTAAAAAAAGGGAGAGCCTTAGAATAACTGGTAAAAATTATTCCTTTGTTAGTTGCTCATTTGTGACCATAAAATCACATGCTCCAATCACACAAATATCTTTTTTGTAAAAATTACAAAAGAAAGACTGCTTATATTGAAGTGGGGAGCCTTATATACGGAGATATTGTGTTCTATTTTTTAGATATATATTTCAAACCAATTGAAAAAAAGATATGTATTTTATGATAATTTATAAACTCATAATAATTTCCTTATATAGAAAATAAGGACGAGTGGGACTCACTAGAGTGACTAACTATTTAATGGAGAGGTGCTATTCTCGAGGAAACTTACTTTAATTATTTGCATGGTATCCACAAGCTTCCTCTTCTCAAGTTTATCCTCACGCTTTCTCTCCTCCTATCTCTCTTTTTCTCAAGTTTGAATCTCATAACTCCAAAGGGTTATGGATTTCTTGTTCCCATTTGGCTTCCTCTTCTTCAGATTTTCAGTTCTGACATATGATTCTGCATCCTTCTATCTTCCCTTGATTTATGGCACTCAAATTCCTTTACAGTTGAGAGAATGGATAACCTTAAAGGTGCTTTAACAGTTTTGGGGAAAGTATCAGGACCGTTCACCAAAGAGACCTTAATTTGCCATTACTTCCAAACAGCTAGGCCTACTCGCGGAATTTTTCATGGGGAGGATCCTTTTAATTACGCCTTCTGCGTTGTGGTTTTCCAGTTTGTCATAATATTCTTTACCTCGAGAATCATTTACGCTCTCATAAGACCTTTACGACAAAGCAGAATTGCAGCACAAGTTTTGGTAAGCTCATCAGTTAACTTTAATCTTCTTTCTTTCGATAAACATTTTCCTGATAACGTTTACTTGTTGTCATATTGATGTTTCGTTGCTTTATCTCCACATTCGGTATACAACTTTAAGTTCATTCAGAGATGTAAATGAAGAGAATACACAAGCAACCAAAGTTATAATTTTGGGCTGGGTAGCAAAATGGTCTTCTTCCTTCTTGTGCATCTCTTCGACCGTGCATGTTCACCAAGTAACACTTTTACTAGGGACATAAGCTTTATTAGGCACCAATATATGAAAGAAACTCTTGAAATTGGAATGCTAAAAGACGACAGGAGTCCTATACTGACGACTTGAACATGATAATACACGACATGTCTACATTGAGCGGTAAAAGCACAGGTCCCTGAGAGTACCTACAATGTTAGCTCTATTTTAAACTCTGTTCAGTAAGCCCTTTTCTTTTCTTGGTAAAACAACCAAGTTGTTAAGTTGAACTAGAAATGATAGAATTGACTAGTTTATCTATGAATGCCACATGACGTGCATCCACTATCTACTGATAGTGATTATTTATTTGAAGCAGGCGGGAATCTTTTTAGGTCCTTCCTTTCTAATGCACTATTGGCCATTTACGTGGAAGGTATTTCCACCAGAAGGGAGAGTAGTTCTTCACATATTTGCGTATATTAGTGCGATGTTTCATTTCTTCTCGCTTACACTAAGGATGGATACTGGAGTCATAAGGAAGGCAGGGAATAGCGCAGCAACAATAGGCATAATTGGAGCGTTATTGCCATTTGCATTTGGGATGTTGACAGTTAAAGTCATGCACGTAGCTACTTGGGACTCATCACTAACAAATGCCATTGCTTATGTAGTTGCAATCAATTCTATGACTTCATCACCTGTTGTTACCAGCCTACTTACTGATTTGCAGCTTCTGAATTCGGAGCTTGGTCGTTTGGCTACCAAGATATCTGTGACTGCGGATGTAATCCTCTTTTTCCTGTTCCAAGCGGTCACTACAGTAGATGTCATGAAGCATCAGTACTACTGGATAGGAGTTCAGTATTGCTTATGTACTGCTACTTTTCTGCTTACTGTGACGTATATCTTTCGACCATTTATTTTATGGCTCACCAGGTACAGTAGACTGGGTGAACCAATGCGAGACATGCATTTCCTTGTCCTACTTTTGATGGTTTTAATCAGCGGACTCTGCTCAGAGGTTCTAGGCCAACATTATATTTTTGGCCCTATAGTCTTAGGATTGGTTCTACCAGATGGACCACCACTTGGGACAGAGTTTGAGCAGAGGCTTGATACCTTAAATACAGGGTTGCTACTTCCTACATTCTGCGCCCTTGGCGGCTTGAACGCTAACATGTTTAAGGTGGACGATGAAAAATCTCGAGTTATCATTGAACTCGTCATTGTCGTTACCTATGTGGGGAAATTCACAGGAATTATCATGCCAGCCATTTATTTTGGAGTGCCGTTCTCGGATGCTCTTTGTCTCGCTCTGATCATGTGTTGCAAAGGCATTACTGAGATTTCTATCTGCATTGGTTGGAAGGACGCTAAGGTTATTTCAATCAAGCTCCACTTAGCTTTTCACTTTTTTCCTGAAAAATTTTATTTCACTTAAAAAATCTAGACGATTCATCTGATATACTTGATCTTATTCTTGGATACAGATATTGGATATACAATCCTTCAACCTCTTGTTAATTTCAATGTTAATAGTGACTGGAGCATGCAGACCTCTAGTTTATTACCTTTATGATCCATCCATGAGGTATATAACAGAAAGTCGAAGGACAATTAGGGACTCCAAACACAACATCCAGCTCCGCTTGCTGGTGTGTATCCACAATTCAGAATATGTGCCTACATTCATTAACCTCTTGAAATCCTGCAAACCCAACACATATAGTCCTATAACTATCTACGTCTTGCATCTCATGAAGCTCACTGGGCGTGCCTCAGCATTACTATTGCCTTATCACAAGTTTGAGAAATTCAAGTCAGACGGATATCATGCAGCTCATAGCGTGAATGCCTTCAGCCACTTTGAGCAGCACCATGAAGGGAGTGTTATAGTGCAGCATTTCATTGCCATAGCTCCGTATAAAAGTATGCACAGTGACATATGCACCGTTGCAGTGGATAATAGGACGACGATTGTGCTTCTACCCTTTCACAAGCAGTGGACCATTGATGGAAGAGTAGGGTCCGTCACTCCAGCTATCAGGAATATCAACCATTATGTCCTGCAAATGGCTCCTTGCTCTGTTGGACTTCTCATCGACCGAGGAGTCTCACGGAGCAGATCATTCCATAGCATCGGGGTGCTCTTCTTTGGAAGTGATGATGATTGTGAGGCACTTGCCTTCAGCCGACGCATGGTTGAGCATCCCCATGTCAACCTCAAAATAATATTGTTCAAAGATTGTAGTTATGATCCTGAAGTAGAAAATAATGCCAAGTGTATGTTCAGTGATTTGAGCCCTTCAAACACCAAAGGGAAACTTCAGTTTGAAGACGTAACAGTGACAGATGGAGAAGGTACAACACAAGTAATTCGATCCCTGAAAGATGATTTTGATTTAGTTATAGTGGGGAGGCACCACGATCCCAATTCTCCACTTACTTCAGGCTTGACAGAATGGAGTGAGTGTCCTGAGCTTGGTGTAATTGGGGACATGTTGTCCTCTTCTGATTTTCATTTTTCAGTTTTGGTAATGACTCAACGTCCACTAGAAGAAGAGATTCTCAAACCTCTCAAAAGGAGTGGTTCTAGACTTTCAAGGGCGTTTTCTGGTATCTCTTATGGGAGTGAAGATTTTAAACCATTTGATAGTTAGATCTGCTTGTACATTAAAGATTAGCCAAAGAAATTCTGCAGTTACTGGTTTTAGGATACAATTACAGAAACAAATCGATGAATATGGTCCAACAAGAAAAAATCCATGCGGGGAATGTCAGATTAAGTACAGAATCATAAGAACAAAGCAATGAATAGGTGCCGAACTCGATGAAATTAAACATTGGGTTCCAGTTTGTACATGGCTCTTGGAAAATGAGTCTATCTAAGGATATCCAGACAGCCAAAATATGACTGTCTGGACTCGTACCTTACTATTCAGTAAAGGCAAACAAGTACTTATCCTCAAACTTATTCTGCCACAAATTCGCAGCCTCTGATTCACAGGAAAAGAGACGAACTTTATCTTCAAGAAAGCTTTTTGTGGGGGGGATGACGAGTTAGTCCAACTTCGGTAGACTCGCTGACTTTGAACTGTACCAACTTATTTTGCAAAGCATCCGGACAATCACAGATCTTTCTTTCTCTTCTCTTATAAAACTGTACAAACTTTTCAGTTTTATACATTTTAAAATATTTTTGTAATTTAAAATATTCGAGTAAAATTTAATATTAAAATCATATTAAAAATAATTTTAAGGACTCTAACGTATCGTTAATAATAATCACTAATTCAATAAGAAATTATTTTTAATATCATAAAAGTATTTTTAATAATTTTAAATAATTAAACTAATACTTAAAATAATAAAATATAAAAATAATATCTTTCACATTTTTTAAATTTAACATTTTTAATTAGGCTGGCAAATGTGACAAAATGCCACATTTTCTTTTATTTTCTTTTTTCGTTGTTTTTTTCATTATATAATAATATTAAAAAGATATAAAATATTTCAAATTACTTAAAATTATTTTAATAAAGTTAATAAGACCCAACTCTTCTTGTTTTACTTAAAAGAATTAAACATTAGGTCGATCTGGATCTAGGCCTGGACTTACGCCCATAGATCAACTCATTAAAAACACATGAATCTAAACCCATGGCCCGCGATTGTGCCTTATTATCTTTAAAAAATAAACAAATTTTATGCTAATCATCAATTAGTTTCTATGTTATACAGTAAATGACATAATCATAATAATAATAATAATTATTATTATTATTTCTAGCACTTAATTAAATTTTTTAGCTATTCTAATGCTTTTGAAGTGATAAGAAATATATAACTAGAATTTTGCACATATTTAAGAAGGTGTGAACCATCTCTGTATCGTTCCTTTTATGATCAAAAGTAATAAAGAGAGGACGAGAATGCCTATAATTTTCTACGGTAATGGAAGAACAATAAAAAAGAGAAGAGCTTGTGAAAAATTTATAGACATCAAAAGCCCGTATGATCCTCCTGTCCGTTTAGTTTCTCTATGCCTCAAGACCCTTCAAACACATCTAGTGCCTGGCTTTTCATTTCTTCAACAAATCCATTAACTATCTTGTCCGTCTCTCTATTTCTCTGTGTTATCTTATCGGATAATCACAGAAGTTGTTGTTCCCTGGAAAACAGACTGAAGACATCATGAATGATACAGCCACCACACAATTTCGTATACGGTGGGTGTGCCAATCGCCGAAACATGCAAGATCAAGAGGCTATTTCTATGGACATGCTCCTTTAACCTATCCAACTTCTACCCTTTTGGCTCAACTTATCGTTGCTGCTGTGCTTAGTCTTTTGGTTCAATTCATTCTTACTCCACTCGGTCAAAGTGCTTTCACTTCCATGATGCTTGTAAGCTTTTCTCTCATATATTTCTTTTCCTTTTTGGTTTTAGTTTTCTTTTCCCTTTCAAAATATGCATTAATTTCTTTTTTGTTAAGTTCAAATAAGAGATGTTCCCTTTAAAAGCCACATTTTATTGTTTTGTTAAAAAAAAAAATTGGTCCAGGTTCAAGTTGAATGATTTTCTGGTCGTACCGTGGAATAGAAAGTCGAACCTTGTTTCATAATTGACGTATTGCTTTGCTCACAGGTAGGTTTTGCCCTTGGACCATCTGTCTGGGGTAAGAACAATGAAATTATGGCCAAATTATATCCACAGCAAAGCTACTATGTCAATCAAACAGTTTCCTTGTTCGGGTGTGCTCTGTTTATGTTTGTAGTTGGGTCCAAAATGGACATGGGAATGATAAAAAGGTCAGGAAGAAAAGCAGTGGTTATAGGTATCCTATCATTCACCGTCCCATTGACATTAAACCTACTTGTAGCTAGATTTTTGAGGGCTACCGTGGAAATGGAAACAACTTTTCGCAACTCCTTATACTACATTGCTGTGTGTCAATCTGTGAGTTCCTTCCATGTCATTGCATGTCTCTTAGCAGATTTGAAGCTCCTCAACTCAGAGCTTGGCAGGTTAGCTCTATCTTCGTCCATGATAAGCGGTACTTCTAGTTGGGCGTTAACTGTTGTAGTCCTAACTATAAGACAAGGATCGCTTGGACCCAAAGCTACGATTATATGGGAGCTTGGTTCAGCATTATTCCTAGTTATGTTCATAGTCTTTGCATTGAGGCCGGCGATGACATGGATGGTGAGAACAACAACAGAAGGGAAGCCACTAAGAGAGAACTACATATTCTTCGTATTTGTAATGGTGTTATGTTGCTCACTTGGCAGTGAATTCATTGGACAGCATTTCATTTTTGGGCCGGCGGCTTTAGGTATGGCGGTTCCGGAAGGGCCCCCATTAGGGTCCGCTCTCGTGAACAGGCTTGAATCTGTGGTTGTCTCCGTTCTCTTGCCTAGTTACTTCGTTTTCAGTGTGATTAAAGTTGATGTATTTTCTATACGGTCCGAGACTGTTGCTGTTCTCAGTGTCATGTGCATGACCAGTTTTCTTGGGAAGCTATTTGCTGCAATGTTACCTGCACTCTTGTGCAAAATGCCTCCTATTGATGCCCTTTCCTTTGGCCTCATCATGAGCTCCCAAGGGATTACTGATGTCATGATACTACAGCACATACGAATTCTATTTGTAATTTCCTGAAACTCAGACGCTTAAATACTGCTATGAGATTGTCTTTAAAGAAAGAAAACTTGCCAATGTCTAACAATGTTTGTCCTGCAGATTATCGATGAACAAATATACAGTGTCTTGGTTGTAGCAATTATGTTGTTATCAGGCATCTTCACACCAATTATCAAGATGTTGTACCAGCCATCCAAGCAGTTTTTATTATACAAGAAGATGACAATCGAACAAGCTAGCGCAAATATGGAGCTCCGCGTACTAGCCTGCATATACCACCAAGATGGTACTCCTTCCATTGTTAGCCTCCTCGAGATCTCCAATCCAACAGCTAAGAACCCTATCTGCTGTTATGTCGTCCACCTGATTGAACTCGCCGGAAGGCTATCTCCACTCCTCATGTTTCACAGGCCAGGCAAAGTGGATAACACTCATGGATACCATTCCACTCACATTCTTAAAGCCTTCAGGTCATTTGAGGGAGAAAATATTGGGAGTGTTGTGGCAAACGTTTTCACAGCAATATCACCTTTTGCCACCGCATATGAGGAAGTATGCAGACTTGCCTTAGATAAGAGAACGTCCCTGATAATTGCACCATTCCATAGACAATGGACGCTCAATGGCATAGAGGATTTTCCCAAGCTCAGGGGTGTGAATCGTCAAATCCTCTTAAGGGCTCCTTGTTCAGTCGGAATCTTCATTGATCGGGGGACGTTATGTGGGGCTACGTTAAGAAGCAGTTCCATGTACAACATTGGGATCATTTTCGTTCATGGCAAAGATGATAGAGAAGCATTAGCATATGGTATGAGAATGGCTGAACACCCTAGTGTTAGCGTCACACTGATCCGTATAAACGATCGAGGTCAGGCAGCACTCGGAAGTAAGGCTTCAATTGATCTAGACTTAGACAAGGAAATTATCTCCGAGTTCAAGATCGCAGCAGTGGGCAAAAAGCATCATGTTTACAAAGAGCAGACAGCAAAGGACAGTGTTGAACTGGTTAATCTCGTAAGATCCTTGGAAAATTCGTATGATTTGATTCTGGTTGGAAGGCAACATAGAGCTACTTCTCCAATGTTCGCGGGACTTGATGAATGGAACGAGTTCCCAGAACTTGGGATACTAGGAGACATGTTGGCGTCATCAGATTCTGGTTGCGAAGTTTCGGTGCTAGTGATGCAGCAACAAGGGTTTGGAGTTGAAGATGGCACTCCAAGTTTGATGCCCCTTAAAGAAGATCTTACAGCCATAGCTGTAGATATACCTGGAAAGTCTAACAAAGTATTCCCTATTTTGTTTTGATTGATCCTTTAGTGTATGAGCTTTTTTTTTTATAAAAAAAATCAATGTAAATCATCCCCACTTTATATTTCTTTCTATTTTAGGACAACTGGCTTACGAATTTCTAACAGAAAAGTCAAATAACAATTAAGGTAATATAAAAATTCAAGTATTGTTAAAATTCGAATACGATCATACTATTTTTCGGTTAAATCTGTCATGAGTTTAGATAACCTGTTTTCACATTTACGAGACAGATGGATATTTGTAAAATATGATAGACACGGAATAATAGGAACAGATAATCTGTTCTTGTCTATTTCTTAAATATATTTATCAATATAAATAGGTCCAATATCTTATTAGATTATAACATTTACGAGCTTTACAAATTATTATAAGTTGGGATTTTGTAAGTCAAGTTATCATTGATATTAAAATAAAACGAAAGAAATATAAAAATTAAAGTAAAACAAATCAAACAATGTTGATAGAACTTGTGCAAATAACATGAATAAATTAAAAAAATAGGATGAGTTAATGGGATGAATTTCTTTTCTTAATTAATTATTAACAAGCTTTATTTGGAAAATAAAACTATTTAGTTTTCATTTTAAAATATATATCACAACTCTTAATCATTGTTTTTGTAATCCCATTATGAAGTTTGTTCATGTGTATAACTTATAAACATTTTATCAGGTTTGAATTAGAGAAGAAAAACTTATGAGTGGTATTGAGCTGAGTTGGAGTCGAATACTGCTTAATTCAAAAAATAAACAAATTCGAATAAGTCTAATTATTTTTTAAATTTTAATTTAAAATTATATTTAACAAAGTTGGATTTCTAACATTAATTCAAATTGTATAGTCTAAATTCGAATTTAAATTTAAACTTAAAAATAAAATTTTATACTTAACCCAAAATTTAATCGATTTAAGCTAAATTCGTTAATTCTAAGGCTTAATTTAAGGGAGCGATAGCGATTGATAACCTGCTGAAATGATAAGTACTTATGTGTTTAGGATTGTTGTTTTGGTAACTGCTTAAACGTGAAAATAGGTATTTGATAAGTGTGGTTGCGGTTACTGAAAAGAGATAAAATGACTAAAAAGCTCATTGATTTAGTAAATTATTAATTGCTGTATAAATAATTAAAAAATATATTAGTGGTCATATAAATTTAAAATATAAAATTAAAATAAGAAAAATATAAATAAAAAAATTAGTAAATAAAATATTTCATAAAAATATATTATTAGTCATGTAAATTTAAAATATTAAATAATAAAATATTAAATTAAAATAAGAAAATATAAATAAAATAAATTTAGTAAATAAAATATTTCATAAAATATATTATTAATCATATAAATTTAAATTTATAAATAATAAAATATTAACTTAAAATAAGAAAATATAAATAAAATAAATTTAGTAAATAAAATATTTCATAAAAATATATTATTAGTCATATAAATTTAAAATTATAAATAAGAAAATATTAAATTAAAATAAGAAAATATAAATAAAATAAATTTAGTAAATAAAATATTTCGTAAAAATATATTATTAGTCGTATAAATTCAAATTATAAATTAAAATATTAAATTAAAATAAGAAAATAAAATAAAATAAAATTAGTAAATTAAATATTTCATTAAAAATATATTATTTGGCGAAGAACACGGAGAGTCAGAGAGAATGAAAAAGACGATATGTTAGACTTACTTTCTATTAGTTGAGAGTATGATAGGAAATAATAATTATCATAAAGTTGTTAATGGAAAGTAGAATTTTTATCACAGAAGTACGTTCCTATCGCAATTCTCTTTTTACTTATCAATTTCTGCAATAAAACCACACTTTCTTCCATCTTTCAATTATTCACCCGAATGTCTAAACATGTAATTATATTTAAAAATTACAGTGAATAAATAATTAGCCCCAGATCGCACCTCTGCACAAATCCAAAATCAGACTAAGTTAGGAATAATCGCGCGTCACAAAAGACAGGATTGTTGGTTTTGTGGTCAAAACGAGCAAATCAGGATGTGACAGTAAACAGAGGCATGCCTCCAATCTAGACAGATTCACCCAATTGCGCACACCAGAATTTAATTACCCACTAATCACCCCCTAAACTCTGGATCGTCCAACGCTGCACAAGGCTCAAGGCTCAAGGCTAAGTTCATGGGATCTCCAAACTCCTATTTATTTAGTTTGATCATAATTAAAGATTTTGTTAATCATTCAAAGCTACACGACCAATCACGCATTGATGTGAGATAAACATGTTTCATTCCCTATGCAAAAGGATTGGGGACTCCTTGTGGTAAGCCTTTTAAGTGTTAGGAAGCGCAAGTCATGCGGAAAGTTTAAATGATTATTTAGGATGGATTTTATAATTTAAATTTAATTTATTAAAAACACGTAATCTAAGAATTGCGTGTTGACAAAAAAATTATAGGAGAGGGAGAAGAGAGGAGGGAATCAATGCGAGGAGTGGCTTATCCCATGTAGGCTTTTTGCCAGCTAGAGTTAAGTCATTTATTATTATTTTTCTGTGTAGCGTGGAGCTGTCGCTATTGCAACAACTCTTGATTTATGCCATATTGGACATATGTGAATTGATAATTCTACAGCTGTATGCGGAAACGAACAAAATAATAAAAGGAATTCATATATGGTTAGGGTTATTTTTTCTGATATACAAAAATGAAAAAAAAACACGTAAATGGAATAAATTGACATAACAATTAACATATGTTTTGTATGAGATGACCAAATTAAACAGACAATCATTAACAGTAAGAAAAAATTTATTGGGTTTCAAACATTTGATTTATGAATATTTGACAAAGTTAATGTGGTCTTATTAGTTCTTACCCTCAGGCGCGACGGTGCTTAAGTTTTGCGTGCCCAATTGTAAAAATCCGAATCCGGTCCCCACCCTAAGCGGCGTGACACGTTGTCCAATTACGTTAACATAATACCTCCATTATTGTGAAGCCCACGATCTGCCACTTATAAAAGTCACTGCAATGTATATATTTATTTGTATAGGAAAACTTAAAAATTTATAGAAATTAAGGTTTAGTCCTATTATGCATAGGTTAAGATGTTTATGTGTGCGTTAGACGATAATGATTAGCGGAAAGTCGTCCTACAAAGCAGATTCGCTTAGAATTAAGACGGAACTGGTGCTTTCATTCCAAGAAATGGAAGTGAAATAAAAGCACAGTTTTTTCGATTGGAAACCCAAATGTCATGGCATAAAAGCGCAACAGAATATGGGATAGTCAATCGCTGTACTTTCCTTCAACAACCACCGAGTTTATTCATCTTCACGGCCCAGTAGAAACATGGAGAAAGTGTAAGTACAGCTTCCATTACTACGGAGGCAATACTTCCTTTCTCTTGTGAAAAATTTGTAATTTCTCGGTGATAGCAAACAGTTTTTGATCTGATTAATATCAAGTTCTATCTGCCAATATTAGATGCAGACCGAACCAAGAGAAAGAAAAAGAAAACGAAAAATCTTATCCACAAAGCCAATAACCCCACGTACACTTAGAAAACAAATATACCAACTTTGGTTATTTCAGTTCACCGGAAATAAAGCCGGTTAGTCTTCGGAGATGCTCTGAAGATAAGGCTGCCATACTCCGCTGCGACCGGTTCGACGTTCACGACGTGAGGGATGTTTACCGGAATGTTGGCTGGAGGTTACAGCCTCTTTTAGGTAACGATCACAATCCGACGCAACGTCGGCGTAGCTTTTCTTAGAGGGCCTCTTAGTGGACTTGTGAGTGTTCTTACTAGACTTTTTCTTGTCCGAAGGCAGCGTAGATGCCGGGATCAAGAAGTAAATGCTTCCCCTTTTGAGCTCCGAATCTGGCGACAGGATCAGAATTCTCCGAACGACGCCTTGCGAACATGGCTTGCTAAGAACGTGATTTGGATTGTCCTTGAGAATCTCGCCGGCAGTGACAGGGCGTGTTATCTCTTCTACGTAGCCGTTTAAGTGAACTATACGGATCAAGTCCAAAGCTCCGCAAGGAAGAATACAAGCCAAACAACATCTTAAACTATTGCCCATGTTTCTTGGATATTTAGTCGTTAACTTCCCTGAGGTTGTGTGGGTGTTTTGTGTTTGTGTTGGTGATGAGTGAAGCTGAGTTGATGGTATCGTCTTCTTTTCGTTGTTCTCTGACGTTTGGGGAATGTAAATGAAGCTACGGACAAGTTTATATAGGAACACGACAACGGTGTTGAAAAAACACAGAGAGCAAAATGAAAGATATTTTATGTTGGATTTCAAAAGACCAAAATGTCCTCTACTTAACATTGCCTTCAAATTTGTTGTCCCAACTTTTCCTCCCACATTTCATTTAACATTGACGTTTATTGGCACTTTTGCATACATTATTTATTTAAAATATGTAATCTATAAGTTATTAAATACATTATTTATGTAATATAAATCAAAACAATAATTATTATAAATTTTATATAAAAAATACAAATAAGTATTAAATAATAAATGATATATAAGAAAGCACATTACAACTGATGTGAGTAATTATAATCAAATTAAATCTGTGGGCTATTATATTCTAAAATTTCCCACGCGCAAACTCCAAAGCTGAACAAATTAGACACCGAATACTACAATATGCTATCATACTTATTCTCTTTGTTTTTGGCTAAACAACAATATACTATAGTACAAAATATAATAGTATTGGCCTTAGATAAAATGATAGAGAATTGCTACATTGACCTATTTTTTTTTCATATACAAGACATACATCTCCATCACCAAAATTAGTTTTGTTCTCTTTTAAGAATAAAATAAGCATCTTAATGTCAACTCGACGTATATTTATATTTTGTGTCTCAAAACGGGGCTGGTGGAAGGCTTGTCTCTTCGTATTTGATAACTGTTGGCGAACTCATCACTTCATTGACCATAGTAACCAAACCCAAAACTAAATTCCAAATTCCATTCAGTGGTTAAGAGTTGTAAGGTCATAACACAGAATAAACAAGCACTATGACCTAATGAAAGTGACTCTAGGCCTTGCGGTGGTTCATTGACGAATAAAAAGCCTCTGGAACACTACACAACTGTAGTGATTGGAGAGAAAACATGTTAGCTAGAAAAGTCAAATGAATGAACTACAATATTATTATTACTATACACCATCTAAATAGTTAAGAAAGAGAGCTTTGGATAGTTGACAAATGGGTTAAACTATATGAACACTTTCATAAGCTTATGTAATTGAGTCTTCAATTAGCATTAATGAAATGTTTTCCAAGCTCGCGTAACTGGGTATGTAAGGAATGTCAACGGTGTTTAAAAGAAAAACTTCAATAATAGTGATTGTATTTTAAATTAATAAATTACTATTAATTAATTTAATTTGTATTTTAAATTAATACGAATACGAAAGGGACAAAATTGTCACTATATCCGAAATAACGTCATTATAAGTGGAATCGGTGACTAGATTGAGGTACGGAAGGAGGAAAGAGAAGAGTATACGTGGTATTCGGAGATTGGAGCTCTAATTGCGTCACCCCCAGTGACCCAAGTGCCGCACACAGCCAGGGTCACGGTACACCATGGTTGGTCCAGTCTGGCCTAGAACCTAGTAGGCCCTCACTTTGCTTCCTCCACCAGCTAGGTGATGTGATTTGAGCTTGACTAGTGACCAAAATTTTGAAAAATTGGACCAAAATTTTAGTAAATATGATAAGGGATTTATATTTTAAAAAATTTAATCTATATTAAAATAATACGATATTATTTAAAAATAGATAAAATTTAAAACATAATTAAAAAAGAGCTCTTATTAATTAAAAGTTTAATTTAAAATAAGTTATTACATATAAATTAATTAATAGTACTTTATTAATTTATAATTAATTAATTTTGATTTTTAACAATAAAAATTATTAAAATAAATTAAATCAAAAATTTTAAAATCGAACAACAAGCTAACTGATTTAAAATTTTTACAATTGAACAAATAAAATTAATTAAGTTTTTTAATAATTGCTAGTGACTATTACTTTTCTTATTTAAATAAAATACGAGGCTTCAAAAGTTCAATTAATATTAAATAATCATAAAATAGTTTAAAGATTAAATAAAATTAAAGAATTTGAAATATGATTTAAATAAATTTTCTTTATTTATTGAAGAATTTGAAGTTTAATTGAAAAATATCGTTAAATGAAAATTAATTTGATATATTTTAGTTTACACAAACTTAGTAATTTAGAAAAATGAACTATTAATTAATAAATTAATCAGTTTTTAACGACAAAAATTATTAAAATAAATTAAATCACAAATAAACCTTACTATTATAATATAATCCTGAAACTCAAAATTATAATTCCACCCAACGTAACTTCTTCGTTCACCTAGCAACATGATCCATTAAATAAGCATAGGGTTCCTAAGATTATTATTGATATGTCGTGCCCGTACAAGACCAGAGAATGCAAAACATTTTTCTCGTTTATTACGGACTTTTCAATTTCCATGTTAAGAAATAAAGCCAAAGGTGCAGAATACATAGCTCAAGTATTGGCAGATAGTTTCCACATAAACATAAAACGCACCGTCAAGCCCAGACAAGGATTGAACACGAGAACTACAGGTTTAAGATCATTTGTTTGTGGGCATAGAATAACGTGAATAGGTGACCTGTTTTTGAAAAATACCGACTTTTTAAACCAATCCATACTAATTAATGTTAAAATATATAATCAAATATGTTGAATTCATAATATCTTATAATTAATTTCGTTCCCCTTTCTTATCATCCTAGCTTGTCCACCTTCATTGTTGGGTGTATGAGATCAAAATCATTGAATGTATTGAAGCGATGTCTATAAGCACGTTGTAAAGTTGAAGTTGCTTTTGTCTGATCGTGTGGGAGTTAGCTGAAGTACCAAACGGTACGTACGAAGTTTCAGGCACCGACCACAGCATTCCTTTCCACTAATAGATACAAATTATGAAATGCCTCTCTGTTACAAGACTCCTTAATTAGCATTTAACATCGAATCTAAACGAAAACAGAACAGAGTTGGGGATAGAGAAGCCAGCATCTCATCTACCCGTAGTGGGAGAACGTGAGTCAAGTCTGTCTTTACACAAAATCCGAGGTGTAACCCTGGTTGATTATTCATAATCATCATTGGTATTAGAGTATGTATAAGCATTTTTATATGATATTGTTTCGTGGGTACGTTGTTTATCTCTAGGTGCACTAACGTGAATAATAGTATTCGAGCTTGTTCTTGGAAATTTAAGTTAGATTTGTCGTTATATACATATCTAGCTGGCGACTCATTTTGTAGGGTTAATTGTTACTGTGGGCTAAATTCGATCACGAGACTTGTGGCTATGATTAAATTTAGGTTCAGCGCATGTGCATCGATCCAAGTTCGATCTTTGATGATTAATTACAAAATGTACCTGGAATCTAGCTAATACGACAGTAAAAAGTTCGATCAGATACTAGCAAGAGATTTGTGTGGAAATGCTAAACTAGAGGACCGGAACTTAATTACTGGATACTGTTGAGATTAGACTTGATTAGGATTATACGGATAGCTCACGAGGCGACAAACGTTGAAGATATACGTATACTATACGTTATCCATCTGGAATCATAAGATAACTTAACTAAATCGAAATTAATAAATACTACGTCTAAATTTAATAAGACATCATTTTAACTTCTTAATTTTAAGGGTTTTATTTATTTTAAATTTGAGCTATAATCAATTACGAATTTTGATTGGTCTTGGTACTTGGTCTATGACATTTTCTGAGCTCCATGATATTATGTAGAATCTTGAGTATGTAAGTGCAACCTAACCATGCGGGATAACAGGAAAGAAATGGATACTATGTACGATGTATAAGTTGATATGATGAATAATGAAAAAAAATCTTAAATCATTGGTAGATCTTGAGGAACATCATAATCTTTGGCCACCAAGAAGTGATATCTTGTTAACAAATATGAAAGATGTGTTATGTACCAAGAATCAATGTTTTCAAAACTAATGTAATTTAGGGTTTAAAAGGATTCACCGAAATTATAATATCATGTCTAAAGATTGAATAAAATTAAAGAATTTAAAATGTAATTGAAAGAGGTTGTTCTTACTTGTCGAAGAATTTAAAGTTTAATTAAAAAAGAGTATTAAATAAAAATTAGTTAATAAGAATTTATTAATTAATAAAAATTAATAAATTAATAAATTAATCGATCACTTTTTAACAACTAGCGCTATTAAGATAAATCAACCAGAAAAGTTAAAAATTAAATCTAAAAATTTGACAATTCAAAATTTTTGCAATGTTAATCAACTCAACCGGTTGAGTTTTTTAACTATTACGAAGAATAATAACTTTTCAAATGCCAATTGCCAAATTCTTATCCTAGCTTATGTAGCTACATACGACGTAGTCACTTTCTTAAGCTACCTATTTCTTTTTTCTTTGTGATTAAGTATCCTCCAGACAGAGTCATTACATGCATATAGGGGCGTCTAAATCCTCAATTGAAGGATATATTGTTTTTAGACAATTGTCCTAAATAAAATTCGCTAGAATAAAATGAAACGACTCCTTAGTTACCATTTTAAAGTCTTTGAAACTGCACATGAAATGGGGACCAAGAACAGACAGACAACATTTGGTGAAATGTCAAATTTTAAGAAAATGTAAGACATGAATGGTGTGAATTATTGTTATGTTCTATCAGTATCATGGCTGGTTGGTATTACTGCATATCACTTCAGAGGCCCATCTCTCCAGTCCTTAGTTTCTTATTTTTTTGTGGTGTTATACACGTCTGGAATGACTGATCATAAAAGAGAGAAGATACCATAAGAAAATCATCCATGTCTATGAATCTTATTAATTTCTTTTGCGATTAGTTTTGGTTGTAAGCTTATTTATCATAAGGGCCTACACAATTTATAGTTTCAAATAATGGTGCAACTTAATGAATTATCTTAGAACACTATAAAGTGGTTAATAGAGCTCCACGAAGTCCTTCAGGACACCAATGCTTGAACGTTTGTCTCGGTGGATATTGCTTTCCAAATGAAATAATTTCTGATTTTATCTGTTTATTTTAATTATATTAGATATTTTTTTAGTAAAAATAAAGACTAGAATGAACATATTTTGTGAATTCCTTCGTAACCACGCATCTATTAATGGGAATAGATTATCTTATACTTACTTTATTTTATAAGCATCCACTATCTAGTAAGAATGAATACTTATGAAAAAGTAATACGAACAGATGATCTGAACCCTCTATTATTATACTTAGAAATTCTGGTTGCCAAGATCTGCTGTAACATTTTAGGTAAGGAAATTTGTAACTTAGAATCAAGAGTTGGTGTAATTCACTATCCCATATCAATTTTTCAATCGAATCAACTGTAATGCATGATTTTAGGGTATAAAAGTACTATATCCTCACATCTAAGGGATAAAAAATGGAATCGTGTTTTTGTTTCATGAATCCGGACAGTGGGGAATAGATTGGTTAAAAGATTGGATTCGAGTGTTTGAAATCATACATTGGCTGTTTTCTGCATTCATGCATTGCATATCTGGCTATCAACATGATTCTAATCTTATATATATGGGTTTATTATTTTTCCATTGATTAGTTGAATAAATGAATTTGATTTATTCTATGTATGAAGAGACCTTTATCGGCAATATAAAACCTTATTCTTGAGTCCTTTAAAGATAATTAAGTAAAAGAACTAATAATAATAATGATGATAATAATAATGATAATAATAATAATAATAATTTACCAATAAAGCTCATTAGGACATCTTTACACATGTCTTAGATACATCAACCAAAAATGAAAATTCAAACAAATAAACATCTCCTTCTTTATCATTTAGGCACCTATTTGGATAAGTATTCCCTTCAATTTCTATATTCTAACGATCATAATAAGTAGTAAAAAAGTACATTTTATTGATAATTTAGTTGCACTCTCTTGCTTCCTTTTAAGGCTATACGACCCAACCCGATATTGATCAAATTTTGATACCCGACAACTAATTGAGTCTAGATATATATGACAATATACCTGTAAGAATCCGCATAATAATGGTTCTTTGACATAAAATGTTTATAGCTTGTGGTAGGTTAAGTGTTCATTTGATGGATGGTAAGAGAGTAGGAGGTAACTGACTGGAACGGAGAAGTTAGTGAATAAATGTACTTTGTTTGACATGATATTAAAGATATGTGACTATGTTTGGTATGATATTAAGGCAACATCATAATTAAATTGAATAAAGTGAAAGTCTTTTGAGTATCGTTTAGGAGAAAGTGCAAGGGTTCGATGGGGCGGAAGATGATTGGATAATCAATTATTGATAACTCATACTATTTGAATAATTTATTTATCATATTCTCAAAAATATTTAAAAAAAATAAAGACAAATCCAATAATCGTAAGTGTAAGATAAAAAACAATGTCAAATTTATTCATACAGTGTAATAATGTTGAAGGTTAAATTTGATTTTGGTCTAAAATAAAGTGTAAAAAAATCATAAGTCTAATTTCTAACGAAAAGTACCATACTTAATCAAATTTCTAAATTTTGATTAGCTTTTTTAAACATAGGCAAGGTCCGTTAGTTATACAGTTGATGATAATGGAGCAAATTGTATGATAAACATTAGAAGAGATTAGGAGATATTATGAACAATTTTATGGTATAGGATGATTTAAATTTACCATAAATATCTATGAATACATTTGGATAAAGCATCATATTGTGAGGAAAAAATAGAGCAATTAGAAAAAAAAGAATTTTATATTTCAAGTGTAAGAGAGTGGTGTGAGGTTTAAAGTGAGAAGGCAAAAAATATTTTTATTAAGTTTGTGTTAAGTGAATTGAAGTATAAAATTTCTATTGTATTATTCTTTTGATGTCAACAAATTGGTATCAAAGTGGAATATGATAATGTAGTATACCAAAGCGAAGAGGATGAAGAGAGGAATTGTAACATCCTATCACTTGGATTAGGGTTTAAATGGTGATTATTAGAGATTAATTAGAAATTAGGAAGCATAAGTCATGTTATGCATAATGTGACATATACATACACAACATTATTGATCTTGCACATTATAATTATTTGTACATACATTCATTGACATTTTTCGAGTAATATTAATTGTTAAAAAATGCAATTAAAAGGTAAATTGTGAATTATTTGCGTTAAAAATTTATTTGAAGACTATTCGTATTATTTCGGAATTTTTGGTGAATTTTAGGAAATTTTCGAAAATTTGGAATATTTTAGACTACGAAAAATATAGAAATATAAGAAAATGAGAATTGTGGATAGAAAAGTACATTGGAGTGTATTAGAATTGATTTAGTAATTATGGTGATATTTCGGGTCTTTTGGAAATTTAAAGTATTTTTGGATTTAAAAAAATGTAAAAAAAAATAAAAAGACCAATAGAAGTGTGACAAATGGAATAAGTATGAATTGACAAATGGACCTATTAATGTATGACAAGTGGATAATTAGCTAGGGGACAAGTGGTAGTATAATTAGTGGACAAATGTGATACATGCAAAGGAGACACATGTCAAGACACTAAAATAACACCTAAGCTATGTTTTGGCCAAGAACATTTCTGCAGCTCCTTAGTTTGGTATCACCGAATCTTTCTTCTTGCTATTCCTCATTTAAACACTTATCTTCTGCATTTGTTTGGGTATTGTCTATCACCAAAAACAAAAACAAAAACAAAAACAAAACCATGCATGTTCACTTTGTGTTTAGCTTTTGATTAGTCCATCAACATCAAACCTTGTAACATCATCACTTCAGCTCTTTGGGGTCTTCGGTTGTCATTCTCCTCCCCACATAACTTCTGAATTTTTGTTGCAACCAAGTAAGTGATGCTTTAAGTTGTATGGTAGTGTTAATGACATTTTTATGATGTTTTAATGTTTGTGAATGAATTCATGCATGAGTGAAGTGAGGATCAGGTGAGATTTTGATATAGAGAGGAGTTAGATAAAGTGAAAGTGTTGTTGAAAGTAGAAGAAAGGTACAGAAAAAAAAAAGAGAAAGGTGCAGAAGTTATAAAAACACAGTAGAGAGGGGAAGTGTATATGTAGATTTGGATTTTTGATGTTTGAAGTTTAGGATTATTTCTGACTTATTTGGAAGTTACAGTGAGTGTAGACAAGCATAATAGACGATTTAGAAGTGATTAAGTTGGAAAAGGAAGCAGAAGAAAGCACTGGGTTTGGTGAAGAAGATGAAGATTTGCATGTTAGAGAGAGAAAAGGTGGTGGTTGCATGAATGAATGAATTATGAACTGAGGTATTTCATTGAACAACTTTCAGTCTTTTGACTATAACTTTTTCATCTGAACTCCAAATGACTTGAAACTTGAACCAATAGACTCAAAAGACATTTTTCTTTCTTTAAATAAAAATTTAGAGCTATCTGAATTGGTTTGAAAGTGATTGATATAATGAAAGTGTAGAAGTCTGCTGGAATGTTAAGAACTAGAGTATTTTCATGATCATGCTTCAGTTTTCTAATTATAAGTTGAGTTTTAGATATATAAATGAGTTTATTTTTGATTCATATTAAACTAGAGACATAAGTCTACAACTTTTATGAAGAAGTCGAATTTTAATTCTGTCTCTATGATGTTCAAAATTGGCATGTAATTGAGTCTCAGCTTAGGCTGTAGCACTATCAGGGACAGAATTCTTTTTCTGTGGTTATTGAATAAACTGTATTGATGTGAGCTGAATTAGGCTAAGTTATCTTCACCAAAGTTGTATATTATTCTCTTATATTTAAATTGGTATAAAGTTTGTAATTTTTGGATATCTGAGCTGAAAGATATGAGTTGTACCATCAGAGGGTATGATCATGTATTAGCCAAAAGTTCAAATGTGCATAGT
>JAOQMS010000008.1:5852876-5869037 GCA_027563885.1 Erythroxylum longipes
CAAAATCACTTTTTAAGCCTAAGAAAAATCAAAACCTAGCTCTCCTTTCTTTTCTCTCCAACGACACTCTCCCTCTTTTATCTTCTAATTTTGTTTTTCTTCTTCTTAAATGCAAGACCACATTTTCATCTTCCAATTCTACCCTTAATGAGCATAAAATGTCCAATTTTCCCTTCCTTGTAAGCTTATGGTCTTTTATACTTAAGTCTCTTGCCAAAAATACCCTTATACAATCTTACAACATTAATACTTTAATTCCATCAATTTACCCATGTCATAAATTCCTACTAACCTTGTCATAACAAATTAACTCCAAAATTAATCTATCAACACCTCATAATTCATTTAAATTATGCTTAATAAATAAAAAAAAATTGGGGGCCAACAGATAGAATTCAGATCAATCTCCACTGTTGAGCTACAATGACCTGAATCAGAGAAGAATGTATTAGAAGGGAAGAGAAGAGTGAGGAAACTCAGAGAGAAGAGAGATGTTGCAGGGGAAGGATGGTTACCACTCTCAGCCTACTCCACAAAGTCCTTCCATCGAGAATTTGATACTCTCATTCTGCTGCTCCTTCTGACGCCCTTGATTTCAGGATTGGATGCCACATGTCCCTTGTGTGTAACAAACTCTCCATTTGTCTTGTTGTCCAACTGGTTTCCTGTCTCTAATTCAACATCCTAATTATTGTCCACCGTGGCCTTCTTTTTGCTACTTGTTACAGCGTCATGATAAAGATTCCTCAATGCAAGAGCACAAGAACTTCTCATATTGTCACATGAAATACCTCACTCTTTTGGTGATCGTCTTGGCACTCTCTCTCCTCTCGCGTTTGTTCTCTCTCTTAACACTAGTCTTGTTACTCATCTTATGGTTGTGCCTCCATATATTCCAGTTGTTGGATCAGCTGCTGGTGATCCTGTGTGCACATTCATGAACTGATAAATCCCAAGGATGTTGGTAGTTTTTGACGGTGATAGTAGTGTTTCCAAGCCTCTGCTGATATGACCAATGATGATGGGGCCAAGGCTGGTGTGCATTGTCACGGGGTTAACCTTTTTACCCAGTAACCATATGGGACTTGGTTTGTTATTCGACTAAACGAAGTCAACCTTACGTGAAGATGCTAGACACGAAGCTAACACAACTAATAAGAAACATAAGAGACTAAAGGAGAACCTAGAGAATCCTTTCCATTACAAAGAATAGTTCTTTCTTATTTGTTTATAAATGAAGTCCTTAGTGCTATCTATAGTCCTCTGTCCCCTGATAGATGGCTATGATTTACTTGATCCAATAGTTTACAATGCTCCTATAAAATTTTCTATACGATTCTACACACATTAAGTAAATTATAAAATTATTTACAAGGTTCCATAAGGTTCCACAGACTATCCTTTTTTAGAGTTCTATAAGATATCAAATCTCCCTTGTGGGCATTGAAACATATAAAGTGTGACATTCTTTCTCATTCAATTTGATTTCGTCCTTGACGGGTCCTTTATGTATGATTCAACATTGTTTTTATAATTCCACAATGTGAGCTTATGATCCCAGCTCTCTTCGTTATTATGCAACCCTTTTTATTTAACAAAATACTAAATATAACTTGGATGAGTGCCTCTCCTTAGTATAACGAAATGCGCCAATATTTCCTCAACATCTTGTGTGGGCATCATGACAATAGTAATAGGGGCTCTCTTTGATTTACCCCTGCTGGGTTTGTCTTTATCCCCAAGGTAAGGTTTAAGTAAGCTCATATGAAACACATAGTGCATCTCCAAGTGAGAGGATAACATCAAACGGTAGGCTAGTTTGCTAATTCATTTCTCTATGGGGAATGATCTCCCGTAACACCTTACTAGTTTTTATGCACCTTGGAAAATCTTATACTTGGGTGAAAGATAAGTTTCACCATTATCAGGTCTCCTTTGTTAAACTCCAAGTGCCTTCATTTCGTATTGACCCACTTCTTCATATGCTTTATAGACTTTGCTAAGTATGCTCATGTCATATTAGTCTTTTTATGCCAACCTTTGGCAAACTTGAATGCGACTGGACTTGGGCCTTTATATGTAATAACAAGGGTATGTATGGTCATTGGTTACCGGCTTGTCGTAACTTCAAATAGGTTGGCTTCCGATGGCTCACTTTTTTGTAAGTTATATGAGAATTAGGAAATATTAAGTAATTTTTTCTAATCACTTTGATTGGCAATCATGTAGTGCCTCAAGAATAACTTTAATAGCACATTCACTCTCTCAATTTGACCATCTATTTAAGGGTAAAAGCTGGTGTAGAAGTTAAGTTCATACTTCATTAGTTTGAATAGTTCCATATAAAATCTTCTTATAAATTAAGTATCTGTATTACTCAAAATTGTCTTGGGTATGCCCTAATACTTCAATACATGCTTAAAAAATAAGCAAGTGACATCCTTCATTATAAATTTTTCAGTACTAGGATAAACACTTTATATTTGTTAAATCAGTCTATTACCACCATGTCGTTGCCATATCCTTTGAATTTTTGTAGGTATGTAATGAAATCTATGAAGATACTCTCCTAAGGCTTCTTCGAAATTAATGGCTTTAGCAACCTCATTAATTAGTGATGATCTGACATGTCTTGTGTTCCTACCTCATTAATTGGCGATGATCTGACATGTCTTGTTGGAACACAAGACATGTCTTCACGTAAATCTCAATTTCATTGAGCATTTGGGGCCAATAATATGCACGCTCCATAAGTACTAATGTATGACACACCCAGGATGTCCTACACACTTGGAGTTATGACACTCGTAATGATTTCTTTTCGCAACCCTTGCTACCTAGGCCCAAAAACTTGGTCACCTTTAGTGATAGGCATCACATTATAAAGCTAAAATTGTTGTGTCTAGTCATGACTAGCCAACCTTAAAAAACTCTCGACTTACAATTCTAACTCAAATCCTTCTTTTATCTAGTCCACTAAGGGAGAACTTAGACAAGTGATAACAGTAAACTTCCCTTTTCTACTAAGGGTATCAATAATTAAGTTGACCTTACTAAGTTTGTACTCTATCACGAAATCAAACTTTACCAAAAATACTTACCATCTAATTTGTTTTGGCATCAATTTCTTCTAAGTGAGGAAGTAGCTAATGGTGATACTATATGTCTTCATCAAGAAATTAAAACACAACAAATAATGCCTTTAAGTCCACAAGCATTGCACTAGTGTAGTCATCTCCTTCATTTCGACCATATAACAACACTCAAGCTCATTTAGCTTGTGGCTCTCATAGGTGATCGGATGCCCATCCTGCATCAAAACACCATGAAATGTAAAATTGGAAGCATTAATTTATACCTTATATGGCTTGATATCATTGTAAAGCCACAATATGGGTTCTTTGGCCAATTTTTGATTTAAAACCTCAAATTCCTTCTTTTAACTTGTATCCTAATTCCATGCTCTATTATTTTTCTATAGATCAGTGAGCAGAGAAGCAAGGGAGGAATGTCTTTGATGAATTTTTGTTAGTAGTTGATGAGGATAAAGGAGGAATGCAATTTCAATATTTTCTTTAATGGTTCCCAATCATATACGGCTTACACCTTGGACTTGTCCATTTACAGCATGCCCCATCCAATAATATGCCCTAACAACATGACTTCATATTTGTGTGAAAACACACTTGTCCTTCTTTATGGACGATGCATTCTCCCTTAAGACTAGGAAAACTTAATGTAAGTACATAATATGCTCTTTCAGTATTTCGCTATACCTAACAATGTCATCCAAGTATGCCACAAAAAATTTATCCAAAAAATATTGTAATACTTGATTTATGAGGGTACAAATTGTGGTAGGTGCATTGGTAAGTCTAAATGGTATAACTAAGAAGTCAATAGAATCATACCTCATAAAAAAAGTTGTCTTTAGCACATCTCCCTCTGTAATTTTCACTTGATAGTATTCCGATCTTATTTAAAGCTTAGTGAACCATCTTGCTACTAAATCAATCAAACGAGTCAGCAATCAACAGAATGAGATACTTATTCTTCACTGTAATCTCATTGAGTGCTTAGTAGTCAATACACAATCAATGGGACATATTATACTTTTTTTAGAAAAGCACTAGTGTGTTGTACAAAGCTTTTGATGGTTAGATATAGCACGCATCTAATAATTGCTTAAGTTGTCTTCTTAGCTTTTCAAGTTTAGCTAGCACCAACAGTAAGGTATCACTGGAAGTGGGGTAATGCCTTGTGCCAACTCGATTTTATGGTTGACATCACACTTTGGTGGGAGCTTCTTTGGCAAATCTATAGGCAAAACATCCTTTAACTCCTCAAAAATATGAGAGATTCTCTTATGTAGCTCCTTTAATGAAGAGTCCTCTTCATCTTCCTTCAGCACAACTAAGTAATTGGGTTACTTCCTCTTCACGTCTTTAGAGAGTTGTATAGCTGATAGTTGCCTGGATTGTAGACTTTATTCTCTTAAAAAAGGTAATGTACACATATTTCCTTCCTCTAAGATGCATATGATGTTAGTGATAGGAGTAGGTATGAACTTGACATGATTTATGAATTCCATTCCAAGTCGTATGAGATAATCATTCATGGGTACTATGAATAAATCTGCCAGGCCACACCATTTCCCAATAAATACCTTTTACTTTTTAAGCAAAACCAAAGTAGCCTTTAGCTCTAAATTTATTGCCTTGGGCAAATCTTGCCCCTTGTTATAATTGATGCCTAACATATCTACCTCTTTTATTTGAAGGAAGTTATTAGAAGCTTAAGTGTCTACTAATGTTCTTATTGCTCGGCCTCCAACATTCACTTTGGCATATAAACACCCCTTATTTTCTATATTGAGCTTTTCAACCTTCTCTTTAATAGTACTAAGGATTTTTAAGAAGCCCATCATTGTCTCCTTCCTTTATTACTCTTATGCCTCTCTTTCTTCTACTACCGTAGAGAGCTTTTCTTTTTTAAGGTAATCCTTTGACTTAATGATCCCTCTTACAAAAGAAACACTTGAGAGTTGATTTGTTTCCCCCTTTTCATGCTTGGTTCTCTTTCCTTCGGGCTTATTAGATTTGTGAAAAGTCTCTTTGCCTTGATGTCTGTCTCCCTCACGTTTCCCTATGTTAACCTTGTCCTTGTGAGACTTGGGTTTCTTGACTTTTTTGAACTCAATCAATGACTCTACTATGGAAATAATGATGGTAAGACTTTGGGCACCATATCTTTGGATCTCCATTTTTACCTAATTTTATAAGTCGTCCTTGAAGGCAAAGAAGGCTTCCTCGTCCAAATAATCGAAAATCTCTAAAAACACCTTTGAAAACTCTTTTACATACTCTCGAATGCTTCTCTTTTGTTAGAGTTGCCTTAATGTCGCTCTTACTTCCTCTTCAACATTCTCTGGATAAAATTGGAGATTGAGATCTTTCTTAAACTTATTTCATTTTTCAAGGGTGTAAGTACCCTTTTCAAGGTCACTATGCCTTTTCCTTTACCATACCAATGCAACATTTTCAATGTAGGGATTGGTGTAGCTAATATTTTTGGCATCCTCCTTTATGCCAAGAACCTTGAAGTACTATTCTAAACACCATAAAGAATTGTCCACCTCCTTCACATTCCTCAACCAATAGTACGTCCTTGTTGTTAGGATGTTTACCCTCAAAGGAGTGGAGACCACCATAAGCACAACATTGTTTCCCCATCAGCAACGACCTTTTGTAAAGGACCAACTCCTCCTTTGGTTCTTTTAGCTTCACAAAAACCTTTGCGAACTCCTTGTAATATGCGATCTCAAGTTGGAGAGTCTTCTCTAAGACTTTCATCTGGTTTAGACATTTGGAAGTGGCAACATTTAAGGTGTCTTGCATCAGGTCGCAAAACTCCTTATTCCTATTCTCA
The DNA here is from genome assembly GCA_027563885.1 of Erythroxylum longipes. NCBI lineage: Eukaryota > Viridiplantae > Streptophyta > Magnoliopsida > Malpighiales > Erythroxylaceae > Erythroxylum > Erythroxylum longipes. Next base: position 5,858,805 of record JAOQMS010000008.1, read on the forward strand.
AATCCTCCAATACATTTATCTACCTCCTCAAACTTTTCTTACCCCTCAATTATTGAAAGCTCCACCTTAGTAAGCCTTATGTTTATGTCTACCATGGCACCTCTCCACCTTGGTCTCCTTTCTTTAGATTGCTTGGACCCTTTAATGTTAGTGATCTCAATATATGATCTCGACATCTTTAACCTAGTGCTCTAATAAAATACTGAGCACGAGGCTAACACTACTAACAAAGAACATAAGAGACTAAAGGATAGCTTGGAGAATGCTTTCTATTTAAATGAATAGTTCTTTCTTGATTGTTCACAGATGAAGTCCTTAGGACTATATATAGTCCTCCATCCCCTCAACATATAGCTAGGATTTAGTTGATCTAACAGTTTACAATGTTCCTCTATAATTTTTCATACAATTTTCCATACATCAAGTAGATTATACAATTACCTACAAGATTCCACATGGTTCTAGAGACTTCTATCCTTTTTTAGAGTTTTAGAAGATTTTAGGACGAAACTTCTCTTGTGGGCATTGAAACATGCAAAGGCATGACAATGTGCATGAAGCATTTAGAGACGCCGAGGATATCTTCAACTATAAGATGCTTTCATTTTGTAAGGCTCCCTTTAACAAGACATGTATTTTTTTTTAATTCATCGCAAGTTCAAAATACCTTTAGCCTCCATAATAATTAGCACATTAACAGTTATTGTCTAACTTTGTGCACTGAAAGCTTGTCCACCTGATGTTAGGAAATCGAACAAAGACTTAGATAAATAATAATAAAAATTTTTTGAATGATTTTTTTAAAGCCAAGATGATTTAAAATTTTATAATATGATTAACATAAAATATAATAAAAGTATGAATTATAATTTATACTTTATTTTGAAACTTAATCATTTTTGTTGTTATTTTTCCATAACAAACAACAATGACAATAATAATAACACTCGGTAAAAATCTCACCGACACGTAAAGTCTAAAAAAATATAGTAATATATAGTCTTACTTATAATTAACAGAGAAACTACTTCCGAATGACTCACATAAAGAAGTAGATATGATGTAACAAAGTGAGACCAACTTATTTTTTAAAATATGAAAATGTTTCCAGACGAGTGAATTGACGTAGCACTGTGGAGAAAATAAAAATATTAAAAAATACTGGGTCAGACGTCATTAAGCCGTTACTATTTTGTTATGACGAGGTTAAATTTTAACATTTTTTAAATTTTAGTCTTACGTGTTCTCTCCATGATGCCAAATTTCTGGTCAAAATCAAAAACGGGGCTAAGCACCTAAACCCAAAAAACTAACCAGAAGCGAAGCCCAGCCCACCGGAGCCTCGTCTACGATCTTATTCGGTTCAGTCTTCCCTTGTTAGAGAATCCAAACATCCAGAATAGGTTTGTTTTCCCATTTACCTCAGAGTAACCGTTACTAGTTACTGATTGCTACTCCCTCACTCCTCGTTTCACATAGACGAGATTCACCGATAACGGTTATCGGAACCCTAAAATGGCATCAAAATTCGGATTGGCCGGTGGCATACCGGAACGGCGAGTTCGACCAATTTGGGACGCCATCGATTCTCGGCAGTTCAAGACCGCTCTCAAGCTCTCCGCTGCACTCCTTTCCAAATACCCCAATTCTCCTTACGCACTTGTGAGATTCACTTCCTTTTTAATCGCAACGATTTCTAAGTTTCTTGAGCTGTTATAGCTCTTGAGTTTTGTCATTAGCAAATTGAAATCTTTCTAGTTCAAGAACTGGAGCTTTGAAGAGTACACTTTCTTGATTAGGAATTCATGATAATAAATGGTTGTTTTAGCACAGTTGAACTTTAGAAGCATAGCTGTTGATAATCACTTACATCAGAAGAGAAGTTTCTGTCTGTTTTCTTTGTTTGATGTTTTGAGTTTGAGTGCTTATGCAGGCGCTGAAAGCTCTTATTTTGGAAAGGATGAGTAAGGCTGATGAGGCATTGTCCATTTGCTTAAACGCAAAAGAGCTTTTATATGAAAATGACTATGTATTGATGGATGATCTCACTCTCAGCACACTGCAGATTGTTTTCCAACGGCTTGATCACTGTTAGTATATGATTTCTTACTGGAATAATCTGCCTGAATGCAGTATGCATATCATTGCTATTTTCTCATAGTATTTCCCTTGCTAATCCATTTCAGTGGATTTGGCTACTAGCTGCTATGAGTACGCGTGTGGTAAATTTCCGAACAATTTAGAACTCATGATGGGGCTCTTCAACTGTTTTGTTCGTGAATATTCATTTGTGAAGCAGCAACAGGTTTGTATTTTTCCTACATCTTTGATTTTCATGAATCTTCTGCATTCTATTTTACGCGAACTATGAGATGACTATTGTATTTTTCTAATTCTGATTTTTATTGCAGACAGCCATCAAAATGTATAAATTTGTTGGAGAAGAAAGGTTTCTGCTGTGGGCAGTATGTAGCATCCAGTTACAGGTTCTGGCAACGTTCCCTACTTTTTTTTTTCTCTCCATTTTACTTGAGAGTGCATGATTTTATGACGTTATTTGAGAATATATCAGGTGAAAGAAGACAGGAGATGGCTATGAAAAATTTTGCATATTTGGCACAAAAACTTACTTTTTTCTTTTTTAAGATTCTGATCATTGTGAAAGTTAAGGACCTTAACTTAAAACCGAAAGCAGAAACGTATCCATACAGGCAGACTCACAAAAACTGAAAAGGAAATCCAGTAGCCAAATGTATAACTTATATCAAGCACTTCCTATGATACTCATGTTATGTTTGGATCTCATGGAACAATTGGAAGACTAATCATATTTTTTCCCAGTTCATGAATTTTATCCATGCTCTATGTGATCGAACGAAGTAGTGTTGATGTTATTACGATAGCTATTCTTGTTAGGTACAATATTTGATTTTTACCTGCTGCATGTTTTGTTTGGTGTGAACTTCTCCTAGGTGCTTTGTGGCAGTGGAGGGGAGAAATTGTTACAGTTAGCAGAAGGGTTACTTAAGAAGCATGTTGGTTCTCACAGTTTGCACGAGCCTGAGGGTCATTTCTTTTGCCACTGTTGGTTTGCATTTATGTTGATATGTTTCTTTTTCAGCTTCCTTATTAGCTTTTGAAACCTTTTTGCAGCTCTTATGGTGTATATATCCATATTAGAACAGCAAGCTAGGTATGCCGATGCACTGGAAATTCTCTCAGGAAAATTAGGATCACTTTTGGTGATTGAAGCTGATAAGCTACGCATACAGGTTCTTTCGGAATCTTTTTAGGCTTTTATAGTTATTGAAATGTGAAACACAAACAAACTTCCATAATCATGAATTTCTATCATGTTTTTAAATGCTTCAAACTTATTCTTATTTTATAAAAAAAATATCTTTTAAAGAAGAGAAAATAAACCAGTATATGTCTTGAGAAATTTGAGAAGGAATTGAGTTAATTGCATCATATTGTAGGAACAGAAAAAACTTAAATTCCATATTTGATGTTGCAACAATTGTACATAAGAATTTGCTAATGAATCAAAAAACTTTAGAGAATTCATTTGTTACTCCAAGCATAGTGTTAATTGAAGGATTCTCTATTTCAGACAGCTATTGTTTTTGTATTAAATGAATAAAATATTCATACTCAATCTGCTGGTTGATTTGTGTCCTTTCCTTTCTCAGTTTTGTTCCTTTAACTGTGTTGTTTCCAATAATTAATTACATAAATGTTCATTGATTACTTGCAATTCCTTTAATGTGACATTTTTTGTTTCCTTATCAACTTTTCCTCTTTAACTTTAAGTTGACAGGGGAGACTTTTAGCAAAGTTAGGTGATTATGTCAGCGGAGCCAATATCTATGAGAAGATTTTAGAAATCTGGTAATTCAATCCTGTGACATTTATCAGCATTTTTGGGGCTTAAAACCATGATTTAGCCTTCGGTCAATCAGTCCCTTGCTTCTGTTGAATTCGGAAAGCCATCTGACATATGTGACATACTATTGAATTAAACAAAAGCCGCTATATTTTCAATGAAGACACAATCACTTTTCTTTCTTCATATTTTAGTTAATCCTAGTTCATCTTCTGTTAGATAACTTTTTTAGCCATTGTTCTGATTCCATTTGAGATTATGTTTTTGTCATTTTTGGAGCATTAGATGTTGATCTTTTTTCTCCTTTATAATTTTCATTGTCATTGCGAAGGTGTTAAAAGTACTGCAGTGGGTTGAGGAAGTTATATGGTGGGCCTTTAGTTAGGTGCAGAGAATATCTTTGTGTATCAAATCATGGGCAGTTGGGCACGTTGCTTATAAGCTTCATATAATCTTCAAATTTTCTTTTTTAACAATCGAAGAATTTATTTCTCACTACTTGCTTAGCCAGACGGACACAAGTTTGATTGGTCCATAACGTCAGTTGATATCTTGAGCCTCATTCCTTATGCCTATTAAGTTGCATCTTTGTGTTCAGGAATTCAATATGTGCTGTTTGTTGTCAATTTCCTTTTTCATGTATACTTTTTGGTTGTTAACGCTATTTTGTTCATTTGGCAGCCCTGATGACTGGGAATCTTTCCTACATTATTTAGGCTGTTTGATGGAGGATGATAGCAGCTGGAGTAATGAAGCTGATAAAGACTCAATTCATCTCCCTAACTGCAAAGTCACACATTTGTCAGAAGAAATGGTGCATATATATGGCTTCTGCAATTTATTTCTATCTTTCTGTTTTGTGTTCGCCATATTTTTGGCAAATGTATTTGTTACTTATAAAACCTATCACAATCTTTTGACAGTTTAATTTGATGTGCAGTTTGATTCTCGTATATCAATTGCATCAGCTTTTGTGCAAAAGTTACAATTGGACACAGAAAGTCGATCTTTGAGGTGCCCTTACTTAGCTACTCTTGAAATTGAAAGGAGAAAGCAGTTATATGGGAAGGACAATCATGACGAGATGATCAGTGCTTTAATGCATTATTTTCTCAAGTATGATAAGACATTCCTTTCTTGTACTTGGATTGTTAATGTTCTGTCTTTGTAAAACATCTCTAGCTGGTTAGAATTTTGTTATTTCGAAACTGATTAAAAATTCGAACCATTTGGCCGGCTTAACCATGGAAAACCTTGAATTAGTCAAATTCAACTTCTCTGTTTGTTTTTTAACTTTCCGGTTCAATTTTCTTTAATAACTTTTGTTGCTAAAAACTAGTTAATTTATTAGTTAATCGGTCAGTTATTATAAAATAAAAAACTAACTAATTTTAATTTAACAGTCCTCATTTTTAATTAAAATTTAAATTTTTTGATGGATAAGGACAATCTTATTTCAAAATTTTCCATTTTATTCAATTTTAAACCAGTTTTATGATAGTCTAATACTGCTTAAACCTTTTAAACCTTAAATATTTTATCTTATAGATTTAAATTCCGATCCAATTTTTAAAATATTGATTCTCGATAATGATTTGCATCATATAGAGGAAATGCTATTCTTTTAAAATGGTAGTGGCCATATAAAAGAACCAATTAAGTACAATATACTAAATCATTTGAATTCTTCTTCATTTATAATATAGGTTTGGTCACTTAGCCTGCTTCACTTCCGATATTGAGATGTTTCTTCAAGGCTTAAATCCAGATAAAAAGGTGAAGTTTCTAGACAAGTTAATAGAAAGTACAAGCTCGGTTACAACAACACCAACTAAAGTGCTTGGGCAATCAATTTCTGTATTCAAAATACAAGAGTTGATCGGCAGTGTATACAAGCTTCCCATTCTTGGTGCGTATCTCCTTTAGAAGATCTCTACATAAAGCTGTAAAAAAACACATGCATACGTTAGCATGATTATGATGCACACTTACGTCTGTCACTAGTTTCTTTGTGGTTTCACACTTGCATTATATCTTATTTGGGTACAGCCTTCAGATGTTGTAACACTTTGATGCGGCATTCAATGGAACGTTTTGCTCAATAGTGATCCTATTGCTCAGGAATCAGGATGACCATATAGATCTTTATCATATCTAGATTTCTGACTATTTTTGTGTCTTTTGCATTGTTATAACTGTTTGTTTGTAGAAGAGTTTTTAATTTGGTTGTCGGTTTCCTATTGAAGTTCTTGTCTTATTTCCCAGAACTAGAACAATCGGCCGTGAAAATGACGGAGGTATATTGTAGAAATCTTCCCCTTTCAAAGGACCTTGATCCTCAAGAGAATATGCATGGAGAAGAGTTGCTTTGTATGGTGTGCAATCTACTGGTTCAGGTATTCACTTTTGTGCTTCTACTATGTTTGTGGTTCAAATTTTATGAAATATTTCACAGGTTTGATGCAAGCCTTGTTGATAATATAAGTGAACTATTTTGAGAATTGCATCAAGGAGCTACATTGAATTCTATATCAATGATGCATTTTGGTTATTTTTTGCTAACTATTTAGGGTGTTTAATTCTGCAACTACACATAACATGTATGCTTGTTGTTTAGTCCCTGTGTCATATGATTCTTGTGGTAGAATCTTATTTTTAGTTCACTTTCCGTATTGTCTATGTAGAGGATGTGTTGTCCTTAAAACACTCCCTCATATTTTGTAGGTGCTTGTTAAGTGACCGTTTCACCACAATAGCTTAAGCTGTTGTGTGAGGTCAACTTAATTGATTTTATATATTTACTAACACATCCCCTCAAGTGAAAGCCTTTTGGGCTTGAAACTTGCACAGACTCACTCTACCTTGTGTTGAATAATAGGTGGGTGGTAAAATTTGAACTCACGATCACTTGGTCACAGAGGCTCTGATACTATGTTAAGTGACTTTTTCACCACAATAGCTTAAGCTGTTGTGTGAGGTCAACTTAATTGGTTTTATATGTTCACTAACATTGCCCTTTTTTTTCTGTAGTTATTTTATCGAACAAGAAAGCTTGGTTACTTCATGGAGGCAATAATGGTTTTGGAGTTTGGTTTGACTGTCCGTCGGTAGGCATGCTTTTTCCAGTGATACTTTAATGTCTCAATGTCAGATTCAGGGACTTAATAATATTGGAACTAATTCTGGATACATGTTAAATAATTGGCAGATATGTGTGGCAGTATAAGATCTTATTGGTACACTTGTATTCCCACTTGAGTGCCCTTACGTTAGCTCACGAATGGTAAGTCAATTAGTTGAGTGCAAATTCACATATTTAATTGATGAACTTATGTTGTGTATTTCATGCTAATTACATCCCCTGTATTTTCCCCTGGAACCTAGATGTTTATACTCTCAAGCATATTTTTTTGTCTATGCATAAAGCGGTTCGTACGATCTATTTTGTTAGGTACAAGTCTTTGGACGTGAAGAATATTCTGATGGAAACATTGATGCACAACATTTTGCCACAGATGTTGTCATCCCCACTTTGGGGGGATTTAAGTAATCTGCTAAAAGATTATCTCAGGTTTATGGACGACCACTTCAGAGAATCTGCAGATCTTACATTTCTTGCATATCGCCATAGAAATTACTCAAAGGTGTGTGATGTATTTATCTGTTATTCTGGTTTAGTTGGAAGTTGAACTAATTGCTAACTACTTATGCTGATAACTGCTAACTACTCATGCTGATGTTTCTTGAATGTAATCTCAATTCATAGTCTGTGCCCATTCCTTCCATTTTTCATTTTGTGGCCTTCTGCACTTCTAATTTACTGCTTGTCCACCATAGTATCTTACATGTTTTCTTGCTATAACTATGATGCTATAATTTCATGTGGGATACATCGCTACGTCTTATTGAGAACAAATGTGCTTGGTTATTTGGAAAACATTTCATTATTTTGCACCACAGGTGATTGAGTTTGTTCAATTTAAGGAGCGATTACAGCGATCTAATCATTATTTGATTTCAAAGATCGAGAAATCCATTCTAGAGTTAAAGCAGAAAGCAGATAACATTGAAGAACAAGAGGTGTTTGTTTTTTGCTTCTATCATTTGATGCCTATATTTTGATGTTTTTGATGACAGATCTGATTAGATTGTCTTTTAGGCCGTTCTTGAAAACTTGAAATGTGGGATTCACTTTGTTGAGCTCTCTAATGAAATTGGGTCAAAAAGTTTAACTGTCAATGAGGATTTGCATTCCCGGCCTTGGTGGACCCCAACTCCTGAGAAAAATTATTTGTTAGGTTTGTATCAAATGCACCCTCCTGTCAATTTCAGGTCAAATGATGAATCTTTGATGAGAGAATTTTTAGGTATGAAAGTTCTGGGATTGACGTAGGATGTTTTTTTGGGAATTTTTGTGCAGAAATGTGATATATTTACTATAATTAAGTGTTTTAAAGAGCTCAAATTATGTTCAGTGGTTTTGTTAATCTTCATTGCGGGGGAATGACGTTTTCTTTCCATTTCCTTTGAACTTTCTCTTTACAATTTTTCTCATTTCCAGGGCCATTTGAGGGCATCTCATATTGTCCCAAAGAGAACTTGGTAAGATGCCTCTTCTTAATTAATATGTTCTCTGTCATACTGGTAATTATATAACCTGTGCCTACTATAATTTTCTATACTTCTCATTCCTTGTACGTGTGCTTTTCCCCAAAACATTAACAGAAAAAGAAATGGGAACAAAATATTAGAGGAGTTGTTGAAAGGAGATCCCTTCTTCCTAGATTGATATATCTATCGATTCAAAGTGCATCTGCATCTGTCAAGGAAAATGTTGAAGTCAATGGTTCTTTATCTATGCCTAAAATCACCACGGAGCTGAAGTTCCTACTTGATCGCTATGCAAAGATTTTGGGATCTTCTTTTGGAGATGCGGTGGAAGTTGTTAAGGGGATATCTAGTGGGGGAAAATCTGCTGAGGTATAAATTGATTTCAATTTGACTTTATGTAGTTTCCTGGATCGTATGTACTTGTTGCTTTTCTTCCCATAGTATATATTAACATGTGCCTATTAGGGTGGTAATGAGTTTTTAGTGTTTCAAAATGAAGAATGTCTCTTGAAACTTTTGAGAGGTGATGATTCAAAATGTTCCGTACTTTCACCTTTCTGACCTGCAATAAGATATTGTGATCCATTTTCATACACTCATTCCCTGGGACTTACCATATGAACCAAGACTTTCTGGACTAGGATGACTGTTTAATTACCGCTCTTACTCCACTGGAAATCTGACTCATGCCTCCATTTGGCACTTTTTGTAGCTGATAACTGGGCTAACTTTTTGTTTTTTCATTTCCTTTTCTCTCATAATGCATGTGCACTCTTCCATGACGTGCGCTCTCTTATTAAATGTTACCATATACTGACATTAGATTAACTCTAGTTAAACTAATTTTCTTGACACTGATACAGGCTTTTGGTTCTGACATTATCGAGTGGATGAACTTTGCTGTATTTTTGAATGCATGGAATTTGCGCTCATCTGCACCTTCAGAACCAGGTGGGAATCCATGTTGTACTTGGGAAACTGTGAATACCTTATTGGAGAAATGTATTCTAGAGAAGACCAGATCCATGGATTCTCTCATTTCCTTGCCGTGGGGTATGTTCCCATTAGTGGTACAATTGGTCACGGAGCCATTGTCATGGCACGTTCTTGTTATTCAATCATGTATCCGATCTTCTCTTCCATCTGGAAAGAAGAAAAAGAAAGGTGGACCCTCAGAGCAGTCCACTTCACTGCTGCTAAATGCAATTCGTGATTCGGTAGAGTCTATATATAGTGTACTCAAAGAGGTTACAAATTGGGTAAGAAAACAACTTAATAGGAAAGAGGATGAGCACTTGGATATTATCCTTTCGCCTATCAGAAGAAAGGAACAGGATGAAGGGCCTGGGAAGGTGATCCAGATTTTAGAAAATTTGATCAAATCAATTGATGAGGTGGAAATTGGTGATCGAATCTCCCAAGCATTGAAATCTTGGGATGTAGTTGATATTGGGAGAAAGATATTGACCAGCAATTCCACAGTGTTGTATGAGTTTCTTCGTATTTCTGAGTCAAAACTTAAAGCATTGCAGGCGTTGAGGCAGCAGATGACTCAAGTCTGAAGGTCCTAACGGGATCCAAGTTCCGTGTTTTTGATGTGATCAAGTTATTTGTTTCATTTTGGAGTTTGTTGTGGTCTACAGATGCAGCATCACACCCTACCGTATGTCACCGTTGTCTATCATTTTCATTTTCCATGGTCATATTTAACCGTGAGGTTCCTCCTCCCCCCCACC
>JAOQMS010000008.1:5886733-5906602 GCA_027563885.1 Erythroxylum longipes
TTTCTTTCTCCTTCTCTCCTTCTAGGTTATTCACGACTCTCCTTCTCTTCTTTCCTACACACTCACGACTCCTTCTTCTTTTGTCTTATTCATTTAAGACAACCTTTTTGGTTTTTACCAATTTACCCTTCCTTATAAAAGAAATTCCTATTAACTCCTTCACTTTATTTTAATTCTTTCTTTTAATTTATACCACCATATATTAAACTCCAAAAATTCCTAATTCATAAATTCTAAGTTATTTTCATGCTTGATAATTTAATAAAATAAATAAAATAATATAAAAATATAAAAATCCTAAAAACGGGATCCAACAGTGAACATCTCCTTTATCTTCAAATGATCCTTCCAGATGATCTTTATCTTTTAAAGTTGATGTTTATCCACTGCGATCTTATCCGCCACGTCATCATGTGTCACATCATCCACAATTGCCACGTCACTGCTGATGTGTTCACCAAGGCCTATTCGCACATAATTCCATTAATGCACGTGCATGGACAAGTCCATCTTCCATGATCCAGCTCACTTCATGGTACAGTCTCGTCGCTCCATAATTTCAGATCTCGCATGACTTAGTTCACCAACTCGCAGGACTTCGCCTTGTTCCCTCGTCAACACACCTTCCTCATGCCGACTTGCGTACCAAGCATTGGCCAAAGCTCGCCAACACTCGCACGAACCCGTATCTGCTTCCCGAACTACAAAGGAACCACTAATCCTACCACCTTGAATCACGACACAAATTCCACCATATATAATTCATCGTGCTTTACTAAAAATCAACTCCCAATAGGGATTATTACCTACCTCGAGAGCACTTCCTAAGCCTCGTCCCTGTATAAATCTCCACATAAAAAACTGGTATAGCATAAGAGTAATGTCTCGTTTGGTAACCAAAACAAAGGAATCCCAATAAAAAGTGAGAATTGGAATGAGAATAAAATTATTGTTTATACGTTTTTAGTATGTAAGTACTAGGAATCAGATTATAGAAGTTGATAGTTATAATTGTGCTTAATTTTTTACTTATATTTAATTATTATATTTTTTACATAGTTAATTATAATATTTTATATTTTATAAATAATTAATAAAATTAATGATTTATAAAACTATTAATTTTTAAATAAGTATGAATAATTTTACGATAAGAATAAAAGTATTAATAAAATAATTATTAAAAATTTAATACAAAAGATAATTTTGATGATAATATTATGATAAGAATAAATGTCTTGATAATATTTGATAACAATTTGATAATATTATAACAATATCTTTATCTCTTATTCCTAATTTTTCATTTTAGTGTATACTCACACTCTCGGTTGAATAAAAGTTCAAGATTATTCAAGATTCATTCTAATTTGTCATTCTCTATCTTATCTATTACCGATAACTAAACAACCATATTAGGAATGAAGGTTACATTTCCATCGCCACCTCTTCATTACCAATTACCAAGCAAGACCTAAAGAGTTTGGGGAAAAAAAAGGCTAAGGGGACTTGTTTATAGTGGGTAATAAATAAACCCCAGGCCATATAATTAGCAAAAGAAAGTTACGGAACATGATCTTTCTAAAAGATAAAGAAATGGAATCACTGTAAACAAGGGAACAAGAGGAGATTTCTGAGGAACCCCTAATCCTATCTTAACAAGCTATGTCCGGAGTCTCTCTAAAGGACTACAAGCAGATGAAAATGTTGATGACACATTAAGGAAACCTAATATATGTTCTTATATAATGGAAGCACGCATAAATTTGTAGTTGCAACCTTAATAAAAAATGAGATCTATAAATGCATTAGATGAATCACGGAGATTAAAATACATCTTCCTAAGGGTAACAGACCTTAAAGTAATAGTGGGTGGTAGAGTATAACTCAAGTGTGAGGGATATACAAAAAGTACTTTAGGCAATAACTTGTTTACAATAAAACGTGACTGTTTTTAAAGTGTTGTCTTTAATAATATTAAAAAGAAATGAAAAATAATTTGTTCCTATATATAAAAAAGGCAACAAAATTAAAATAGATTGCAATAAAGTCTTGTATATGCAATATTTAAAATTGTTGCTATAGTTTTAGTATTTATTTACTAAAGGATATTATGTTATAACATGGAAGCAGAAAACAAATTAACATCTCATTACATACAATTGTTTTCAAGTAGAGCAAAAAAAAAACATAAACGATAGAGCCCAAGGCACAGCATCATCTTTAGGCTGGCGATGACCCACCGAATCGATGAGCCCACAATCGGGTCGGATCACCACCATCTCTAGTTTCCTACGATTTCGATGCCAACTAACTTTCCAGTAGCCGGTGGTCATTCGTAGGCACCAATCACACCTTTGAGCTCCCTAGTACCAATATGACCCACCAACGTATGGCAGTGTAAGCTATGAATGCATATCTTTGTTACCAACAGAGCCTACGAAAGCTGTTTGGAGCTTTAGAGAAGCAGGAAAGGATGGACTCCTAAAGATAAAGGTAACAGAGATCCATATGTGAATCTTTGAAATGCAATCTGATACACGTACTAGTTTTAAAGAGGGTGACAATATTAGAGTATTGACAATATTATTCAATTAATTAATAAATTAATATGTTTTTAATAACAAAAATAGAACTGAAAAGTTAGTTAGTTCAAAGTTTTCATTGTTAAATTAATCAAACTGATTCAGTTTTTAAACAGAATTAATAAATCAATACATACTTTCTTCATTATGCAATTTTGTTTCTTATTTCATGGTTGGGGCAAGAAAGAGATCAATTACAAATACAAAGCAAGAAAGAGATCAATTACAAATACAATGTTACACTTGTCTGTGCTGGATTATAAACGAAAGGAATTAAGTTTAATATATCGAAATAACATTGTTGAATGTTAAAAACCCTTTCGATCCCTGATTCTCTTTCTTTTCCTCATTTTCTTTGCTCCCAAACACACCCAAAAGGCACTTCTTCCCCCTTATCTCTGCGTAATGTTTATAGCTATACAGACCTGTCAAGGAATATCATACGTGGAATTGCTTTGGCATTGGGTGGGTCAGCAGATGAATTTGAAGGTGAAAGAGCTGGAGATCCCTTTTGGGTGTTACGCATTATTGGCTATCTAGGAGTATCCGGTGCCAATGGCAAAGGTTTGTTGTTGATAAGAAAAATAAAGAACAGAAGAAAAAAGGAGAGAAGGAGAGAAGTAGGAAGAGAAGAGCCAAAAAAAGAAGAGAGAAGAGTAGAGAACTACAGAGAGAGAGAGAGATACACACACATCAGCTAATCCATATTCATTGTGAGAGAAACGGTTACAATTTTTTTTATACTAGTTGTGTAACAGCTATAGTATTTTTATACGTAACAATCCATTCTCCTTTAGAATACCTTGTCCCTAAGGTTATGGAGGTTTACGGAATGGACAAAAAATGAATAATCTTATTTTCTTTTCACCACCCATCTTCTTCACAGCATCACCAGCAATTGCTCCTGCAAAGCTCACCATCTACTCATTTAATAGAACTCCAAAACTAGATGAAATACTTCTATACTTTGTAGGATCGATCTGCATATTACTCTTAACGAAATTAAGAGGAGTACCCGTCACGTGGGTTAGACCACAACTGAGAAGACCACCAACTGAACAAGTAGCGTAGAAGGCTGGAGAGTACATCTCGATCTTACTAGGCTCGCTGGGAGAGGGGACGACTAAGGAATCATTGGAGGCGACGTCCTCATTGACGACTAAGGAACCATCATAGGCGACATCTTTGTTATTCATGAGAGGGGTGGACTCTACGTCCAAAGACTTTTTGTAGTCCTTCTCTTTCATGGGTTGCTCGTTTTGATTTGCGAATTCCGGAGTAACTGAAATAGTAGCTCCCACTTCCACTCCTTGTTGCTTCAAAAATTGTTTCACCACGGTTTTAAGGTGTAGCAGATTGTTCTCCAAATTTTTTGTTTTGTTTAGAGCTTCCAGAAACATTTTCTCATTCCGACTTTGCAATTCCAAAAACATTTTCTCGCTTCTAATCTGTGCTTCCATCAAATTTTTCATGTTTTCTTCAATTCCACACAGAATCAACTTCTCTGATACCATTTGTTGATAAGAAAAATGAAGAACAGAAGAAAGAATGAGAGAAGAAGTGAAGGAGGAAGAGAAGAGTCCAGAAAAGAAGAGAGAAGAGCAGAGAACTATAGAGAGAGAGAGAGATACACACACATCAGCTAATCCATATTCATTATGAGAGAAACAGTTACAACTTTTTTTATACTAATTATGTAACAGCTATAGTATTTTTATACGTAACATTTGTCCATGGATGTTGGTTAAGACAAGTTGTTTTCAAGTGATAATGTGTAAAGATTGTGTCTTTATTTCTTATCTTTCCTTCTCGCTAATGAGCTCTGTAGATATTAGTTCGTTAGTGGCTAAATCTGAAGATCCAAACATAACTCAAGATCCAGGTGTATGTGAAGTCTTTAAACAATTAGACCAGACTTGTAGAGAAGCTGGGTTCTTCTACATGATACTTTGTCTAAGTTTTGTATTGTACACACAGACTTAGAAATAGACACACATATATATATGATTTTGTTGAATGACTTGCAATCTAACTATTGAGATTAAAGTTTGAACAGCTCATTGTCCTTCTGGTTTGAAATATTACTTAAATAGTTGTAGTTAACTTTTTTGTTTTGTTGTTTGACGTGGAAGCTTGATTTTTTAAGGAACTGTCCTAATATAAAGTTCCTTTTTATTTACACTGAATGCAAGACAAATGTGCTAATGTTTTAAGTATCATATGTATAAAAACTTTGGGTAAGACATTTGCTACACTGTTTTGTTTTGTTTGACAATACTCACTATGTGATTGATCAGACGGATCATGACATACTTGATTCCCTTATTAAAGAGGTTAGAAATTTAGCACATAAATTTTTCGATCTTCATTATAAAGAGAAGTTAAAGATAAAGTTAAGTGCTAACGCTGGATATAGGTTTGCTACTATGATAGTCTTCTATAAGAGTTGGAGTTGATAATTATGACATATGATAACCACTTTCAAACAGCTAGCTCAACTTTAATTGTAACGGTTATCAAAGAATTGGACAAAACATAACCAAAAGCACTCCAGGTATGTATCAAGCAATTAATGTATATAGATCTTACTTATTCAATGTCATACTCTACACTTGATAATAACATGTTAAGGATCTTAATTATTCTCTTGTAAATACAACTAAATCTTATAACTTTTCATTGTATAACCAAAATTTTATATTTTATAATCGATGTTGTGTCCAGTTCCATTGTATTACCCCACAGAAGCTATAAAAAAATTTGTGATGTGGGGAGTTTCTTACAATTTGGTTCCAACATTTTTCTCTTCATGTTCATTTCTTATTGGTGTAAACACCTACGGGGTTTATTAGGGATGAGTCAGATTCTCATATTATTGTGTCTGGTAAAGTTATTAACCATATGTCTATAGTTCTTACCATAAGATCATACTCTTCTTTAAACATCAACAGTGTTACAGATAAATAAAGTCAGGGATATATGGAGCTCTTGGCAAACCTATGGAAGGAATCAATCAATGGTAAGAGAAAGTTTCAATTTCTTACGACTCCTTTCAGAGTGATGAGCAAAATTTTGCTTTGTGTTATTTAAAAGAAATATATGTGCAAAGTTTGGTCATTATTTTTACATTTTTCAACCTCATAGGTATTGATTGTAATTATATTATTTGGAATTGGTTAGTATTTTGGCTATGAAAATTGCAAACAAAATGGTGGGGCCTATGCATCAGGCATACTAGTAGCCTTGTGTGTTACAGGGCCCAGACCTAATGAGATGAAAAAAGTGAGGATATTGGAATACAAACTAAAAATATTTTTGCTTTTCTACACGGAATCACATAAATATAATAAAACAAAATACTAATTTCTATTTTAAAGGTTCCATCTGTCAGGATATCTACTTGATGTTTAATCTCTTTGTTTAATTCAATAATAGTTTGAGATTAAACCAGAGCTTTGTTTCCTTTATCCAAGCCCCTGAATCCACCTAACTTCAAACTATTGGAGGAATAAATTAGACTTTACACAAGGATGTTATCTATAATGACATTGTTATGTGTTTGTCTTCCATTTATTGATTATGTTTTAAACTATTAATTTATTTATTCTATCAACTGTCGAATGTGTACTGGCATACCTATAAAGGAGTATCATGCATAGAATTTCTTTGGCATTGGATAGGTCAGTGGATGAATTTGAAAGTGAAAGAGCTGGAGCTCCCTTTTGGGTGTTACGTATTATTGTCTATATAGGAGTAGCCAATGCCAGTGGAAAGGATTTGTATAAAAATGACCTATCATTTTATGATGTTTAACAGACAATAATGTCCTATTGTGTGTCTTGAGGTATAACTTTGATGAATATACTGGATCCAAAATAGGCTATTTCATTTTTTGGTTTACTATGACAACCTAAAATGTTTTTGGTACTAAATGATGTTGAGAACTTATTTTAATTTTTGATTGGCGTGTTTGACCAATATATTGAGAGCATCCAAGCTTATCTTCTTTTGCCAAAGATTCAAATTTCTAATTGACTTGTTTGACCAATGTCTTGAGAGCTAAGAAGCTTGTCTTCTTTTGTCAAAGATCTATTTACTTGTGTTCTTTACATATCTGTTGGAAAGAATGCCGATTGATATTATTATTTATGTGTTGATGTAGGATGGGTAGAGTAAAGGAATCTTTCATTCCCCTAAACCATATATATCAATATGAAGAATATCATATAACAAATTCCCTTAATTCATTGTTTTTGTACATCATCTTGTGATCTTTTTTTTTAAAGATTAGCTGCTTATGTTCATGCTTTTTTGATTTGTTTATAAAAGTAAATGAATCATTATGTTATTAGTTTTTGGACTATATTATTTAACTTAGTTAAATTAACGTCACAATAAAATAGTTAATATTTCATTTTTTAGATATATCAACCTGTTTATGAACAAAGTAGTTTTACAATTCTAATCTACTTCTTGTTTCTTTCTTCTTCTTCTTTTTGTAGAATGATGATGATTAGAAGTGGACAAGGAGGCGCTTGGTGAAGGATTTCAAAGTAATCATACATATTGGTTTTGTTTAGTATTTAGATTAATTCACTTATATTCCATGTAAAATGGAGGACAATGTTGTAGATGAATATTTTAGTCAGTCATTTTTGCTTTTGTATTTTGAATATGTTAAAATATTGAATTATACAAGTCCTTATAGACTATACGTTATATATAAATGCAGTTTTTATCGTTTACATTTAATAGTACATATGCAATTAAGACTTACATTAATATCTGTATATTTCTTTTAATGTATATATGGATGTTGCCTATGTAATGACAATAGTTTGATTTTATGTTAAATAATATTGGTAACGAAAGAATAAATTGTTGCTTTTATTGTTATAAATTATTACCTTAAAAAATGCACTTTATTGCCTTATAAAGCCTTAAAAGTGTTGCAATATCTATCTAATATTATTACTATAGTTTGAAACTAATGTGTTGTCTTAATTAAAACTTAAAGCAACATTTTTAATTTTGTTACCTAATTAAAAATTTTTGTTGCCTTTTACTTATTACAGCGCCACTTATTGTAATGATATGAATTATGTTGCCTTAATAAAAAAGCAACGATAATTGTACTTAAAGCTACGCTTTTGTTTGTTGCCTAAACCATTTTTTATTGTAGTGCAAGAATCTGATATGGTAGCTTCAAGGGGTAACTTCCTCATCTAATTTGTTAAGTTTACCCTTAAGGAGATGTAACTTAATCCTCGTGATTCAGTGGTTATCCACTCTCAATGATGTTTGTGTAATTTTGTAAAAAATTATAAAATTTAATTGGCATGGGAGGCATATTCGACTTATAGCGGATCATATCAGTTAACCCAAATCTATAGCTCCTAAAAGGTTTGCGAGATTGTTAGCTAAACCCCAACTCAATAACCAATTTTCCATGTTGAGGCTTCTACATCCTCTAAAGCAATAACTTCGGGAGCTTGCTGTCAATAACGAGCCCCTCAAGAAGAAGAACAACAAAAGCTAGATTGTTTTACAGTAGAATTTAGATCTTTATTTGGAGAACTAAAAAAAATTGCCACCAGTTAATATCTGACCTTATATGTATAGAAACTTGTAGAATTTTATCATTAAGGAATTTATCTAAAAACCTATTAAAGTAAGGAGTAATTCAAAATAGCCACAACCCCTTTTCTTCCTTGACAGTGCAAGTGAATAAAAAAGTTTTCTATAAACAGTTTTTTTTAACAGTCCTTTTTTTCACCAGCACTTTCATATAAGACTGTTTATTCTTAAAAAAAGATTGTTCTTAGTGTTTATATGTCGATTATAGGAATTTGAATAAGAATACTATAAAGAATAAATTTCCCATAACAATTGTTAAACTTTTGGACAAATTACATAGAGCAACTTGGTTTTCTAAATTGGACCTTAAATCTTGGTATCATTATATTCTAGCAAACTTTGATGCTATTCACAAAATCACTTTTAAAACAAAAAGGTGCATTATGAATTTCTTGTACTAATGCCCCTATACATTCCAAATTTTAATGAATGAGTTATGTAAGGAGCACTTGATGTGATTGGTGCTCTTTTCCTGACAACATACCAATATATATTAGAAACTTTAGTGATTATGTAGAGAATCAGGTAGGTCTGAAACTTCTATTGGACAATCTCTTTTTCCTTAAAGGTCATAAGTATAGCTTTGGTGCTTCTAAAGTGGAGTATTTGAAGCACGTTATATAGGTTTCCACAAATCCTAAGCAAATAAAATACAATCACCAAATGGCCAAGTTTTACAAACATAATCAAGCTAAGAGGCTCCTTAGACATAGTGAGATATTATCAACGATTTATTAAACAATTTGGCATCAAGAGTAAATCACTAATAGAGCTAATAAAAAATAAAGCTTCCACTTGATTGATAGAGTCGAAGAAGCCTTTTTGAACTTGAAGGAGACTCTCATTTATACACCAGTCTTAGTAATACCTAATTTCTCTAAACCATTATCATTTAAAGAAGATGCGAGTAATAATAGATTGGGGGTGATGCTAAGCCAAGAGGGATACCCTTTAGCTTATACAAGCAAACCCTTGGCAACCAAACAACTTAGCTTATCAACATATAAGAAAAGAATTCCTTAAGATAATTATGACTGTCAAGCATGATCATGAATACTTAAATGATAAGCCATTCATTATTAGTATGATCATATGATCTTGAAGTTCTTACTTGAACTAAAAATGCACACGTTCTTCCCACAATTGTGGCTCTCTAAGTTGTTGGGTTATGGTTTTGAAATCTAATGCAAGAAGGGCAACGAAAAGCTAACTACAGATGCTCTCTCTTGGGTCTTATATACACAACTACACACTAAGGTCCTATCTCAATTTCAGACTACGTTGTTGGAGGAAATAAAAGCAAGTTGGGATAAAGATCAAACAACCCAAAGTTTAATAAGGAAATTGACTGAAGGTAAGCTAGCTTCGAGTTCTTATCAATAGGTTAAAAGAATTTTGTAGTGGAATGGAAGAATGGTGGTAGGTTTTAACACCAAACCCAAGACCAATATTGTTCCCATTATGCATGAAAGTTCAGTAGGGTGTCATTTGGGGGCTTTAGGAAATACCAAGAAGTTGCATTCTTTTTTCCACTACAGGGGACTTCAAAGAGATGTAAGAAATTTCATTGTCATTGCCAAACCTACCAGACTAATAAGTATAAGACCACTGCCAAAGTTGGACTACTATAACCTTTACCCATTTTGGGGTTAAATTCCAAGTTTCTTAGACCTTTTAAGATAATGGACAGGTTTGACCTTGTAATATACAAACTAAAATTTCCCTTAAAAGCTCTTATACACAATATTTTTGATGTGACTCAATTAAAGAAACACCTTGTCATTACTACTAAGGTATTGTTACGTGCTTGCAATTGCATGAGCCGCTGCTGGCCTTCAAAGTTCCCAAGGATATTATCGCCAACCAATTGAGCAAGCTCCCTTGACTTATGCTTGCTTTTACCTATATTGGCAGTAGGTGATTGCGTGGTAAAGATGTTGAAGGATAAAGAGGAAATAGGAAGGCAGAGAGAGATATTAAAAGAGTGAGAGGGAAGGAAAATACTTTAATCTAATACTTGACTCCCTTACATTCATTGGGGGAGGGGGGGGGGTGATGGATTGATATGCATATTGACTTCATAAAAGGTCTATAACTTTCTAATTAATGCTCGACAACATTAGTAGTGATTGATTGGTTTGGTAAAAATGCACATTTCCTTGCCCTTGACCACCATTATACTACTAAAGTAGTAACTAATACTTTTCCTCTCCAGTGTGTTTAAATTCCAAGTTTCTTAGACCTTTTAAGATAATGGACAGGTTTGACCTTGTAATATACAAACTAGAATTTCCCTTAAAAGCCCTTATACATAATATTTTTGACACCTTGTCATTACTACTAAGGTATTGTTACGTGCTTGCAATTGCATGAGCCGCTGCTGGCCTTCAAAGTTCCCAAGGATATTATCGCCAACCAATTGAGCAAGCTCCCTTGACTTATGCTTGCTTTTACCTATATTGGCAGTAGGTGATTGCGTGGTAAAGATGTTGAAGGATAAAGAGGAAATAGGAAGGCAGAGAGAGATATTAAAAGAGTGAGAGGGAAGGAAAATACTTTAATCCAATACTTGACTCCCTTACATTCATTGAGTCCACTATTGATAATCGTAGACTCAACTAACTCTACTAATTAAAAGCAACTACAACTATAATTAATAGGAAACCATAAACCCACTACCCAAATTAGGGATTGAGTGAAGGACTATGACAATTAATCACACGTCATAGGACATACATGTGTGACTTATTTAAAGCAAGAAAAAGTCTTGACCATGACATCCTTTCCTCCTAAACAGTACCCTTGTCCTCAAGGGTAAAGTGTTGAAAACATTCCTTTAATTGCTTCATGTGTTCCCACGATGCATCTGCAGGAGAGTGCCCTTGCCAGTAAACTAGACCTCCTCATCACGCTTCTGCATTCATCGATCAAGCACTGCTTGTGGCCAATCCGAGACGGCACCTTCCTTCTCATGTGACTTTGGCAGCTCCTCTTATACCTGTACAACATATCCCACCTTCTTTTTCAAGCATGAGACATGGAAAACTAGATGAATCCCTGATTCACTCGACGTTTTGAGCTTGTAAGCAACAGATCCAACTTTCTACATTATCTTAAATGGCCCATAATACCTTGGTGACAGCTTGAGATTTTTTCTAAGTGACACAAAAACTTGCTTGTATGGTTGTAGGCGTAAGTACACAAAATCACCAGCTTCAAAGATTTTGTTGATCTGATAAGCATTATAGAATTTCTTAATGCAATTCTAGGCTATTTGCAATTGTTCCTTCAAGTCTTTAAGGACTTGGTCACAATGATAAAGCTCCTTGTCAACTGATTCAACTTAAGTGGCACCTGGAATGTAGGACAATAAAGATAATGGAGCACGACCACATACAAATGATCTCAAAAGGGGTCTTCTTTGTCTAGTTATGAGTGCTTGTGTTATTGCAACACTTTGCCCAAGAAATCCATCGAACCCAATCTTTAAGCTTGTTACTAGTAAAATACCACAAGTAAATCTTAAGTGTCTAGTTCACCACTTCGGTTTGGCCATCAGACTAAGGGTGATAGGAGGATGAAAAGTTGAAACTTGTGCCTTATAGATGAAAAAGCTCCTTCCAAAATGTATTTGTAAAGACTAGATCTCTGTCACATATGACAGACTTTAGCACGCCATACAATTTGAAGATATTATCAAAAAAATCTGAGCCTATGATGTAACAGGGTTTTGATATGGGGAAAAATGAGCAAATTTTGATAGTCAATCCACTACCACAAATATTGTTGATTTTCCCTTTGGAAGCTGACAACCCATCTACAAAATCCATGGATAAGTCAGTCCATACCTATGATAGAATGGGAAGTGACTGAAGAAGACCACTGGGTGAAGTATTCTCCCATGTATTCTATTGGCATGTATCACATTGTTTCACATGCTCCCTGATATCTCGCTGCATATCCCTCCAAAAGAAAACAAATTTGATCCTATTGTAGCTCCTATGATATCCTTCATGTATTCTTTAGTGCATCTCCTCAATAATAGTAGGAATTAAAGGAGAACCAGCTAGCAAGAACATTATATATTTTGAAAAATAAAATTCCTTCTTTATAACTCCAAGGTCCCACAGCTTCTTTTTGTTGCATATCGTGAACAATTTCTTGCAAGGTTGAGTTGGTTGAAATTTCTTCTTGAATTGGAACTAACCATTGGGGCTTTAGGCTAGAGATAGCAAATATGTCTCCTTGCTCTTCTCTTCTTGACAACGCATCTGTTGCTAAATTTTCTTTCCCGAACTTGTATTCAATGACAAAGTCATAGCCCATTAATTTCACTATTCATTTTTGCTGTGTTGGAGTTGAAATTTTTTTGTTCCCACAAGTACTTCAAACTTCTCTAGTCTATTCGAATAATGAACCGTTGTCCAAGTAAATAATGTCTTAATTTTTGTACTGCCAATACTAAAGTCAACATCTCCTTTTCATACGTAGACGAGAGTAATTTTTTACCTTGTAAGGCTTGGTTGAAAAAAGTCATTGGCTACCTCTCTTACATTAAAACTCTCCCACTCCAGCATCAGATGCATCACATTTAACAATAAACCATTTTGAAAAATCAGGCAAAGCCAAAACAAGGCTCTCGTTATAGCTCTCTTAAGCTGTGCAAATGCTCCTTCAAATTGTTGACTCTATTGGAACCCTTTTTTCTTTAACATCTTAACTAATGGCACCATAATTTTACAGTAATTTTGTATGAATTTACGGCAGTACCCCGTTAGCTCCAAGAATCCATGTAGTGCCTTCATAGTGGTAGGTTTTGGCCAATGGAGCATTGCGTCAATCTTTTTCTAGTCCATTAACACTCCGTCTTGACTAATAATATGCCCCAAATATCGCACCTGTCTTTTCCCAAAGTAACAATTTGCTTTTTTGACATACAATTGGTGAGATCATAGTAGAGAGAACAATTTCAAGGTGCTGTAAATGCTCTTCCAGGCTTTTACTATAAATTAAAATGTTATCAAAAAATACCAAGATGAACTTACGTAGGAATTTCTAAAGACAGTATTCATCGATGACTAAAATGTGGACGGTGCGTTTGTTAGTCCGAACGACATCTTAAGAAACTCGTAGTAACTATGGTGTGTACGGAAGCTGTCTTTGATACGTCTTTGGGGCTCATGCGAATTTGATGACACTTGGCCTCAAGTCAAGCTTTGTATAAATTTGGGCGTTGTGCAATTTATTAAGTAACTGGTCAACTATGGGTATTGAAAATTTATCTTTCATTGTTTGTTGATTTAGTGCACGATAATCTACACACGTTTGTTATGATCTGTCATGCTTTTTAACCAAGAACACTAGTGAGGAGTAAAGACTGCTCTTGGTTGTATGACACTCGACTTAAGTAAATCAGCAACCATCCCTTCAATTTCTGCCTTTTGATAATGTGGGTAATGATAAGGTCGCATTAATACTAGGCTGCTGGCCTCGTTGAGAACTATACAATGATCATGAGTGAGCTTTGGAGGAAGACCCCTGGGCTTTTGGAACAGATCTGCATAAGATTGCAATAGATGGTCACGTCCCTATTAATATCATCTTGAAATTTTTTTGTCACATTATTACTTGGTTCATTCGTCAAGGCCCACATATGCAATAGGTACCCTTCTTTTTTCTTCTTCAATTCCTTGCTGAATTGGACCTCACTTAGTAGCATATTATGTGGAGACTTAAGGCCCTAAAGGACAACCTTCTTATCACCAAATTTAAACTCCATCCGTAACCTAGAAAAGTATTATATAATTGGACCCAAAGTGCTTTGCCATTGAGCACCAAGAATAACATCACATCCTTCTAAGGGTAGTAAGTATAGGTCCACCATGGAAGCTACGTCTTGCATCTTCATACAAACTCTCTTGCATTGGCCTGGGGTTAATAGTTTTTCCCCATTGGCTATAGCTACTTCAAACTTGTCATCACAGTTATGCATTAAACCAATTTTATAGGCAATTTTTTGATTAAAAAAATTATAAGTACTACCCGAATCAATTAAAAATGTCACCTAATGTCCCTTATGACCCATGCTACGAGCAACTCTCATGGTTTGAGGAGCTCTTGCACCGCATATGGCATGAATTGAAATCTCGAGCACCCTTTCGACATCGTCAACCACGTCATCTATTGGTTGTTCTTTATAACCCACTTCCACCTCTATTTCAATGGCCTCAATCAAGAATAACATCTTGCAGCGATGACCAGGGCCCCATCGATCATTGCAATTGTAGCATAAGTTCTTTGCTCGGCGATCTGCAATTTCTACAGATGATAATCTCTTGATGGGTAACACTACTGAGTTCAGACTTGATGGGTTGTTGATGGACTTTGGCTAACGTAAGATTAGACTTTTTATTAGATTTATTTCGGGACTTACGCAATCGTGCCAACCCAATTGAGGCTAAAAGGGAGGTGGGCTTACAAGCCTACACATCCACTCTAATATTCTCTTTCAACTCACTAACAAAACAATCCATTTGTTGATCTAGTGAAAGCTTCCCTACACGCAACAATAATATGGAAAATTGTGTCCAGTACTCCTTCACTGTGCTTGATTATTGGAGCTTGGTGAGTTCGCCAAAGAATCTTTGTAATGAGTCAGGTCATACCGTCGGAAGAGCTCATCCGCAAAATGTTGCCAAGTGATGAGTTCATTTTTACATTCCTTTTTAATTAGCTGGTACCAAAGTTGGCATCGCCTTCCAAGTTCCATGATGCCATGGAAATCCGCTCATCTTCAGGCATTTGATGATAATCAAAGAATTGATTTGCTCAGCAAACCCAACTGGTGGGGTCTTCTTCACTGTTATACTTAGGGAAGTCTATCTTCACCACCTTGGGATGAAACGTACCTGTTGTAGTGCCACTAGACTTGTTGTTGCCTTCCTTAGCCTGGTGTTAAGAATGGCTAATTGTTCCTCACCTTGTATGGGGATATTATTCACTAATTTGTGCTTAAAAGCAGTGAACATATGTTGCATGCTCTTTAGCATGGTGTGAAACTTCTAGTCTTGCGTAGCTACAAAATTCTCCATTTCGACTTCGAACCACTCCAAGCATGAATCAGCTATGTTTGGCTTTAATACTAAACTGTTATGTGCTTGTAATTGCGTAAGCCACTATTGGCCTTCAAAGCTCCCAAAGATACTATCACCATTTGATTGAGCGAGCTCCCTTGACTAATTTTTTAGTGCTTAAAAAATTTGGGTAGATAAATTTTTGGACTAAAAAATAAATATTTTGATTAAAGATTAAGAATTTATAAATATTACAAATATTATTTATATTTTCTTAATAAAATTATAAATATATTAATTTGGGATAATTTATGATTAATTAAAAATATAAAATAATCAAAATTATATGAAAAATGATGAATAACTAATTTACAAAAGAAATAACATTTAGAAGCTAAAATAATAATTTAAGAAAAAAGAGAAAAAATAAAGAATGATAATATTACAAAAAATTTATGTTTAAATCTGATTTGAAAATAAAATATATTTAAGAGTTAAATAATCTAATGACTATTATAATTAATATTAGCTAAATTATTTTTGACATAAAAGAGTAGTTTTTGTTTCGAAAATAAGAATAGTTTAATCAATAAGAACTATAAAACTTATAAAAAGTCATCAAATAATCATATAATTATATTCCTAAAGATAAGTATATCTTCCAAACCTAAATTTATTTAATTAGAAAATTAACATTTTTTAAGAATAAGAATAGAGATTACTTCTTAACATTAATAAATTTAAAGAAAAATTTTAATTAAAATATAAAAAATAAATAAAGAATATAATTTTAACAAGTCGGTGCAAGAACTAAAGAGAATTTGTCTAGAGATCGGCCAGGAGTGGCTCAAGCCCTAGCCCAAGTCTGATTCGACTTGGCCCCATCAAATTTTTTAAACGAAAGCAGTGTCATTTTGTTTTGAAATATCGAGCCTCAGGCTGAACAAGCCTTGCCTTGATCAACTTAAACCGAGCCCATTAAATTCGGGTCGGTGGGGGCTTTTGCCATCCTTAATTGCCTAATTTTAATACATCAGCAGATCTTCGAAAAAAGCTAATAACGTTTCTATAAATAGTCCCAACAACATGACAAATTTGGAAGATGACTCTATCTCTACAAGTTCTACACTTAT
Organism: Erythroxylum longipes; assembly: GCA_027563885.1. Taxonomy (NCBI): domain Eukaryota; kingdom Viridiplantae; phylum Streptophyta; class Magnoliopsida; order Malpighiales; family Erythroxylaceae; genus Erythroxylum; species Erythroxylum longipes. Next base: position 5,903,162 of record JAOQMS010000008.1, read on the forward strand.
ATTCTGCCTTATTCCCAAAGCAAACATAAAAAAGCTCGAAAGCCAGGTATGGCGGAACCTTCGTCCACGAAGACTGATGCCGACAAGGAGGAATTGCTTGATCGTATGCTCACTCGATTGGCTCTGTGCGACGACTCCAGTCTCCAGCCCTTACTCTCCAAGCTTCTTCCTCTCACCATCTCTTCACTCTCTTCTTCTTCTTCAACTTCCGTCCGTAACAAGGTTACTGTCACATTTGTCTGGCTATCTCTCTTTTATTTATTTTTTCTTATGTTCTTCTAATTTCTTATCCAATGGTCAGGTTCTTGAAATTTTGAGTCATGTGAACAAGAGAGTGAAGCACCAACCTGGTATCGCTCTCCCGTTACTCGACTTGTGGGATTTGTATATGAAATCCAATGCTGCTTCTCCTTTGGTCAAGAACTTTTGTATCATCTATCTTGAGATGGCATTTGAGCGTGCGCAAGAAACTGTAAGCTTGAATTGTTGATTTTCCTTTTCTTTTATTTGGGATTTTCTTTGAAGTGTATTATTTTTATTAATTGCTGATTATGGTCTAGGAAAAGAAAAATTTGGTGCCTGTGCTTGTTGCTAATGTGTCGAAAGTTCCAAATCAACACCAAGAAATTATATTGAGAATTGCTGCCAAGGTAATTATGTCTTTGCTTGTGTTCTATTCTTCAATCACAACTTTGAGTTGTTTCTATCGTAATGATATCTTTCTTTATGTTTAGGTATTGAAATTTACAGTTTGATATTGTGGGGTATTTGTGTTTATTTCACAGGGGATTGGTGAATACTATGCTAAAGGGCTTGATGAGGAGACTGCTTTCAAATACCAATTTGTGGACAATTCTAAGGACAGAGAACTGTTCATTGAATTCTGCCTGCATTTGGTGCTTTATCAGCCCCAGTCTCAAGGGTCTGGAGCTCAATGCATTATAAGAACATTATGATCTTTTATGTTCCTCTTGTTCTGAGTCCAAATTTTAATTAGGATCTCATAATGTTTCTGCAGCGGAGGATGTGTACCTGGCCTATCAATTGCTCAGAGTAATAGTGTTGCGGGAAAGCATACATTGGCAAATGATGCCCTTCTGATGAGAAAGGTGGAAATAAAAGTTGGGCTATTGTACTATCAACTTTACAACTCATTTCACTTATGTATGTCTGATCTTTTTTGGTGTCTTATGAGCAGTTAGGAATTTTGAATGTTATAGAATCTATGGAGCTGGTTCCTGAAATTGCTTATCCCATATATCTTGCTGCTAGTGCAGATAGGTATGTGTGAATTCTCTTTGGATGACATAAACAAGTCTTTTTTTTTTAATTTCTAAGTGAGGCCTTGTGATGTGGCTATGGCTTAAATTCATTGATGATCGATTGTCCAGTCAAGAGCAAGTAATTAAGCGAGGAGAGGAGCTTCTGAAGAAGAAGGCATTTAGTGCTAATTTGGATGATTCAAACTTAATGAATAAGTTGTTCCTTTTATTTAATGGTATGACCTGTAAACTTTTTGTTTCTCTTTAATTATTCAATCCAGTGTTGGTGCTGAATGCTTTACCTCTGTACAGGTACACCTGGGACTGTAGATGTTGCTCCAGAATCTAGAGTCAACCCTGGAAGTGTTGCTCTAAGAGTAAAGCTCATGTCTATCTTTTGTCGGTCTATTGCAGCAGCAAACAGTTTCCCGGCAACTTTGCAGTGTATTTTTGGTTGCATGAATGGTATGAATTATCCATGTTTGACCACATAGCATTTGAATGCAAAATGGATTTTGGGTTGGAAAACTATTCTAGAGTATAATGTGATTAAAATTACAAAATGTAGTTTGTTACGATAGTCAGCTGACCAAAGTATATATGGTCTAGTAATATTGAAGTATATGCTTGCGAATGCTGCTGGAAAAGATTTTGGCCTCCGTTTCTCTTTCTGTTTATTTTATTTTACTATGGAAATCAAACAAGCATAATGTCTTTTATTACTGCTGCAAAAATTTGAATCATGAACTAATGCATCTAATCCTATCATTACATTCTAACTGTCGTTCAATGGTTATATACTTTTATAAGCTAGACTTTCATGTAATACTGATTATTTAATGGCTATTTTATTCAGTGCTTGCTGATTCTCTGGTGTTTATTGCCGATCTGTTGTTCACAAGCTATGGCATCCTTTTTCTGTTGAAAACTCTCTCTCTCTTTTTTAAGGTTTTTTTTTTTTGTGACATGATATGAATCTGTAATTAGAAATAACAACATGGAGCTTTCTGTACCTTGGGGGATGACCATGGCTTTTTATAACACGATTTTTGATTGCATTCCCCATAGTTGACATTGAAGATTGAATTTATGATTTGTCTATATTGGTTTTTACACTTTTCATCCCTGCTGCTCTTTTGTTTTTTGACATTCACATCCAACTTTGGACTAATAACATTAATATTTTGTTATATTTTTTTTACTCTGAAATGCATCAGGGAGCGGTACCACCTCCAGGTTGAAGCAACTGGGGATGGAATTTTCAGTTTGGGTATTTAAACATGTAAGATCATTTCATTTCATCCTGAATTATACTTTAAACATCTCTAGTTGCACCGAAGAAACTTTGGCCTTCAGTTCTTGTTATAGACCTGAGAGGAGTTAAAAGGAAAAGAACTTGTCACAGGTTATCTTACATGCATGCATCTAAAATCATCATCTTTAAACAGAGTTGAAGGAAACCTGTTAACTCCTCTTTTAATTTCAAATCTTAAAACCCAAACATTGTAACCCTTAGCCAACTTGTGATCAATTGTGACAGATACTGAAGTTTGCTTTACTATAGAGAGTTGGCTTTTTGAAAGTTCTATTTTATGCTTCATCAATGAGCATTTCGTTAGATGTCCTAGCTGTTTGAGAATTGATTGATAAATGATATGGAAAGTACTCCCTGTTGCTAAAACACTGTATTCTAGTCCTCTGTTTCAAATGCTAGCTTATAGTGGTATTGCTTCTTTTTTATGCTTTGTTTAGAATTACCAGACTTCAGATTATTTGGTTTAGCCAGTAAAAATAAAGCCATTTTGTTTGTACAAGTCTCGCCAACTAATGGTTATATGTGCTCTTCTTTCCTTTATCTGCTTTTTTTAAATGTTGATGCCTTGATCCTTTAAATAATACTGAAAATATTCTTTCTTTTAGCATTTAATAGTAATGTTCCTTATTACCATGCATGCAGGCAAAACTGGATCAATTGAAGCTTATGGGCCCAATCATACTAACTGCCATTCTTAAGTTACTTGATGGTTATTTGAATTCAGAATCAGGTGATGCACAAACTTGGCTGTTTTTTGCTAATCTAATTTGCAGTGCAAAATGTATATTTTCAATTTAATTCGAGCTTAATTCTTCCCCTATAGATTCTATTGCCAAGGACATGAAAGCCTTTTCTTTTCAAGCA
>JAOQMS010000008.1:5908478-5932958 GCA_027563885.1 Erythroxylum longipes
AGCTCTCAATATGGCTTGTGTTTTACCTTCATTAGCGGGTTGGATACATTCTTGTCTGTTCTTTGCATTCTAGTGGGCTTTTGTTTCTTTTTCTATTGGTGTTTCTGTAATCCGAGATCTTCCAGTAGTGTTCTGTATCCCATATTAAAATGTTTGGGGCCGTATCATTCTAGGTAGATTTTACTGTTATGTATTTTCAAATTGCAGTATAAAGAACAGAGATGAATGAATCCAATATAATTTTTCTTCCTAATTAAGCATAAATGTGTCTAATCTTACATCAAGCTATCTTCTACATTGTCTTCATCATAAGGATTTTAATGCTATTACATGTTTGACTGACTTTCTTCTCTTTTCTTTCTCTCGCTTCCTCTTCCCCTCTCAAAATAGGGAGATGGCACTTGAGAGTCTCTTTCCCATCGAAGATGAAGCAGGAAATACCAGCCTAAAGCAGCAGCTCAGATATCCTAAACTTGCAGGCATGCTAGATTACATTATTAAGCAGGAGCCAAACTTGTTAGATTCAAGTGACTTGAGGGAACAAAGGCTTCTTTTCCCTTCTAAAATGTATCTGGCTATGGTTAAGTTTTTGTTGAAGTGCTTTGAGTCGGAGTTGGAGCAGAACCACAGCTGTGTATGGAGATCATCTGAATTTCTGTCTACAGTGAAAAAGTTGTGTTCACTGCTAGAATATGCCATGGCATATGAAGGGTCTGTTGAGTTGCATTCCACTGCTTCAAAGGCCTTAATTAAGGTTGGATCTCGTCTTCCAGAGGTAGGCTACCCCTGATTTTTGTGCTTTTCACTGTCATCTTGTGACTCTTTTCTTTTTGCTTATGGTTATGTGCTTAACTCTCTCTTTTTGTACATGTTTATAGATGACAGCATCACTTTATGCCTCTAAAATCTCATGGGTAAAGCAGCTACTGAGTGATATAGACCTGGATACTCGAGAATCTGCAGCCCGCCTACTTGGTATGGCTTGCTCTGCTCTTCCTACTGCTGCATCATCTGACCTTATTAATGAGTTGCTCTTGTTAATTAACAGAACAAGCAATCTAAGGTAGGTTGTTTTAACTATAAGTTTGTGAACTTTATTTTTTCATATTATATTTTCATGGACATTGAAATTCCTTGTTCTAGTGCCGAATGACTAATTTTTTTACAGGTTTGAGGCACATCATGGAGCACTGTGCGCCATAGGATATGTCAGCGCAGATTTGTTATCTAGAACACCTGCTGTAAGTTGTATATTTTTTCTTCTGTAATCTCTTTATAAAACCTAAAGTGCTGACTCTGATGTCTGCCTACTGCTTAGTTCTTGACCCATAGACAATGGACCTCATTGGCATCACCATATTTGATAAATCTGTTAATGAGATATGCATCTAGCTTTTGTGGTAATTTTTTCCACTAATACCATTTCAGCCATGATGAAAAATAGTAGTAAGGAACAGCCATGTGTGGACGCATGCTAACACTTGACTGGTATTATAGATGATATCTAATCCTATACCTAAGTTTCTAATTCACATTATCTGTCCTGCTCTACTATTAAAATAGATGGCCTAAAACCTAGGGAATGACAAGTTAATCTATCGTCTATTTTCCTTTCATATATGGTATTAGAGACAACAAAAACCATAGAGAGAAAAAAAGAAGAAACCTTGGAGAGTACTCTTGTGTGGAGTGAAGGTGTCAGGGAAGAGATCGAGTTTACTCAAATAGGCTTGAAAACTGTGTGTCTTGACGAAACTCTTCCAAAGAAGAAGATTGACAACCCTAGATGAGCTGAGTTATTTTTTGTTTGGATTTTTTAATTTTGATCAGAAGTTGTTTGGGGAATTTAATTTTGATACTGATTGGATAGACATGCTATCAATTTGTCTAGGAATTCCATTCTTATTCTATTTAGGCAGACTCAGTTTGTTTGAAGAAATCTCATAGGACGGGAACTTGGAAGAAGCTTGAAGATCAATTTACAATATCTACCTTTATATGGGATTACGATTGAAACTATTTGAAATAAGTTGAAACATCAATCTTCTAACTTGAGGGTGAGTGTTAAAGATTAAATATTATTAGCCTATGTATCGTGTATGGGAACATTGTATGTTGGAATAATTTTGGTATTCCATTTTGGAATATTAGTATTGGTCTGTATTGTCCTCATGTTATAAATAGATGGGCTAAAATCTGGTTAATGAGAAGTCATTCTACTTTCTGTTTTCCTCTTCTACAACTGAAAAGCAGGTATAAAAGTTTGTAAAGACCAATGCTTTGCATGTGTATATCTGTTGAACATGCAAGATGAGTCCTTCAGCGTTGTTTTTGTTGCTATATTCCTTTTTTTGTGCACTCTAATTTACTATTTTAATTATTTTTTTCCCAATTTAAAAGCTCTAACTTTTGTGATGTAATTATGACTTCCCATATGACTCATAATTCATTCGCAGATTCCCGAAACAGAAACTTTGTTGCAGGATATACTTAAGTGTCTAACTAAAGTTGTGAATTCTGAAACTGCAACATTGGCCTCTGTTGCCATGCAAGCTCTAGGGCATATTGGACTGCGCATAAGTTTACCTCCACTGGTATCTGATTTTGGTTCAGGTGATGGTAATAGATTCAGGAATTGAAGTTCAGAAGTTTGTAGTTCCAGTAAATGTTCAGCTAATTAATGGTATTTTGTTCTAATACTGCAGTTCACGTGCTGGAGCACTTACATGAGAAGTTGACGAAGTTACTCATGGGAGATGATACCAAAGCAATTCAGAGAATTGTCATCTCCCTTGGGCATATTTCTGTCAAGGAAAATTCATCTTCTTATCTGGATACAGTCCTTGACTTAGTTTTCAGTCTCTCAAGATCAAAGGTGTACAGAAAAAGTACCGCTTTTTATTCTGTAATCTAGTCTGCTAGCCTGGTTGAGTCTTGTAAATCCTTTACGGAGATTTGATTAGGTTACCAACTACATATATATTTTGACACATCTAATCCTTTTGGCTCTCGGTTTAATAGGTTGAGGACGTCCTATTTGCTGGTGGAGAGGCTCTAGCATTTCTGTGGGGTGGTGTTCCCGTGACTGCTGATGTGATCCTCAAAACTAACTATTCTTCTCTCACCATGATTTCAAACTTTCTTCTTGGAGATGTGAACTTATCGTTGTCAAAACACAGCATGGGTGGGGACTGTGAGGCTAATGAAGATTACCGTGCTGCTGTTAGAGAGGCAATAACTAGAAAGCTTTTTGATACTCTTTTATATAGTAGCAGGAAAGAAGAGCGATGTGCTGGAACTGTTTGGCTGCTATCACTAACAATGTATTGCGGTCGTCACAGGAGCATTCAGCAAAAGCTTCCCGAAATTCAGGTTTGTCATGATTAAAGAAGGCTTATACTGTTGTACTTCATCCTCATCAGAACTTTTTAATGCCCGTTAACTCTACCACAGGCTTACTTGAACTGAGTTGCATATCCTTGTGATGAGAGATGCTTACTGTTGGCTCCATTTTCTACTTGGTGTTGAGTCACATGTTTCATAATCAACTGAAGAAGGCTTATACTGTTGTACTTCATCCTCATCAGAACTTTTTAATGCCCTATAACTCTACCACAGGCTTACTTGAACTGAGTTGCATATCCTTGTGATAAGAAATGCTTACTGTTGGCTCCATTTTCTACTTGGTGTTGAGTCACATGTTTCATAATCAACTGAAGTTACTTTATACACCTGAAAATTAGGAAATATCCTTTACTCATTTGGGATTTAATTCCCAGCCAGATAATGAAGCTGGAAGCAGCTTTTTTCTTCCAAATGAAGCTGGATATTTGAATTTGAACACATCTCAGCTCTCTAAGCATACTCTTTTCTTTCTACAAGGTCACAATCCTTTTGACACGTCAGTTGACAAGCTAATAAGTTATTATGTACTTATGGAACTCATGTTGTTTAAATCTCTTATCATTTTCTCTAATGTTGTTTGCATTCATGTCACTCACCTCTTTGAAGTTTCCAAATGAATACAGGAAGCTTTCTCTCATTTACTTGGGGACCAGAATGAACTCACACAAGAGTTAGCATCCCAGGGAATGAGTATTGTCTATGAGCTTGGTGATGCATCAATGAAGACATATTTGGTGGAGGCTCTTGCAGCCACTTTGACCGGTTCAGGAAAAAAGAGAAGAGCTATCAAGGTAAAGGCATTTTATATTATGTCTTCTATCATGATACTTCTAATCTGTAGACATTTTGAGAATCAAATGCTGAAGTTGTATTTTTGCAGCTGGTGGAAGACTCAGAAGTGTTCCAAGAGGGGGCTATCAGCGGAAGTCCTAGTGGAGGGAAACTGACAACTTATAAAGAACTATGCAGTTTAGCTAATGAGATGGGTCAACCAGATCTAATTTACAAGTTCATGGATCTGGCTAATCATCAGGCATCACTAGATAGTAGGAGAGGTGCTGCTTTTGGATTTTCAAGGATAGCCAAACAAGCTGGGGATGCCCTTCAACCATATTTGACATTGTTGATTCCACGGTTGGTGAGGTACCAATATGATCCAGATAAGAATGTACAGGTAAACTCCTTGGTCAAAGGTGTATGCTCTTGTTTAGGTGCTTTTCTTTGTATTGATGAATGCATGCTTTTGTAGTGGTAACTTTCTTGGATATTACGGCTATTTGTAAGCTTGTTGACTAATTATGGCAGAAACCTGGTTTGTACCTTTCTCATGACTCTTTTCTGCTTAATACTTACAGGATGCGATGGCACACATATGGAAGTCACTAGTGGCAGAACCTAGGATAATGGTTGATCAACACTTGGATCTAATTATTGATGACTTAATAATGCAATGTGGATCTAGGCTTTGGCGTTCGCGTGAGGCTTCATGTCTTGCACTTGCAGATATTGTTCAGGGGCGAAGATTTAGTCAGGTGGTCTCCTTGGCTCTTAACTTTATCTTATTTGGTTGAGATATTGCAAACTTCCCATTTATGTTATAGGTTTACTATTATGAATTTCTCAACCACCAATTTGTAAAAGAGTTCTGGTACAAGAAAATTGGATCATGGTATCTCAACAACGGTATACTCCTATTTATTCCGATAATGAAATTATTTATGATCTAATCTTGATCGTGACAAAAAAAAGCTTAAAAGTTTCAGGGATTGGTTTCTTCATATGGTACTATTTACCTTTATCTCTAGCTCAATTCATCTGACCTTATTACCTTATAATTAAAAGCTTAAAATTTTCAGGGTTTTGTTTCTTCTTTCACCACCTTCTATATGTTTCAGCATCACTGCATTTAGTATATGAAGAAAGATAATGAAAAGCAAGTTGCAGGAGCATTTTTAAATAGATCTGTTGGCATCTTTATCAGTGGCATGTTAATGAAATGTGCTGTTTTCCAATGATGAACAGTATTCCATTCTTGCTCTTCCTCTTTTCTCAACGATTCTTCCTTTTTTTGTACGATTAGTTGGACTGTTACCATACCTCATGGACATAGCACCAATGATTTTATGAGTAACATGTCTGGAGGGTTCTTATTAAAATTGTTATTGGTCTTCCTTTTGCATTTTTAGCATATTCAAACCTCCACATCCATAGCCTCTTGAAAAGCTCGTCTTTTGTTTTACCCCCAACATTTTCTTTAAAATCTTCTTCTCCCATTATGTTTTTATTATAATGTATTTATTCTCTACAGGTTGGAAAACATTTAAAGAAAATCTGGACAACAGTTTTCCGTGCCTTGGATGACATAAAAGAAACTGTTCGAAATGCTGGAGACAAGTTATGCCGTGCTGTGACTTCATTAACAACAAGGCTATGTGATATCTCACTTACTGAAGTATCTGACGCAAGCAAAGCAATGGAGATGGTTCTGCCGTTATTGCTTGAAGAAGGCATATTAAGTAAAGTTGACAGTGTACGCAAGGCTTCTATTGGAGTTGTCATGAAGCTTGCAAAGGTAGGGCCTACTTCTCTATGTTAATGTGTTGAACACTTGTTAGGTCTCATGGTGAAGTATCCTTTGGGGGATATTTCCTATAATGCACCCATCCATGCTATTTATGAGGAAGCACATCATACAAGAACCTCTAAAAGGAAAAGCTTGATCTTTCCTGTTCTATTTTTTTAAACCAATTGGATTACCTGGCATGGAAAATGCTTTGTCTGCTCACTTTTTTTCTTTTTTTGGAATTTATCTGCTCACCTGTTTTTACACATTTGTCTGTTGAAGATGCAAGTAACATGTATCCCAAAACAAAGACCCCTGCATGAACCCCAAAAGAAGTAATTTGACTGCATTCATTAGTTAGAGATTGATGGAGACTATGAAAAACAAATAGAATAGAGTTTCCGAGGATTGGTATTGCTTTTGTGTGTTGAGGACCAGGGCTGTCAAATGGTTGACAAGCCTGTTGGCAGAATTTTGAAATCCAGTTGTGTATCAGAAATAAATCTATCCAACCAATACCTGGTGAAATTTTTTTAAACTTTTATCAAAGAAAATAAAAGAAGAAAGAAAAATTGACTGGAAAACTTGTTTTGCATTTATGATTTCTGCTTTGTTTTTGTATTTTAGCTAGTTATTGTTATACAATCTGAAAAGTTTATTGCATAAAGGAAACCAAAACACTTGGGTTGTGTCATTATCATCTCCTTGCATCTTTCTAACAGGTTTTTTACATCAGGGTGCAGGCATAGCACTACGACCACATTTATCTGATTTAGTTTGTTGCATGTTGGAAAGTTTGTCAAGCCTTGAAGACCAAGGGCTAAATTATGTTGAGGTTTGTGCAAATTGAGCGTTTTAGAGTAAGCTTTATCTGCTGATGTATGTAGAAGTTAAACTGTTTACCTTTTATCGTCTAGATGCATGCAGGAAATGTTGGAATACAGAAAGAAAAGCTTGAGAATTTGCGGGTTTCAATTGCAAAAAGCTCTCCCATGTGGGAAACTCTTGACCTATGCATAAATGTTGTGAACAGTGAAACATTAGATCTCTTGGTTCCTCGTCTTTCTCATTTGATTCGATCAGGAGTTGGCCTCAACACTAGGTGTGTGGATATGATATGTTTGCAATGCATTTATACTTCCATGAATAAAATTCTACATCTCTTAGTAAGAGATTATTTGATCCTAAGTTCCTTTGTTTGAACTTTGCATTGCTCGAAGGAAAACTACTGTTCAGTAAGCACCTCTCTGTCAACCGATAACCTGTCACCTTTTTCATGAAGAACAATTTTTAAAGTGCCCAATCACCGACCCTTTCTCCCATTATTTTGTGAGGCAACTGATAACTGTTAGCTTCATGACATTTCTATCATATTCAAGGGCATGCATGACCATTTTAATGACCTTGATTCTTTGAAGTCCCCATTAAGTTGGTGGATACTGACATTGGACATCATGTTTTTCTGTTGTAGGGTTGGCGTTGCAAACTTTATCAGCTTGTTGGTTCAAAAAGTTTGTGCAGATATAAAACCATATGCCAGCATGCTGTTGAGGTTGTTGTTTCCAGTAGTGAGAAATGAGAAAAGCACTCTCGCAAAACGTGCCTATGCAAGTGCTTGTGCTATGATTTTGAAGTATGCAGGTCCCTCCCTGGCCCAAAAGTTGATTGAAGATACTGCAGCTTTGCATGCTGGGGAAAGGAATGAGCAGATTTCTTGTGCAATTCTTTTGAAAAGCTATTCATCCATGGCACCTGATGTTTTGAGTGGATACCTTGCCGTAATTGTTCCTGTTATATATCTTTCAAGGTCTGAACCAATGCTTCTAATCAATCATGCGATTTCTTTTTGTCATCCTTCCTTATATCTGTCCTTTACACATTTATAGTATTCTAGAACACATCTAGCTAATGGTAGGTTTGATTTTATTGTCCTGTTGTTCAAGAAAAGGTTTATATATCTTTGCTGTTTAATTTACCTACTGAAGTGTCTTGAGGGTGGACATTTGAGAGGGGTAAGTCAGCCCTCAATTTCTTGAGGTTGAGTATTATGTCATGTTAGCTCTATTACCTAACAGTGCAAGTGCGGTGAATGTGAATTTTTATGTCAGGCTAATTCTGGCTCTTTTATAAGTAGGGAGTATACAATCTAACTCATGATGGTTATAACTAAAACTCTTGTTTGTCAGTTGAAGTGTTCTTGAGAAACAAATAGTTGATTCTTGATCTTTCCTATTAGAATATTATATGATTTGATCTTAGGCCTCACCAAATAGCTCAAACATTTGGCTTGAATTGTTTCTGACATGTTATTGGGGTTTTGTGTGACCAAGAAGTCTTAAGTTATGCTGCCATTCGGTGAGTTTGTGAATTGTTGAGTTTCCCTACATTTCATGTGAGGGAGTGTGTGAATAATGTATAATCCATTATTGGGACTCACCCTGTAATCCATTCTTGAGTTTCACTTAACAGTTTAATCTTCTGGGTTGAATCATATTTTGATAGTTCCCACATAATCACTGATTTTTCAACAACTTAATAAAGTCAGAAAGGACAATCTAAAGAGCTTTATGAACAACTTATTGCATTCTGGAGATATTGATTATCCGACTATTTTCCTTTAATTATATGTTAAATTATGCAGATTTGAGGATGATAAGCATGTTTCTAGCCAATTTGAGGAATTATGGGAAGAGACCACAAGTGGTGAACGAATAACTGTTCAATTGTATTTGGCAGAAATCATTTCTTTAATATGTGAGGGCCTGACATCATCATCCTGGGCAAGTAAAAGAAAGGTAAACTGTGTCTTCTTGGCCTTCTTCTTTGCTATCTTGATTTTTATGGACTGAAATTACCCTTTTCATCTTCCTTGTATTTCCAAGTAATGAGTTTGGACACTTTGTTTGTTAAACATCCAGTCAGCCCAGGCAATCTGTAAGCTTAGCGATGTTTTGGGGGAGTCGTTGTCGACTCATCAGAATATTCTGCTTGAATATCTCCTCAAAGAATTGCCTGGTCGTGTATGGGAGGTAGGAAATTGAGATTTTCGACTGCAAGTTATTATTTAAGTCATGTAACATAGAGTACAGTTAGCTTGACTTTCCAAATTGATCTATATTTAATTTCAATTACCAGAATATCTATTGCATCTGCTAATGGTTTTCAATCTTAAAGGGAAAGGAGGCTGTCTTATATGCAATTGGTTCACTTTCTACATCTTGTCATAAAGCAATATCATCTGAAAATCCTACCGCTCCTGGTGACATTTTGAATATAGTTATTTCTGCATGCTCAAAAAAGGTGAAGAAGTACCATGAAGCAGCTTTCTTTTCTCTTGATCAGGTAGTCTGCAAATTGCTCTTCCAAATTATTCTCGTTTTATATAACATTGACTAACATCTTGGATCACTGCTCGCTTAATATCTATTTGTTGAATGAGCATTTATACTGATTTTGACTGCTTAAGAGAATACGTGCATAGGACTAACCTTTTTGCAGTGGAATAAATAAATTTCTTTCACTACAGGTGGTCATATCATAATTTCCAGAAAATGAAAATAATTTCCAATAATTCGCCTTAATGAATTTATTACCTCACTGTGGAGGGAACTAAAAGAAAATGAAGATACAAGTTACTACTGCTGATCTCCTTTCCATCTTACTTGTCTCCACAATATTGTATTTGGACAAGAATTAGTTGCACTACTTTTACATCTCAAAATATTGTGAAGGGATCCAATGGCTTCAGTTATTTCCATCTGGACACCCCTTTCTGTTAGTCTTCTACTCCTCCATTTCTTTTTCTTTGATGTTATCCTAAATCCTCCTTCCCCATATTTGAACCCTAACTCTAAGGTCTGGGCTTGGGGTTGGGGAAGCCTACCATTGTGGTCCCTCTCTTGAGTCATAGGCTTGTCTAAGTTATTGACGATATTTTTTGCACTCTCTCTTCTACTGTAGTATTGTTTGTGATTGATGCACTTTCCCCTACTGTTTAACTTGAGATTCAACTTCCCTAGTTCTGATTTCCAGATACAGCCATCATATTTCACTCATTTTGAATTTTCGGCAGGTTATAAAAGCTTTCGGTGATCCTGAATTTTTTAAGGTTACTTTTCCAATGTTATATGACGTGCTTAAATCAGCAGCTGCCAAAAAACATGGACTTGCACCTATGTCAATTGATGAGGTTAAAGCAGGTAAAAAATATAACCATTACTAGGAACCTGTCTTCTTGTTTTTGCTTATGTATCTCATCAGATTACCTAAGTTATGCTGAGTAACAAATGTGAATCTAAACCATGAACTAAAATTTAAAATATTTAGTAGGTCTAGAGCCTCTGATTACTGCTAACGCTATTAAAATATTTTCCTTGCAACTGTGATTCATGATTCACTAGGTTTAGATGTTAACTTGTTTTTCTTCATGTTAAGGTAGATCACCTAGGCTAGGGGGTGGTAACTGGGGAGGTAGTATTGAACCAGGACTTCACTAGTCCTGGACGGGTGAGTGTACCAACTTAACCCCACTTCTAGATATGATTTTTATTCTAAAACCGCAAATTCATTATCTGGATGTACTGCATGTAATTTGTCCAGGAAGGCCTGACAGCTCTCCCCTTAATCTTTTAACAAACATTGTTTTTGGAGATTGGGGGTCTCTATGCTGGTTGCGTATATGTTTGGTTTTTTGGGATAATGGAGTGGATGGTACGAGTTCTCATTCAGAGCACATTACTTTGTTTTGCATTGTCCTGTTACTTCTGAAAGATTGTTCTACTGATATGACACACTTCAGTTTGTATTTGGTATCACCAATCCATTAAATACACACTAGGCAACTTTTTCATAGAAAAAATGTCTATAGGATTGTACACATAGATATATTTGTACTTTGACTTTATACTGCCTGGAAAATACTGGCTAAAACATTTCCGAACTGTGACCTTTCTGAGGCTTTCCTAGGAAATTTATAATTCCCTGTAATTTAATTTTGTTGCTATTCCAAAGATAAGTTTCATGTACATCTTTTCAGCGTTAACATAGATTATCTTTTCATGCAGTGTCAGATGATACTGATGACACTTCTGTTCCACTTGAGAAAGTTTTATGTTGCGTGGTGTCTTGTATCCATGTGGCAAGGGTGGATGATATTCTTGAACAGAAAAACAACTTGATGTTCATGTTCAACATTTCTCTCTCGGCTGGTTTTCAGTGGACAGGTATTTTACTTGATAAGTACTGTTCTGGTTATTTGTTGTAATTTTTCTTACCTGTATCTGTAAAACTGTTATGTGCAGTTAAGCTGTCAATATTTTCATTAATCAAAGAACTTTGCTCAAGAATTCAGAACACCTTCAACAACAGTGATGAGATCCCTCTAGGAAGCAGCTTAAATTCTTTAATTCTGGAGGTAACCATACTACATTCTTGAATCTACTGACGTAGCTGAACTGCTGGATGGACTCTGAGACTAATTGCTTTCTTTATATACAGTTGTTTCAGTCTCTGTCTCCTAAGATAGTTGAATGCTTAAACACAATAAAGATTGCCCAGGTATGTGTTCTTGTTTAACTGTGTGTATTTAATCAACTTTTTGATAAAATATGAATCTTTGAAGAACTATTGCCTTTTTAGGGACTTGTTTCCTTCATGTACATGGAATTTTAAAAGAAATAGGTTATGTTGTTTAGTGAAACCAGGAATTTTGTTGGCTTTTTCCGTTGAGGGTAACAAGTCATTATTGCAGTTTGCGAGTGTTTTTCTTTTTCTTTTTGAAAATTAAAGAGTTTGTGTTTTATTATGTTAAAAAATAAGGCCTGTTGTAGTCCCCATTAAATAAAATTGGATAACCGAATATAGACAAGTGGGTATGGTTGCATGCCAAGCAATTATGTACAAAATAATCATAAATTGTGAAAATACAAACAATCCTGTACATAGTATTCACAAATTGTGAAAATATGTATTTATGAGCTACTACTCACCCTTTGGTCAAATATAGGTTCATATTACTGCTTCAGAATGCCTTCTTGAAATCACCAGGCTGACAAAACATCTGGAATCAGTGGAGTGGAATAATACAGGTTTCAAGGAAGAACTTCTTCACCAGTATGAAGTAGAGAAAAGTGAGGAAGCAAAATCGTACTTGAGAAAATGCATCGATTCCTTGGAAGATAAGTAAACGTTCAAGCTGACTCGAATATGCAATGAAGCTGACACTACCCGGACTTCATATGATAGGCATATGACAAAGAAATGCATCTGAAAAGCATTGCTGCCTCACGATGGATCCTTCTGTAACATATGACACGAATGAAATATTATGCATTTGAAGTTTCTTTACTGTCATATGTATGTATATTCACTGAAGCAGCTTTCTTCAGGTGCATTAGAAGCTTTGTTCAGCCTAGCAGTTATTGGCGGGTTCTCAGGAATGGTGTTTGGTCATATATAAGCGGTTTTGAGATGCAAGGAAGTGGGAAATCTTAATCTTAACAGCATACCCTGAACCCGACTTCAATAATATTGTACACTCGGTGCCACTAATTCCGGCTGTATTGTTTTACTGATTATTTTTAAATGATATTGCATTTTATGAACGGAATTCATAAATAGATGTGTTGTCTGTATAATGTTATGTGACCAAGTGCTGAATGGAAACTTTATTTAGTTAAAGTAGATTTATCAACATAACGTACTAACGTAGCATTCTGTATTGGACTGATCTGAAGAATGACTAATGCCTGTAGTGACGCTAATTGTTATAATTTGACTTTAAACACCTATGATTTAATTATTTTTCAATTGGATCGATTCTGCCAGGATCCGTAAATCACTTAATGGATGCCATTTCAGCTAAACAGTAAGTTTATTACCATTATTCTGGTTTAGATCATTGTTTCAAATCTTTAGAAGTCTTGCTATAGAAAAACGAAGATAAGAGAAGACTTTATAAAAGTCAAAAGTGAATAGTTTTTAAAATTGAATAGATTTCGACTGAGACTTGAATTAACAAAAAAAAAACAGTTATAGCCAAGGCCTATCTTTGTTGGAAAGTCTATGCAAAGAAAAGTGTATTTAAAGGGTTAAAAATAAATTACAAAATTTTTATAATTTAATTTATTTTAAAATTATAATTTAATTTTTTGTGTGTAAATTCTGTTATTATTTTTTCCTAAAAATTTTAAAAAGTGTAGTTAAAAGCATGCTGCACATTTTTTATAGTTTAATTGGTCTTTTTAAAAAGTTCATAATTTATATTCTTACATACATATTTTATCAATTGTTTTGGAAATTTTTTATAAGACCATCGCATAGTTTTATTAAAAATTGACAAAAAAACAAAATTTAAAATTTATAACTATAAAAGATTTGCTAAAAAGTGTTGTAAAAATAAACTGCGCAAATAATAAATGTAAGATGTTATCCAAGTTTTTTTAGGAGTGGTTGAATTAGTGGAATGAAGAGATATAAAAGTAAAAGG
The DNA here is from genome assembly GCA_027563885.1 of Erythroxylum longipes. NCBI lineage: Eukaryota > Viridiplantae > Streptophyta > Magnoliopsida > Malpighiales > Erythroxylaceae > Erythroxylum > Erythroxylum longipes. The sequence goes on from JAOQMS010000008.1 coordinate 5,921,933, forward strand.
TCTTATGTTCGAATCTCTTATTTATGTTCTCTCGATTGAACCTATCATATAGACTTTGCCTAATATAAAGTACCTAATTAATGTAATTTGTATGTTATTATGTTAATCTAAAAATTTACTCTGTCCATATCTAAAATATAAAGTTTACATATTCTTCTACGAGTGAAAAAAAAAAAATCTTGTCCATTTCCATTCCGTCGGATTGGAATTATAATAAACGTAACTGAAATGATAAAATTATAAAAAAGTAACATTGAAACGGCGTCGATGTTGTAATTGGATATTTTAACCTAACATTACTCTGAATCCTTGGCGGTTTCACTTCAGCCGTTTAGAAATTAGAAACACAAAAACTGTATTCCGAGCTCCCAAACCCTAATAAGCTCTCCCTCGCCGAGGTACTCTCTCTGTGAATTCTACGTGTCCTCTGCTTTTATCCTTCTCTCTCTAAAGCTTGGTGACTGCTCCTTTTCAGTCTCACCTTCGATTTTATATGTCGATTTCGAAACGTCACTGCAATAGCTTCTTGTATTGTCTCAAACGAATTTGAATCTTGCATTTGCAGATAATTGCTTTGATTTTGTGCTTTTCACTCTCACTTTTGATTCTATGTGTCATGTTTGGGGATGCTTCTTGAATAGCTTCTGGTGTTGTCCTAAACCAATGTTTTTTTTTTTTTTTGAAAGTTCCAAACGAATGTAAATGTTACTTATGTTGAAAGATGAAACTGATGTTTGTGGTTTCTTTGTTTTCGCGGATGGTTTATCGAGATTGAGCTTGGATAATACATGTAAAGTTTATTTCTTTAAAGGATCAGGTATGGTGTCTGTTGTCTTGGGTCGGGTTTTAGCTTATTGTGTGCTTCAGATACTTGAACCATAATTTATTTTGAGCCAAACTATTTATTATAACTGAGAATTGAGACAAAAAAAAAACACTAATTTCTTGTTTACCTGAAGCAACCAGAGGTAGGGAAAAAAATGAAGAAGAGGAATCAAAATAGAAGAAGCGATGATGCGGATAGCAAGAAGAGGAATGATAATCGAAGAAAGGATGACGCGGATAACAAGAACAGGAGTCAAAATCGAAGAGGCGATGACATGGATAGCGAGGACCGCCCAGGCTGGAATTTTAAGAGTATTATGGAAGACATTTCTCTTCTAGGTACTTCTTGCCGTTCCTATTTTTCTTCTTCTATTCTGATGTTTAATGGTTTTCTTTACACGTTTGATGTTGAAGTTGGCTATTTCCCCTCTTCCTTAAATCTTTCTGGGATTAAGTTTTGGTCTTGTCTTGCTACTTAGGTTTTCTATAGTGAATCTTGACATAACCCTCCGTTTAGATTTTATGTCAGTTACCGTATCCACCTTGATTCATATTGAGTCTTGTGGTAGATAATTGGAATCTGCCAACTCAGTGATTAATAATCATTTGGTGCTTTACGAAAAATACACTTTCAGACAGAAGATATTTCTGGTTGTTTCATTAGCTAAAAGCTTTGTATTCAAGATTGTGTGCGTCTTGAATATCATATAATGTGTCGGCTGTCAAATGAACGTTGAAAGTAAGGACTTTGTTTTTTGTTTAATTTCCAATTGGTGTTTATTTGTTGAAATACTGTTTTTGTTTAATTTCCAATTGGTGCTTATTTGTTAAAATACTGCCAAAAAAAATTTCACGTAGTAAATGAGCAGTTATTTTATGCTTTTGTTCGCTTTGGTAATGTGACCTTTTAGGTGCGTCACATTTGACATGGAAGGAGAGGAAGGATTTGGAGAACCGGAAGGTAGTTTCTCTTGGTGGTAAGGTAAGAAATCTGCGTTTACTGGTCTGATTAATGTAATATTTTGAGAGAAGAATTATGTCATACCCTATAGAATATGCTGAATGATATCTGTGATTTTCCTGTACATAGCCTCCTAAGAAGCAGAGATTACCTTTAAGTGTAGCACGTGTGCAAATGAAAAAACAAAAGGAACAAGAAAAGAAAATGGTTGAAGAGGTAATTATTTCCTTTGATACACGCTATAAACTTTAATCTCCTCTAGCGGTGAAGATTTTGACTAACTTCCACATTTTTAGAGTTTGATTCTAGGGCGATTTGGAGGTAAGGGTGGTGGTACTAGTAAATCATGGGAGAAGCGTAAGCCTGAGGACATGGTGTTGAGGTCAACAGAAGGTCATTTCAGGCATGGGGTGCTCGATGTTAAACATTTGTTAAACCTAGCACCCTCAGGAGGGAATGACATTGACAAACCTATGGTAGGTCAAGGAAAGAAGAGCAAGAAGAAAGGAAGTAGAAAGAGTAAGGTTAAAAAGAAAGGTGGCGGCAGGAGTCGCCGTTAAGCAGGAGGAAAGGAATTTAACAAGATATATTAACGGAAACTTTTGCTTGACTAAAGCAACAATACAGGTCCCTTGATTTATAACCTAAAGGATACTGTGAGCTATCACTGTGCATGGAAGAGTTCTCGTAAAATACATGGCAAAGTGTGCTGGATGGATGAAGATTAAAACAAAGAAAAAGGATGAATAGGGAACAAAGGCATAGACATACTTGGGTTGTTAATGGTTTCCCACTTCTTTGGAAGTGTATTTTTCCTGCGCCTGTGTGCCTTTTTTGTTCGCTTTCACTTTTTGATAGCCCATTGATTACATGTTAGATTGGAATGCTGTTTTAACATGGGATGATAATGTTCTTCACCCTGCATTGAAATAGTTGCAAGACTCTAATCCTTTTTATTTTTTTTTGCTTTAATGATATATATTGATTGACTGTTTTAATGTTATATATTGATTGACTACCTTATAAGGAAGATTAGCCTTTAGTTTTGAATCTTGGTACCTAATGCCACCCTTTTCAACATGTAGAAAAAATGAGATGATGAAAGAATCACTTTTGTTCTGTTTAAAAGATATTATTTAACTCAGAAAGCAACATTAACCGGTACCCTTCGAATTGTTAATTATATAAAACGAAAGGACATAGAGCTGTTAAGGAGTCCCGATCATTTATCTAATTCACCATCGAAGAGGGCATCGTTTATCAGCATTGATTGAAAACCCAAGATAAGTTTCATTCAAAAGACTCCAGCTTGGCTTTAACAACGGAAAGGATTTAAATTACTTATTTGGGAATTGATTTCGCATGTATGAATGGTGCAGGTCGTCTGATGATGGTCCAAGTTTAATGTATGCATGTTAGTTGCTAAATGAAACAATGAGAAGGTTTGATAGATTTTATGCAGAAATTTCGCTATTATAAGACCGTTATAGCTACGGCCGCTGTTTACCAAGGCTTCCGTCGATGGCTATCCTGTCATCAGTTTACCATTTTCTTTGACTTTTTGGCATTGGGCGAGCGTCAGCTGCTATACATAGTCTGACGACTTTGTGGAGATCTAAATCCGTATTTAAGAAATTGTTTAGAAAATGATTTTTTAGACTTTAGTTAAAAAAATAATGATGAAATATAATATGAATGTAAAATATAGGCTAATCACTAATCAAATATTGTTTACATGATCACTTTTAAATTTTAACTAAACTAATAGTTTGTTATAATTATTTTAAATTATTAATTTTTTAAAATTTCTTATATTACGGGAGAATTATATATTTTTTACCCTTCAGCATCTATGACAGGTCTCTAGAACCCATTTGATCAATTTGGCCTAAGATTAGGTGCATCTTGTATAAAAGAAAAATTAAGAACCATTTTAACTGCTACAATCCCATTTTTACACTCTTTTGCTGTTATCATTAAGCCACGCTGAACTGCATTGATTTTTTTTTCATAAGAAATACACATCTTGTAAGAATTTAAGTAACTGAAGCTAATTGAACAGCTTAAGCATGAAGTAAATATGTATTTCAGCCGTAAGTTTTTCTTTCTATTTTTTTTTTTAAAACGGAGGAATCCGCAGCTGCTATCCTTTAGATGCGCACTGAGTAAACCTCTTAATTAACGCAATAGTCTGCAAATTACGCTAACCGGATACTCTGTACTAGATAAGCCTTGTACAAAAGGCTCTGTCAAGAGAGGTCATCCATAAATTTTGCCTTTGAGAATATGTCCATTATATTTTGCAATTTTTTATTTAAATTAACAAATTGATTTCTTTTTATATTTATCATATTGTTGACATGATCATTAATTTTCTATTTAAGTTAATTATAAAATTTTCGTAGCACAGAAAAGATGTATATATCAAATTAAGAGAAAAAATTAATTATATTTGAGTATGCCCCCAAGAGGGTGGTTGAATTGGTGGAGTAGGGGGTACGGGACCAATAGGTTTTGTATTCGAATCTCCTTACTAACGCCTTATCGATCGAGCCTGTTGTACAGGGCTTGTCTAATGCGGTTTACCTAGTTGGCGTGGTTTGCAAATTATCGCGTCAATTCAAAGGTTTATCCAGTGCGCGGCTGCGGGTTCCTCAATAATTAAAAAAAAAGTCGATACAGCAATCAAAGAAGCCAGCCGATTCTGTTTTAAGTTCTTCAAGTCTCTTAATGCATTTCTCTTCAGTCAGGGAGTCTCTGCTCACCATTGGCATCTGCTTATTTCTCAACGTTAGGCTTGGTTGGGCCTGCTCTTGGGGCCTGTTTCTTCTTAATTCAACTCACTATATCGTTGATTCTTAGAAGCATGCAAGCTGGTTCTATGGCGGTCTTGAATGTCTGACTCTTGACATTGTAAGCATTCCAAATCTGATGATAAAAGTTGATTACCTTTTTTTACATAAGTAGATGCGAGAAAATATTTGAAACAAAGTAACATGTGATAATGATAGGAGTAGAACCAAGAGTTGGTTGAAGGAGCGTCAACCACCGCTGAAGGCCGGCTTGGGGAGGGGGACAGTCGCCGGTGAAAGGGAAGAAAAAGAGAATTAGGTTTCAGAGGAAGATAGAGTTATATTTTTCTTATATCCTCAAAATAATAGAGTTCCCGGTTTATATAATAATATAATGGTAGAACAATACTCATAAAATAGTAAAATAAATCGTTCTCAAATATAATCATCGTAACGTGTAGAAGGTCGACGTGATCTCGAACTCCTGCGTAGACCAACTGGAGCCACCACTGCACTGTTGTCGGAGGGCTCCTGATGTTGCTATGGTGAGCTCGTATCATTCCCCTGCGGTTCAAAAACCACCTTGTCCTCAAGGTGAAGGTCAGGAAAGTGAGTCTGCACCCAAGAAGCAGGCTCCCAAGAAGCATCCTGTAGGGTACCATCAGACCACGTGATTAGCCATTGTTCTTCCAGAATGCCATTTTGCAAAACTGTGCGAGATGCAGTAGCGGCTGTAGGAACAGATTTCGGGTAACCGTCGACAAATTCCTCCGGTAGTGGTAAAAGCGGTGCTGGGGCGGTAAAAGGCACGAATTTGCGGAGTAAGGAAACATGAAATACTGGAACTGTAGACGAGAAGACACCTTTCCAATTCGAGCTATAATCGGAAAGGGACCATAGAAGCGGCAAGCTAGCTTGTGAGACTTAGGGCGAGCCACGGAGTATTGCCGATATGGTTGGAGCTTCAGGAGAACCAAATCACCCACCTCAAACTCCAAGTCACGTCGGTGCTTATTAGCCTGGGACTGCATGCGTCGCTGGGCATCTGCAATATTGGAGCATAGCAGCCGAAGAAGCTCATCCCTTTCGCGCAACAGATCATCAACAGCGGGTAAAGCGCTATGGCCATCGATATAAGGAATGATTGACGGAGGTGGACGACCATAGAGAGCCTGGAATGGAGACATCTTGATAGATTCATTAAAGCTGGTATTAAGAGCAAACTCCGCCCAAGATAACAACAACGACCAATGATTGGGCTTAGAATGAGAGAAAGCCCGCAAATATTGCTCCAGAGAACGGTTAAGGACCTCAGTCTGACCATCTGTCTGGGCGTGGTAAGCTGTGGTACGCTAAAGAGTAGTGCCACTGAGCTTGAACAACTCATCCCAAAATCTGCTCAGAAAAATGGGATCCCTGTCTGACAGAATAGCAGAAGGAATACCATGTAATTTGACAACAACATCCACAAACAACAAAGCCACACGGGGAGCAGCAAATGAAGCAGGTAAAGCACCAAAATGCGCATACTTAGTCAAGCGATCAACCACAACCATCACAACAGAAAATCCACGAGAGTGGGGCAAACCAGTAATGAAATCCATTGATACCTGGTCCCAAACCTGAGAAGGAATGGGTAAGGGTTGAAGTAACCCTGTCGAGGGCTGTGTGGAGTACTTCGTAGTCTGACAAACAAAACAAGCTGCCACAAATCTGCGAACATCTTGGCGTATACGACGCCAATAGAAAGACTGAGCCAAACAATGAAATGTCCGCAACCTTGGATGTCCTGCTGTGGGTGAGGAATGACATTCTTCCAAGAGAAGAAGCTTCAATGTAGAATCCTCGCCCAGACATAAGCGGTGATTATAGAAGAGCAACCCATCATGGACCGAAAAAGGGGGCGTCAATGCCCCATTCGCCGCTGCCTCATGAAGCGCAACCAATTCAGGAAGTGTGGTATTTTCCCTACGCAAAGTCTCCAAAAAGGCTGGCGGAGGCTGACAAAACAACGGAAAGAGGTGTGCAGTGCCCAAGGAGTCATCAACACGAGATAAAGCATCTGCGACCCGGTTCGAAGCGCCCATACTCAATACGGAATCGGAAACCCATCAACTTGCGCACATAAAACTGCTTGTCTGGAGTCTGGATTACCTGTGATAAGAGCTCACGCAAATTGCGTTGATCAATGCGCACAATAAACTCGCGACCCAGTAAATACTGGCGCCACTTCTGGACCGCTTCCACAATAGCATAAAGCTCCTTGTGGTATATCGAAGCCATCAACCGTCGGGGTCCCAATTTCTTACTGAAAAATGCAACTGCGTGGCCATCCTGGAGCAAAACGACCCAATTCCTGTCCCCGAAGCGTCGGTCTCTACCACAAATGTTTTCGTAAAATCTGCTAGGCACAACACCAGAGCCAAAGACATGGCCTTCTTGAGAGCAGAGAAAGCTGCATCCGCTGAAGGAGACCAAGTGAAACCCTCTTTCTTCAGAAGATCGGAGAGCGGGCTGGCAATATGAGCATAATGTCGGATGAAACGGCGATAATAGCCAGTTAGACCCAGAAAACCACGCAACTGCCGAACGGAGGTAGGGGTGGGCCAATCAGTCATGACTGAAATCTTGGAGGGGTCAGCGAGCAGATTACCAGACTCAATGATGTGCCCCAAATAATCCACACACGTCCGGCAGAATGAACATTTGGATAACTTCACCAAAAAATGTTGAGACTGTAATAATGCGAAGGTATCATCCAAATGTTGTACATGAAGCTCCAATGTAGTACTGTGGACCAAGATATCATCAAAGAAGACAATCACAAACTTCCGAAGAAAAGGTGTGAAGAGCTGATTCATACAGGCCTGAAAAGTAGAAGGCGCATTAGTCAAGCCGAAGGGCATGACCACAAACTCATAATGCCCCTCATGAGTGCGAAAGGCGGTCTTAAAGATATCATCCTCATGCATGCGAATGTGATGATAGCCCGAACGAAGGTCCAGCTTGGTAAAGAAGCGGGCAGAAGCCAACTCATCAAACAACTCGTCGGCTGTGGGAATAGGAAACCGGTCAGGCACCGTAACAATGTTAAGGGCACGATAATCCACACAAAATCTGAAAGTACCATCCTTCTTTTTCACCAACAGAACCGGTGAAGAATAAGGACTGTGGCTAATCCGAATTAACCCATGCTCCAACATCTCGCGAACTTGCTTCTCAATTTCTGCCTTCTGAAAATGCGGATAGCGGTATAGGCGTACACTGATTGGCGAGGTGCCAGGAAATAAGTGAATACGGTGGTCATAAAAACAACGAGGAGGCAAGGTCGTGGGTAGGTCAAATACCGCCACGTAACGACGAAGGACTAGGAGCACTGACGGTGGCACATCCGGAGGAAAATCGGACTCAGACAAACTGGTATCCGAAGTATCAGAAGGTAACGCCCAAAGCTCGAAACAGTCGGCAATCTCCAATGAGGAACGCAAGGCCTGAAATTGGTGAAAAGTAATCTGCCAGGGAGGGTGAAAATTACCGCGAAGCGTCACTGTCCGACCGTCAACGCAAAATTCCATAATCTACTACGCATAATCATGCAACACCCGACCCAGAAGCTTTAACCACTAAATTCCCAATACCACTTGCGGACCATGAATAGCTAAAACAAACAAATCAATTGGAGAGTCATAACCCTGAAGGGATAAAGCAACAGCTGGACACTGATGAGTATAGACGAGATAGTCGCCATTACCAACAAAAACTCGAAAAGGAGTGATGGACGTGACTCGCAACTTGAGCTGTTCAACCACATCTGGGTGAATGAAATTATGTGAACTACCACTGTCAATCAACACAGTCACCTCCCTACCCAAAATAGATCCACACAAACGCAAAGAGCGAGGGTTCGATGACGAAGCCAATCAATGAAGGCTACTCACATCACCAGTCACAACCTCAGTCTCAACAGGCTCAGGAGATTCCACATCATCCTCATCATCCACAAATAAACACAAGAAACGCGCCTTACAATGACGTGCAGGCGACCACTGGTCATCACAATTATAACACAGGCCTTTGGCCATGCGCTCAGCGCGTTCAACACGATTCAAATGACGGATAGGAATAGAGTTGGCAGCGTTATTTGTGGCTGGAAAAATCAGCGTGGCAGGCTGAGCAGGCGGGGGTGCCGGTGTAGCAGAGGTGCGCATGGCTGACTGAAAATTTTGACGGGCAGGCGGCTGGTGCACAACCGAAAGCTCCCCACGCACAGCTTCCAATTTGCGTGCTAGTGCGAAGGTCTCTGGCAGTGTCTGGGGTTTCTTCAATTGTACTTCGCGGTCTAACGGAGGTCGCAATCCCGAGACGAATGTGTCGATCAAATCCAGCTCATGAACACCCAGGACATCGCACAACAACCTCTCAAATTCCGCTTGGTATGCCATAACGGTTGTCTACTGTTGAAGCTTGGTCAATAAACCAAACGGGCTTCAGTAGAACATGGGATCAAAACATGTTTGAACAGACGCAAGAAAGTCAGCCCATGAAGGGACCATATCATTCTTTTTTTGATAGTGAAACCAAAAAGCAGCTTCTCGTTCCAGCAAAATACCCACGAAGCGCAGCTTTTGGTCATCAGGGGTCTGGAAAAAAGAAAAATACTCTTCGACGTGAAAGATCCAATTGCGGGGATCTTTGCCATCGAATTTGGGGGGATCAATCCTCAATTTGGGGACATGACAATCAGGGATAGTAGCATTACCATCGGTATTCACAGGTTTCTTGCCAAGGACACTGGTCGAAGCCGCTGATAACGTCGCGAATGATGCCTGCATATTGTTGAGCGTGGCAGAGAGAGAACCAAACATGGATTCCACAGCGTTCATCCTATGGGATAAACCCTGCACTACTGTTGCCAAGGAAGCAACCGTGGATTCTTGTGGTTGGGAGTTAGAGGGAGTGTTGTCCTTAGTCATCAGGAAACGGGAGGAAGAATATGCAACGAGAGCACCAGATGATAGGAGCAGAACCAAGAGTTGGTTGAAGGAGCGTCAACCACCGCTGAAGGCCGGCTTGGGGAGGGGGACAGTCACCGGTGAAAGGGAAGAAAAAGAGAATTAGGTTTCAGAGGAAGATAGAGTTATATTTTTCTTATATCCTCAAAATAATAGAGTTCCCGGTTTATATAGTATTACACTATAATAATAATAAAATGGTAAAACAATACTCATAAAATAGTAAAATAAATTGTCCTCAAATATAATCATCGTAACGTGTAGAAGGTCGATGTGATCTCGAACTCCTGCGTAGACCAACTGGAGCCACCACTGCACTGTTGTCGGAGGGCTCCTGACGTTGCTGTGGTGAGCTCGTATCAGATAATCAGAACAATCTTTAGAAAAATGAAATAAAAGAACATGAAGAAGAGGTGATAATGGAGAGGATCCGTGACCAATCTACATAAACTTGAGCTCAGCAGTGTGACCTTACTGTAAAAAAAAACCCTCTTATACCAAAAAGGAGACGTGAAGCAAAATGAACATACCTTCCTCTTTTATGTGACTAATTTCACAAGTGTTACCATCTATGCCAGTCCACGCATTTTCACCATTGGCATGCTTTAAGAAAAATTTGAGATTTACAATATAAACCCATTAACTTATTGTGATAAGAATAATACAAGTATAGAAGAAGTTATACCTTTCCTTATTATAGATTTATATAAAGGACTAACCTTTTTAAGGAAGTCTTAGGATCGATTTGCTGATTGTTAGTCCACGTTTTATGGTTGGCTATTAGAGTCACCGTTAATTCACGTCCCAAATTTAAAGCCTTGACGGTTTGCTTCACGTGAGAGAGAATGGTGAAGAAAAAAAATTTCTCTGTATTTTCTCTGTTTTTGTGATCACATTGAATGATCCATTTTGCTTGAATGATCCATTTTGCACCCTTTAATCCTCTATTGGGACAAATAACTGTTATGGGAGTTATAAAATAAGTAGTTATCTTTTGTAAACTACCAACAACTCCTACTCGGCCACATAAGCCACAAGTTACATATTCTCTCTAAAATTTCACGTGTTATATTGAGAATGGGGCCTGCGACTATTAAATAACCAATAATGTTATATTAAGTCACCATCTAACTAATATCACACTTTTACATATTCATGATACCCCAAATCATCCAAAACATCACCGAACGCATACACTGTCCTTTTATGCTCATAGATATATCATATGATTATACACCAAGTGATACAGAAACCCCAAGAAAACAAGGTTCTTGAAACCTTCCTAATCCTATTGAATCAAAACTCTAATCTTTCTATTATAAGAACATGCTAGATCAAACCCCAAATTATAAGTTTGAGACCCAATCTCAAAGAAATCAGAAATCAATTTACGTTGCAAGTACTTACTTATTGATGCAAATCAATTTCTTGAAGTA
>JAOQMS010000008.1:5933058-5957158 GCA_027563885.1 Erythroxylum longipes
CTGAGTGTTGTTTTGAAAATAATGTAAAATATTTGGTTTAACTCTTGGGCTTGTATCTGATATGTATATGTGAATTTATTTGTAAGTCTGTATCAACAATACTTCAGTTTGGTTTAGATTTTTCAATGAGTTTGTGTTAGGTACTATGTAATTTAATGCATGTTTGTCTGAATTGTTTACTGGAAGTTTTTTTTTGCTTTGATTTGTTTGTGCTGTTTTGTGTTGCATTCATATATCCTTCCAGGAGGTATGTGGGTGTTATACTCATAATAATCTATCTTAACTTAACTGCTTTCCTAATATGCTCCGCTGGACTATATACATCTTATCCCTTGGAAAAAACACACTAAAGTAGCAACACCAAGCCCTGACTTCATATCATAGTTCTAAGTCGAAGGGTTTCATTCGATTAGATATTAAAGTCTATGAGATCACACAGTGACAGAGAAAGGGATTTAACTATCACTCCACAAGAAGGTTGTTATAGAGCACATACAGTATGAAATGTGTGTCATAGCATAGCTCTCACTAAGCTGGGAATGTAACTCTTCTATGCCATGCAAATAATGAATCTAGCTTTACTTTAAAAACTAATCCGTGCAAATAAATTAACATACCTAATGCTAATCTTGACACTCGAGATTTGGCTTTAAGGCTTCAATGTGAAATCTAAATTTCTCACATCTGACTCATTAGAGTCTCATCTTAGACTTACTAAGGCGACTATTCAAAATATAGAAACTTATCATACATACTACACAAGTATGAAGATAACAGAACATTACATACACTCAATATTAATATTGTGAAGTCTTATCATACCCGTTACTCAAGCGTTAAGGTGATTACTTGTGTGACAAGGTCAATCAGAAGCCTAGTGACATTATAATGTGCCTTATCATGTAATTGCGTACCAATGAACATTTGAGAAATAAGCTTTTATTAAACAAAATCTTGTTACAATTTAAAATACGTCCATTATACAACAAGATACAACTTAATGAAAAACTAAACCTTACGCAAACTTAAACTCATCATGTGAGCCTTGAACGAATCTCAAGGAATAGGTTTAGTTAAGGGATCAGCAACCATCTTGTTAGTAGGTATATACTTTATGGCAACCTCTTTATTTTTTATGGCGTCTCTTACAAAATGATAATGCCTTTTGATATGCTTGGATTTTCAATGGAACTTCGGATCTTTAACAAACTGTATGGCAGCAGTGTTGTCACATAACATTTTAACAGGATCATTAACTCTAGGAGTAAGAATAAGATCCTGAAGAAAAGTTCTCAACCATATTGCCTCATAAGCGGCAAGACAACAAGCAACGTATTCTGCTTTCATTGTTGATAATGTTATGCAGTCTTGCTTCTTGTTGCACTAAGACATGACTCTGCCTCCTAAGGTAAAGACATATCCTGAGGTTGACCTAGACTCATCCAGGTCACCACCCCAATCGGCATCCAAATATCTCCTTAACCTTAAATCCCTGCCTTGATAGCAAAGAACCAGGTCTAAAGTACCACGAAGGTAACGAAAAATCCTTTTGATTGCTTTCCAATGAGCAGGTCCTGGGTTGCTTTGGTAAAAACTTACCAAACTAACCGCAAAGCAAATTTCAGGTCATGTACACAACATAGCATACGTTAAGCTTCCTATGGCTTAATTCTTTTCTTTTTCCTTATCTATTTTAGGGCATTGACCAAGACTCAAGGTAAGACTCTTTTCAATTAGAGTATCAACGGGTTTGGAATAATGCATTCGAAAATGTTCCAAGATTTTATTAATATACGCTTCTTGACTTAAACCAAGAAGCTTCTTGGGACAATTTCTAGTTATTTCCACACCTAGGATATACCAAGCTTCACCCATGTCCTTCATATCAAAGATAGAGGACAAACACTCTTTAGTGGTTTTGAGCATCTCCATATTATTGCCAGCTAGTAATATGTCATCAAAATACAAAGTGAGAAACACAATTCTACTTGTTGTTCTCTTAACATACACACAATGGTCTTCTGAAACCATGACTAAGCCAAAAGAAGTAATGGCTTCATGGAATTTGAAATACCACGATCTGGAAGATTATTTGAGACCATATATGGATCTTTTCAGACGACTTCTTGACCTTTTAATACGAAACCAATAGGTTGGTTTATATAAATCTCTTCCTCAAAGTTACCATTGAGGAAAGTGGTCTTTACATCCATTTGAAACAACTCCAGGTCCAATTGTGCAACCAGAGCCAGAAGTAAGTGACTAGAGGCAAATCTCACCACAGGAGAAAATGTCTCTTTATAGTCTATACCCTCTATTTGGGTATAGCCTTTCGCTATCAAACGGGCCTTGAACTTGTCGATCGTTCCATCCGCCTGACGTTTTATCTTGAAAACTCACTTATTTCCAGTTGACTTTCATTGGGGCGAAAGATCAACTACTTCCCAAACCTTATTTCTTGCCATTGAGTCCATTTCATCCCTCATGACTTCCATCCACTCTGTGTAGTTAGGTGAATCAACAGCCTCTTGAAAAGAGGTTGGTTATTCTATTTCCAAAGGAGTACAAAAGAATATTTCCTCTTCAATTTGAAAATATCGTCGAGGAATTCTTCCACGCTCACTTCTTCGGAATCTAGGACCTACATGTGTCTGCCTTGATTCAGAATCTCTCCCCTATCTCTTGGAGATATGGGGTCCTGATCATGTTGAGAACCACTCTCACTATCTCCTTGAGATGTGGGATTTTGAACATGTAGACTACCCACAGGTTCTTGGTTTAGAGAGTGAAGACGAACCTCATTCTCGATTTGGTTCTCTTGGGCAAGAAAAGTCTCGGTAACTTAGCGAGTAACTAAATTCTCCCCCTCACCGAGATTATCTTGTTGTAACTCATAAAACTCTAGGTCCTTTTTGATTTCACCTATGCTTAGGAACTTATCCTCAAGAAACTCCACATTACAAGAAGCAACTTCCGTTATGCCACCATTTGAGTGCTCACCAAACATAACATACCATTTAGAATGTTCGGGTATCTTATAAACACCATTTTTGTGGCTCTTTGACCAAGTTTCCTATATTTATGAGTCGGGTTGTGTACATAACCAGTTGAACCCTATGGGTGCAAATAATCCAAAGAGGGCTTTCTTCCATTCCATAACTCATATGGAGTGGCAGGTACACCTTTACTTGGCACACGGTTAAGAATATAAGTTTCCGTGAGCAATGTATCTCTCCAAAAACTAATTGAAAGACTAGCGTGGGCCATTATTGACCTGACCATGTCAAGCAATATTCGATTCCTACGCTCCACAACACCGTTTTGTTGTGGAGTTCGAGGAATCGTTAGTTGTCTTATTATGTCATTTTTCTCACAAAATTCTTTGAACATATCAGATAGATATTCTTGACCACGATCAATTCGAAGAGCTTTAACTCTTCTTTCCAATTGTCTCTTAACTTCAGACATAAAACGTTTGAACACATCAAGCACTTCATAACGATGAGCTAAAAGATACACATACCCATAACGAGAATAATCATCTATTAAAGTGAGAAAATAGATAGCCCCATGACGTGCCTTAATATTCATGGGTCCGCAAATATCAGAGTGAATAAGCTCTAGAGGTTTAGACACCTTTGAAGCCTTACCAAAAGGTTTCGCGATTGCCTTACCAGCTAAACAGGACTCACATCTAGGCAACTTAACCTTAGTGAGTCGGTCTAAAAGACCTTCTTTAGCTAGCCTACTCAATTTATCTTAGCCAATGTGACCAACTCTAGCATGCCATTTAACAGATTCAGAATTAAGATCAAAATGTAAAACATAAACAGAAGACGAATTATCATAACATGCATCCAAATCAAGAATTAGAAAATCGTTTTTCAATGTAGCATGGCCAAAAATATTGCCATTATACATGATACCCAATCCATAATGACTAGAACTAAAAACGAATCCTGATTTCATTAAATTTACAAGAGACACAAGGCAATATCGCGTCTTGAGTGCATAAAAAGCATAATGGAGAAGCAAAGTATTTCCTCCATGTAACTTGAGCTGATATGTCCCTATTCCTATTACATCTTCTTCACTATCGTTTCCTAACATGACAGTTTGAGAACCCACTGGATACCGATGAAAGTCTACATATCCAACTCGATCCCGAACTATGTGCTTGCTTGCTCCCGTATCTACAATCCAATTAGGAAAAGAATTAGTAACTAATGCATGAGAACAAACATATAACTTAGGAGTAATGGATAAGACAGGTTCTTAGGTTCAGGGCAATCTCGAGCAAAATGGCATTTCTTTCCACAATTATAGCACTTCACATGTGCCATATTTTTCTCTCCTTTGCCCTTAGCCTTTTGCTTCTTGGCAATATGACCTTTTGGTCCATTCCTTTGAGGAGGCTGAGAACCTTTTCTTTGAACTCGACTGCCATTGTTACCTATGGGTCCTTTCCCTTTAACAACAAGAGCCACATTGGAGGAGTCAGATGCTTTTAAGCGATCCTCCTCCATTTCGAGGTGCCTAGTAATCTCTGAAACATTCTCATTATGTGTCAAAACAAGTTTCACATTCTTCCAGTGCTCAGTATGATTTGGAAGAGCCCGAATCACATTAAAGACTTGTTCCTCTTCAGAGATGGCCTAGCAGCTGCCTTAAGATCACAAACCATAGCACTCATGGTTTGTAAATGTTCAGCCATAGTATGACTCGTATTAATCTCGTAGTTCATTAACTTGAGATGCAAAGCACAAATCCTTGTAGCGGATGTTTGACCAAAAGTGATCTTAAGTTTGTCCCACATGTCCTTAGCAGTGGAACAATCCTCAAACTCTCCAATTAGATCGTCATGCATGAACTACAACATAGTATAACATGCCTTACGATACTTTTTGGACCAATCTTCATAAGCCTTTAAGGATGCTTGATATTGCTCACTAGCAGTATCAATATCTTTTCCATCTTTGTCTTTGACTAAAGGCGCAGTCATAATTGTAGTCAAATGTTCGAGCAATTCTCGTTCATTTAGAAGATACTGAATCTTCCTTTACCACATATCATAATTGGACCCATCCAATTTTTCAGTGGTGGACAAATTACCGATCATGATTTTAGTTGCCATATCTACAAGTATATATAAAAATGACGTGAGGCACATTTCCATTAATTAAATTATCAGACAATCCATAATTTATGTAGTATGATCAAAAATTTCGCTAAGCTCATAATCATCTCATACAAAAAATGAACTAAGAATTTCTATAATTTGATTAAACTAATTGAATTTGAAATATCACAAAGACGCCAAAAATAAACAATCTGTAAAACTAATTTACAACGAAAACTTAATACATGCAAAACAAAATTTACATACAAAATTATATAAAACTCATTTATATAATATTAATTTAAATATAATACAAAATTACCCATAAAACACATTTATGGAATATTTCGAAGTATATTATATGAAAACTCATTCATAAATTTATAACAATTTAACTCATGCAAATCATATGGCAAAACAAATTCACGTGGCAAAACTTATTTGCATAATTAAACAACATAATCTTTATTTTTCATGAAATAATAAGCAAACAAAAGATTAAAGTGTTAGTTATATACATAATATATACATTATTCAGCTCATGTTATCACAACCCACACTCTCTTTCTCTTTGAATTGACACTGGCCATTGTTTTCTTTAAAACAAATAATTAAAAAAAAACTCTCGGAAACCTCATTCTTAAAATCTCTCACGAGCTTTCTCTTTTAATTGACATTGGCCATTGTTCTCTTTTAATCACGGCCCACTTTCTCTTGTTGTTTTAATTTAAATGGTTTATTGTTTCCTTAACTTCTCTCAAAAAACCTATTCTAAAAGCAAATTTTATCTCTTCTTGCCATTTTCATGGCTTCGTCGATACTCTCTTTTTGTTGCCACCCAAAATGCGCTTTTCCTTCAATTTTCCAAAACAACGAAAAACTCACCCTTTCGCCACTTAAAAAGGACGGTTCCTTGTCAAAAACAACACCACCAAGATGTAGATCGGCTTTCGACGAACCGATTATCTTTGGCTTTGCTTTTAACACGCCTTCTCAGCGACGGTGCTGTGGTTTATAAATCGGAAGCACTTAGATTGGAGGTGAGAGAGGGAAGAGGAAGAAAAAACCCAGCAAAGCTGGTCTTCGTCGATAGTGCGTGACATTCACGTGCCACCCCTTTGAGGCAGGTCTGATGGGTAAGCTTTAAAAAACTTACTTTTGTCTTTTCTTCTACCCATATTATTTTGGTTGAGGTTTGTATTATTGACATCACCATTGAGACATACTGATGTATCTTACGAGAGAAAGATTTCAATTAAACAGATTAATTGAATGTTTTAATTAGGCTTATGACATCGAGACTAGAAAATAAGCAATTCAGCTCTGATACCAATGTAGATTTATATAAAGGACTAACCTTTGTGAGGAAGTGTTAGGATCGATTTGCTGATTGCTAGTCCACGTTTCACGGTTGACTACTAGAGTCACTGTTAATTCAAGCCCTAAATTCAAAGCCTCGATGGTTTGCTTCACGTGAGAGAGAATGATGAAGAAAAAAATTTCTCTGTATTTTCTCTGTTTTTGTGATCACATTGAATAATCCATTTTACACCCTTTAATCCTCTTTTGGGAAAAATAACTGTTATGGAAGTTATAAAATAAGTGGTCGTTATCTTTTATAAACTGCCAACACTTATAGAGCATTCGTGGTTCTAATCACATTAACACCACAATTTTGGGCCAGAGTTCGTGGTATAGCTTCAAAAGCAATAGCAACAGCTTCGTATGACCACTGCATTATGATTTATATGACATTCTATTAAGAATAAAACAAGTCCATCTATCCAAATCTCAATCACACACGAAAAGAGAATCTCAGCCCAATGATTTGTTTTTGTCCTAGTTGATCCTATTAACCTTGGAAGTATATTGACTTTAGTTGAAGGTTAAAGCGGGATCTGTTGACACATGAGAAGATCTGATCACCTTTTCTATTCCTTCAATGGATGAACTCTTTTGCTTTTGTGTAGCAGATACTGTTAAACTCTGTGGCACCCCCACTAGGAACAAGTTTTAAATTATTTTAAAAATTTAAGTTTAATTAATTTTAATTAATTTTAATTAATTAATAAATTCTCTGATATGATTTTTAATAAAATAACCAATCCGGGACTTCATACTTGTGACTTTGTCTGTACATATTGGTTTTCCCACTCGTGATCCCAATTTTCTCAATCCCTTTGCATTCAATAATTCAAGAGGTACATTTGGCAATTGCACCCAAATCGGTACCTCCATAAATTCCTTATAATCAAAGGAAAATCCATGTGGTAATCATTTAAGCAAGAGTGTTTTTCCAAACATCATGTATGGTCCTCCCGTAAGCACATTAATACGCTCTTCATCATTGTCAAATTGAAAAATGACTGATCAAGGGTAATATTTTACACTTGACATTCCATTTAGTTATCAATCCTTCGATCGCCTCCAACCCCAGGAATCTGCCAGTAAAGCAACCCACAAGACAAAAGTCCCACTCTTTCTCAATAGGTACTATATCATTAAGATCCATAGTCACTTTATCACCTACCTTCCAAAATTCCAATTGAATGCCTTGGTTCAACTCACAGTTGTTCTTGAACAAGCTAACGAATGATGGTTTTGAAGGGTCAACCACCACCTCACGTGTACTTGTTTTTTGTAAGTTAGGCAATTCATCAAACACCTTCATTACACTGTTATCTTTCTCTCCCTTCTCTTCCGAAGATGTTGAATCCATCAGTTTTAGATTTAGACATAGCATCACTTACCTCCATTGATGTAATATCTTCCTCCTCCAAAACCTTGCCTACTCCCACTATCGCCCTACAACCCACACCGAAGCCCCTTCCAGCCCCAACTACTGCATCATCACTGATGTGCATACCCTTACCTACACCCACTGCTTCATCACAGTCCACACACCCAACCCTCTCATATGGCACTCGATCTGTGCGCTTACCTTCTGCAGATCCTGTTATAGCATCTGAAATCGCTGCAACATTGCCCACTCCCAATCCCTTTTCTGCATTAGCTGGCACTGCACAACCTACACCTGCAGACATGCCCCCTTTACCAAATCTACACATGATTCTGCCTACAACCCTCCCACACTATCATGGCCTTTTCTTTGCATTTCAGAATCAAGTTCCAAACCATTTTTTGGCGACCTCCGACGTCTGCCCTTGTATCCCATTTTACATTTATTTCCAGTCTGGTATCGACTGGAAACTCGTCAATAAACTTTGCAAATCTACTTAGAATCCATAAGAATAGAAGCCCAGATGATGGCCTAGCTAACACAAAAATTCGATAGATGAAATCGAAATGAGTGGTGAATAAATCAAGAAGGAATCTGATGAAGACAGGTTAGACATGCAAGGCACCTAGTGAGAGCGCAAATCGCCCCTAAGGTGAGAGAAACTCACAGTCTTACACATTTCAAACCGACACGTCATCTTTCACTCAATTATAAAAATTATAAATTATTTAATTATTTAATTTAGTTTTTAGTTTAGTTAATTTTAATAAATATAATCGATTTTTATAAATTAATCAATTCTTATAAACTAAAATTAATTAATTAATTTTTAATTAACAATTTGTTTTAATTAAAGTTTTAAAATTTCAATTGATAAAAATAATCCATTTTAATCATATTTTAAATTCTTTAATTTTATTTAATCTTTAGCTGATTTAATGACGAAACATTTTAAACATTAAACCTCTTATTTCATAGATTTAACTTTCGGTCTGATTTTTAAAACATTAATTTAAAGTAATTAATTTTCATTCCATACTAGATTTGACTTATTATTTATTCCTTTCAAACGGTTGGTCTAAAACGTTGGACCTAATCTTTGCAATATTATATTGTGGTTTAGGTCAAGCATTCGATAATTGACCTCCACCATTTCACATAATCACAGTCAAAACAAAATAATATTATAAAAATCACCCTTCTTGGTGTTTTTCTTTTTAGATACAGAAAAGCCAAGGCAACAATCACGTACTGAACTTGATGGAATGGATGGCCTCGTCATTATATTATAATATTAATGACATGAACATGACAGTTCTCCCACCACCGGGGCCTTTTGCTATTGCTGTCTTAAATTCTGGACCTCATTCTGGAAAGGCCAACACAACAACCTCCTCCTGATCACCAATAACGAGAGATGGAGATTGGCGACACACACACCGTGGCTGTTGTTCAGGAACTTGGCACCGACTGATTGGGTTAGATCTTTTTGTTTTGAATTAGAATTACCAACCACTGAATTGTTTCGCGGCCACGAATCGCGCCATGCCCATGGCCTATAAGTACCTTTGTCGACTGTTTTTATTTTATTTAAATATTTATATGTCATTTATGTTAAATTTATGATATGTACAATATTTTTTATTTATTTTATTTATAACAATACATTATCAATTATTATAAATAATGTATATTAAATCAGCAATATAATATCCTGTAAGATTAATTCTACTACAAGTAATTATAATTTGTGGAAAAGAGACATGCAATATAAAAATATCAAGACAACGAGGAGTGGCCTAATGGCTTCAGTTCCTCACTTAAAGCTCTCCTTTATAGAAGGTCTTGAATTCGAGTCATGCCAAAGGAGGTGAAATGGAAAATTTGTCCTATTGATGATCCTCTAACTCTCTGGACACAGCTCCTTGATCGGATCAATTACGGATGCCTCGCTTCCAGAGGCAGCGTGAGAGTTGAAACTACTAGGGAATCCGAGGGCTGCTGGGAACCTGATGCTGAGTAGGGCGCCAGCGATCAATCAGCAGTTGACTAATCAAGTATGTGACGACTTCTTGTGGGCAGAAGTGTACAGGCTACTTAGGAACCTGAGAGATCTTGGAGTTCCAAATTTACATCCTCTAGGATTCTTGGGGTGGGATTTTAGAGGCTTAGGATTAGTTCGACTAGGCTGGAATACCTAATGTAATAAAAAAAAACTTAAAAAATTGGAAAGCTTATGCCAAAACAGGACCAACTCCCAAACAGAACAGATGGCTACCTACCTACCACCACCTCCCACCCTCTGTTCACTCCTCCCAATGCCGTTTGTCTGATTCTTTCAACAAAAGTAGTTATCAAATCAATGTCATATATTATTTTCTTATTACAATAATATCCACACACTCAAAACACGCCATGGATCGTCTGTTGTTTTTATTCATTTCTTACTTTGTCCCTTTTGATCTGAGCCGTTGGGTGGTTACATGAATGGTCATGATTTCATAGCACAGAATCGCATTGGTTAGAAGCGCCAGAGGATCGGATCCCTGAAAATACACCATCTCTTCACATTTTTCTTTTTCTTTTTTTTTTCTATAATTCACGTTAAGTATAAAATAGATTGTCCTTATTATAATTATATATATATATAAACGAAAATAAAAAAAGAAAGAAGAAAACAGAAAAACGTGCCTACATAACAACTCCGTCACGTTTTGGTTATCACCTTCTCTTCTTCTTCATCTTCACCTATTCAACTACCTAATAACTTCCTGCAATTTTGGAGAACAATTTATTTTAACTCAGTCAAAAACAAGGAAATCCCCAATTCCTAGGGTTTCTGAATCTGCTTCGGGAACCCTAGTTTCTTTGGTTTTATTCTTTTAATCTCTTCGTCGCTTCCAATCCAAGGTCCATCTTTCATTCTCTTTCTTTTTCTAGCTTCTTGATTATGGGCTCTTTTTTACTTTACGCGTATTCTTCTGTGTGGTTTCCGAGAAGTCGGAGGAGAAAAGATTGTGACAAGGAGGAATACAATTTAATTATAACCAGACTTTTCATGTTTTTGTTCCATTATTTTGTTTAGATTGTGTTCTTGCTTGTTGGCTTTGTAGTTCGCTTTCATGAAGACGGGCTTTTGGTCTATGCTCGTATGTCCTATTTATTTTCTAAATTTTTGGACGGTGCATTGTCCTCAGTCAGCGTGAATTTTGGACATTGAAACCAAAATTGTGTGGGACGCCTAGGATTGTTTAACTGAACTGTTTCATCTCAAAATGGGATGCGATAAGCGAAAAAATGAATTGGATAAGCTAAATAAGGGAATGATGCAGTTGGTGAAAAAACTGATCAATTTTGTGTATGGTTAGGTATAATTCTGGTTACATTGTATCCAATTATTTCGCTGATGAAATTATTCTCTGCTGTCTTGGAATACCAAGCAATAAGCCTCAATGCTTCCAAATTCTCTGTTTCACTCATCTGGTGCCTGCTTCAAAATATTAGACTATGGTTGTGAGTTTTATTATGTGTTAGTTCATGAAACTAGTTAGCAGTTTCATTTCTCCTTTTTCTTGCTCATAGCTGCCAATTAGATTGTGCTCCGAGTGGTAGCATAAATAATAGAGATTCACTTGTCAACAGGAGACAGCAAAAGCTGCGATTCTATATGTTTAGTGGTTATTAACACTTTTAATCTTTCAAATTCTGCACGATCAATACATGTGAAGCAATGCTAGTGGGATCGATCCTTCTTGATAAGTATCTTTTTGTCCTAGGAGGCATAGATATCTAACAAATTTTCTCTTGATTTCAGCCTGAACTTTTACATTGACCATCACAATGTCGAGCTTGGGGGAACCACTAGGACTTAACAAGTTACCAAGCATGAGTACTATTGATATGATTCAAAGGTTCTCATCTGGTGCTTGCCGTCCCAGAGTTGATGATATAGGAATGGGAAATCGCTGGATTGATGGAAGAAGCTGCAACTCTTCCAACTGTTGTGAGTAAGTACTCACGATATTATGCTTCTCCTTTTTGTCACATCGTCTGGATTATTCAATTTCCCTTTCACATGCAATAAGTAAAACTTGCGATCACTTTGGTTTCAGAGAAGATTATGAGGGGTATAAAGGGGAAACATTTCCCTGGAAAAGACATACAAGAGAACCATCCCAAGGTGACTCCTTTAATCGGAGGAGTACGACCATAGGCAGGAACTATAAGGTATCTGTAACTTTTAACGAGTCAACTACTTTTCTGATTGACATTATATCTCCTAAGTCAATGACAAAGACACATAGCATACAGCAAATAGTGTGATTTCATGATTATAATAAAACCATAATCTTCTTGTACAGATTAGAAGATTGAGGTCATTATCTTCGATAAATAAGAATCCAAGTTTCATTTTTCATTCCTGCATTGCATTTGCCCAAATGTCTTTTCACTTTACATTTTATGGAGTTAAAAAAATTTAGTTCCCTATAATTTGAGCTCTGATTTTTCTTTTCCTGACATAATGCAGCTTTTGAATGGTATATCGAAGTTTGTGAAGATAGTAGAAGTTGGTCCCAGGGATGGATTACAAAATGAGAAAAACATAGTACCTACAGATGTGAAGGTTGAACTGATTCGAAGACTAGTTGCTGCGGGGTTACCAGTTGTTGAGGCAACAGGTTTTGTGTCACCTAAATGGGTTCCACAGGTAATTTAATTCATTCATTTTAAGTTCAATCAAGTTGTGCGTATGATGGATGATCTCGTCAAATTAGTATGCTGTATTAATGTGCTTTTTTATCTTCGTATCTGATTTGGCGATATCAATTATAGATTTATGCTACATTTGTTGAAGTTTTGAAGAGTTTCACCATATCTTAGAAACACCTTTATACAATCATTAACCAGCGAGTGAACACATGTTTATTAAGTGTTATTGCAGACTGTTTTATCATGAAGGTTGTATCAGTCTATTAGTTTCTCCTTCTTCTTCTTCTCTCTGTACCTCTTTTTGGTTGTGGTTACTCGCTTACATTCATTTATCTTCTGTTGTTTTTTGTCTTTTACCATTTATTTTACTGCTTCAAACAGCTGGCAGATGCAAGAGATGTAATGGAAGCTGTTCGTAGTTTGAAGGGCTCTAGATTACCTGTCCTTACTCCTAATGTAAAGGTGGGATATCTGACACATTAATTGGAGCTCAAACATTGCCTTGATGGTCTGTCAGAATCTGACGATGTAATATGTTTATTTTCTAGGGGTTTGAAGCAGCAGTTGCAGCAGGTGCTAAAGAAATAGCAGTTTTTGCCTCAGCTTCTGAGTCATTCTCAAAATCAAACATCAATTGCAGCATTGAAGAGAGTTTTGTTCGTTATCGTGCTGTTACTCGTGCTGCTAAAGCACTCTCAATACCAGTTCGTGGGTATACATTATCTATCTTTTGACTGGAATCCTTATTGAGAGATCTGAAATCTTTCTGTCATCTGCAAGTAGTGCAGATTAAACCTCCTAATGGACAAATTTGTAAAAGTCTTACACCTTTTTGATATCTTTTGTTCTATTATGGTGTTGTGGCTGGAATTGTCCAGATATTATCTGTCGACTACCTCTTGTTTCTCTAATCCTATTAGCTAAGATAGATTGCTGATCAGTTCTTTTGGTCATGATGATAACTGTCTTAGAGGTCTTGTGATCTGTGTTGTATAAAGTCTTTAAAGATAAATGTAGGAACTATAGACATGGTTATTTGTAAGCATTATTTGAATTCTAAAATGGTTAGCTTTTACATTAGAAGCTATAGTTGATTATATTCTTGTACTAACTTTGCAGAAGTAGCATATTTTGAGAAAATGAATTGCTATTGAACTTGATAGGTATGTGTCTTGTGTTGTTGGTTGTCCTGTGGAAGGAGAGATTTCTCCATCAAAGGTGGCTTATGTGGCAAAAGAACTTTATGACATGGGTTGCTTTGAGATATCCCTTGGTGATACAATTGGAGTTGGTACACCCGGTAATGATTATGCAATAATATATTAGAATTTATTCAATCTTTCCTATCTTGCTCTCTTTGTTTCATGATTTCCTCAGTCACGTGCCTCTTCATGCACAACAAGCAATGTCCTTGGTCTGTTTGATCAAAGTGTAGCAGTTAACCTATAGGAGTTTGTTTTGTTGAACTTCTTCGTTTTCCAAAATTTGCTCACCTGTTATTCTTAGGTTATCCAACACATCTAGCTATTTCATATTTTCCAAAGGTTAATCAGTGGGGCTTTTTTGTGTTGATGGCTTTTGTCTTGAATTTGCATGATCCCCATCTTAGTAGAAATTGCATCTTTCTAGGGTGCCTGGGGCTCTTGTGAATCTTAATACACAAGTAAAACTGATGGAGTTAACTTTACTGCCTTCTAGTTGATTGTTCCAATGTAAACTCAGTTGTATTATTGTCTCTCGAGTTGGTAACATTGTGATGTGGAACAGGTACTGTTATTCCTATGCTCGAGGCTGTAATGGCTGTTGTTCCGGCTGAGAAGCTTGCTGTCCATTTCCATGACACCTATGGACAATCGCTTTCAAATATTTTAGTGTCCCTTCAGGTAAGAACTACACTTTCTAGTTCTCCCTCAGGATGGATGAATACAAGTTAACAACTGCATCTTGTCGATTAATAGCATAGTTTATGGCTGTCCATCCATGACTTGGATACTCAGGCAGCTTTGATCAGACTGTATCTTAATTCTACCCTTTAGTCACGCCATGCTTTCAGCTCCATTCAAATTCTTAACATATATTTGTTGGGGATTAGTAACTCTCTATACTCACATCTTATGTGGTTATTTAAGAATTTATCGTTCATTTTTATAGCCCGATGTGATGTATATGTCATAACTCCTTCCTATTTTGTCTCTTAACAGATGGGGATTAGTGTAGTCGACACATCTGTGGCAGGTTTAGGCGGGTGCCCCTATGCAAAGGGCGCTTCAGGCAATGTTGCAACAGAAGATGTACTTTACATGCTTAAGGGGTTAGGTGTGAATACAAATGTGGATCTTGCAAAACTTCTTTCCGCCGGAGATTTCATTTGCAAACATTTAGGTCGTCAACCTGGATCAAAAAGTGCAGTTGCGTTAAGCCGAGTGACAGCTGATGTCTCTAAGATATGAGAGGTTTCGGGCCTTCAACTTTGCAGTAACCTTTTGGTAGAAAGAGTGGCCCACACGGTGTTGTTTTGTAACATGTGTATTGCATTGTGATACAATCATTTACTTTTAGAAATAAATGAAATTCAGAGCCTCAAGACAACAAGGGGTAATTCATGTCTTGGGAATTGTACTCAACATTGTAACCCTTCTGTCTGAACCATAAAATGGTCATTGGGTTCGATAGTAACTTGTGCTACTTTTTCTTTACAGTTTATGGGGGAAGAAAATGTTCACTTTTTTCTACAACATCGAAAGTTCCGTTACTATTCTCACTTTCCTGGAGCCTAAAATGGAAAATGAGAATAAAGTACTACGTCTTAGTTGCCCTATTTGGTTGGCGAAAGATGTTTGGCGAAAGAGTAAAGTAAATTTAGAATCTGATTCTTCAGAAAATAAATATATAGAAAGTAAAAATATTCACATGTTTAGATACTTATAAGAATTCTAATAAGAAAGTTGAGTGGATTCTTATTATAATATTTGGTATGTAACAGTATGAATTTAATTTTGATTTATATTTTTAATTATGTCTTTACAAACCGAATAAAAATTAAAATCGTTAAATAATATTGATTTGTAATATAATTTATATTATTAAATGTTAATTTTTTTATTCGTGATATTCTAATCATGTAATACTATTATATCATAAATATAATATTGAGAAATACTAAAAAATCTCAACCAAGTAAAAAGATAAATCTTAAAATTAAAATCAAGTATCAAATTTTTTTATAACATTGAAAATAAAAATAAAAATAGTGCATTATTATTAAAATTATTATTCTTATTATTCTTAATATTATTAATTATTATTAGTATTATTAATTTTACTATTACTAAATTTATTAATTTTATCAATTACATTTATTTTTATTATTAATATTATTATTAATTTTATTATTATTAGTATGATTAATTTTCTATTTATTATTAATTTTATTATTACTAAATTTATTATTTTTATCAACTACAATTATTATTATTATTATTATTAATTTTATTATTATTACACATATTATTATTATTATTACTGTTGCTACTACTGCTACTATTACTATTACTAAATTTAGTATTCTTATTAATTTTTTTATTATTATTATTACTTTTCTACTTATTATTATTATTTTTATTAATTTTATCAATTATATTTATATTTATTATTAATAATTTTATTATTATTATTATTATTGTTATTATTATTATTATTGTTGTTGTTGTTGTTGTTGTTGTTGTTAATGATTTTATTATTCTTATTAATTTTTTTATTATTAATTTTATTAATTGTATTAATTACATTATTATTATTATTATTATTATTATTATTATTATTAAATTCTTTATTATTATAAAAGAGTTGTCGTAGAGTTGAGAGAGAAGAAATAGTTGAATTAGCTAGAGTATTTTTTAGATTAAATTCCTGAGGAAAGTAATATAAATACCAAGGGGTGATGAGAATTAGAATCCAAGTAAAGTGACTATTAATTTCCCTAGATTGGGAAGGTTTTTACTTTTCCAACTACTAAAAAAAAAAAAGAACCAAACATAATAATATAAATTTTAGGAAAAAAATACTTTCCCAGCAATAATTCATGTTAATCAAACAAAGCCTTAAAATTATCTTAATGTGGGTGCTACACGCACTTTGGGGATGATTATCAGTTACATGTTTAATGACAAAAGGGACTAAAATATTATTAAGCATGTTTAAATTCTTAATGGCAAAGGTTACAATACGATTTAATAATTTTCAAAAGACTTAAATATTCCTTCTTGTTATCTTTGGTATTATGTTGCCTTTTTATATTTTTTAAATAATTTTAATATCACTCTAAATTTTAATAAAATCAAAACTTTTATAAGTCTGTTTAATACCACAGTTAAGCAATTTAGATTTATTAAATGTCATTTTTATTTTAAAAACGACTTTTTTGCAGGTTGAACAAAGGTATGACAAAAGGTTTCATTCAACTCTCTATTGTTACATAAAAAAAAAAAAATAAATCTTATATTATTATTACTTTCGCACACTATTTAAAATGAAATGAATATTATTTTAATAATATTAAGATGCAAAATAATGTTAGAAGTTTAATTAAATGTTTTGTCAAGTATTGAACCGTAAATCACAATTTACACTTTAATTATGTTAAAACATTTTGAATTAGTTATTGATTATATTTAATATAAATGTTACATAAATAATTATGACATTTATAATTATAATGTAAATAATGATAAGTCATATCATCGTAAAAGAGACATTTATATGAAAAAAAATATTGGTTTTTCTCTATATAATTTTATAAAATATTCTTTTTTTCTCGCTTCTTTTAAATGTTTATTGTAATAAAAAGTATATTTTTTTACTACTAACTCAATTGAATTATAAATATTAAAAATCCATAATTCTTTTTAATTTAAGTTCCTATTTATTGTTGGTTATTAAAAAAATCTATCAGTCAATAGATTTTGTAAAAAATTATTATTATTTTTTACTTGTTTGATAATATTTTATACATTAATCTTTTCTTTGCTTATGGACCACATAATTAAAATATTAAAAATTTATTTTTAAAAAAAATCAATAATAAAATAATTTTTTAAATAAACTTTATAATTTATTTATTACCCCATAATTGACCTCTAAAAATTAAAAAATTAAAATTTTGATTAATCCAAACGGAGTCGTTTCTGGGCCGGATTGCAATAATTGTCATTTCTACTAGTTGTGATAATTACGTTGTGTGTGAACAAGTACTTCTTCTAGTCTAGTTTTTCTTTTTAAGTCATCTGTTAAGTCTACTCCTTTAATCTTTCGCACTCACTACCGGAATCGCTAGAGGCTTGAACGATTCTCATTTCACCGTTCCTTGAGGCTTCAACAGAGTAGAGAGAAGAAACAACAGAAGACTACATAGGGAAAAGAAAAATGAACGGAGAAGAAGAAGGAAGAGAAGATGAAGAGATTGTTTGCTTAGACGAATCCTTCTTTATCAATGACGAGTAAAATCTTTTTACTCTATATATTCTCTGGAAATCCTAGCAAGGAACAGTTATGATTTCACTTGTTTTGCAGTTACCAGTTAACGACATTTACATTTGGGTCAAATGTTCTTCAGCTTTTCTGTCTCCAATCCGCTTCAAGTGAGTGTTTCCTCAATTCTTTTGATCTGAAGTAATCAAATAGGCAATACCCATATCGCGTCACCAGCTCTTAATTCAGTTAAACGACTAAAAATCTCTCCATTACATTATTGCAAAGCGGAATACATTATTGCAAAGCGGAATGACATAGTAGTTCGGAAAGCTCGTTCCTTTAGGTTCAGGAATATTCATTGATCTGCCTTTTCCATTGCTGGCATATGAAAATCACATGTAGGTTATAATGCACGATGAAAACCCAGAAACACAAACATTAACAGTTTGCTCTCTTTGAATTGGATCTGTTATAGGATACGGTTCAGGATGTGGCCATTTTCATAAACTAGGAAACTCTTTTCCATTTAGTCTTTTCAGCGAAGTCAAAGACGATGTTCAATGATAAAACCGTTTTGGTTATTGAACACCTCTGCTACCTACAGTCTCGTGCCTTTATGGACTGAATTAGAGACTGCCTATAATTGAGAAATTTCATTTCTTTTTGACATTTAGCTTTATGTAAATATGTAAAGATGGTGCTATCATCATATAACTCGATATAATTGAAGCTATTGAATGTGAAAATTAAGTGAAATTATCAGGATACCTGATGTTTGTAGAAACAATCTGATCGAGTTATTCATGCTTAACTAGATAACTTTTATTCTTTTGGTTTCAATGTTTTTAATCGTACCTTTCTTGATGATTTTTGAAGCTCCACATGTCTACCAGTTTGCGGCTAGAATAATGTCTTTTTTTGAACCTGTTACAAACTTTTGTTACAGCTGATTTTGACTTGACGGGTCAATTGGTATGGCCTGGTGCCATGCTAATGAACGACTATTTGTCAAAAAATGCTGTGATGCTCAAAGGATGTTCTATCATAGAGCTAGGATCTGGAGTAGGTGAGTGTTTTCATAGATCTATTAATGCTGTTGTCCTCATGTGATCTTAATTCACTATCTTTTTTGTTATATCTTCTTCATCCAATGTTTCTTCCCTTTAATCTTGAAAATTTGATAATAAAGTTTCTTTCTTTCGGTGTATCTGTGTGTATATGCATGTATTTGTTGTTTGGATAATGAAATCCTTGTGCACAATAGCTTGGCACGAAGCCTGATACCTTCCATACACCTATCTCATAATGTGTTGTAGGTTGTATAATTGATATCTTAAGTAATATCTTTACGGGATCTCAGTTATTCCAACTTATAGATAGATTGCCGAATAATCTTATTTGTAGAGTACATGTATTCCAGTATGGATTTTGAATACTATTAGGAGTAATTATGCCATTCAGAAGAGAGATTTCAGTTTCTTATCTTATTGAATAACTGGAGACTGGTGTGTTGTTTTCTTTTGCACTTGTCTATCATATCATTTGACCAAGTGTCTGATACTCCTAATTTAAACGGCATTGTGGTTAACCTTTTCTCAATGTTGGATTCCACGTCTTTGTTCCCTTAGAATATACTTCAAAATCATGTCATTTATAAGAAAGCATTCTATTTTAAAAGCTCACTTTGCAAAACAGGATATAAATTTTCTTGCTATTGCTTCTCGTTGTTTTGTAATTTTTTCGTAGTTCTTGGTTAAAGCTTAAGTATCATGGAATCCTCCAAAGACAGATTGTAATCCTTTTATTGACTAAATTGCAGGGGTTACTGGAATCCTTTGCAGTAGATTTTGCCATCAAGTTGTGTTAACTGACCACAATGAAGAAGTAATGAAGGCAAGGCTCGTATCAATTGAAGAATAATGGTATCAATGGTACATGAACTTAGACATGGTTATGTAGAAGATGTTTGATTTTTATGATTGAGAGCGTTTAGGAACTTCTGAAATCCTGAAAGTTTCCAGCTGGCGGCCTTAGGTGTTTAATAAAAGAATTTCATTATGATATTTGACATAGGTGTAAATTTTGTACTATTAATTGTATAAAATGTAAAGCTTATTATGTTGTTTTATTTACATGGTATTTTGTATAGGTTAATTGTATATTTGATATTTAATTATTCATATATTACTATTAACAATCAGCAAAAAATTAAAAATAAATCTTGTTTCTACTGGAAATTTTACTTCTATTATAAATGGGTATTAAACATTTTTTTTTTTTAATCTCCTATATAAGTTTAATGTTGAATACTGATTTCATTTTAGTCTCATGATATTTCTTAGTAAAATAAATGCTCAATGGGCTCCTTAATTTTATTTCTGCCTATAAGTTTAACGAGTCAGAAAGTTGGAGTAGTTTAGATTCTTAGTGTGCTAAATAAACTCTTCTAAAGTTTGTGAACTTACATGACTTCTTATTTTGAACAATTTCTTCTTAGGATGTATTAATTTGACCTTATAAGTGAGACTATCGCAGCATAAATTGTTGGCCCCAAAAGCAAAACCCTGAACTTTTTCTAGAAAAATCTCCTGTAGACTTTCATGTACTCTTGATGCCATTGTTCTGTGCGTAAATTATGTAAATAATATTTTCTATAATTTTCATGTACTTAACATATCAATCACTTTCAGATACTGAAGAAAAATATAGAGCTCCATGCATCCTCTGAGAATTGTGCTGGTGAGGGGAGAAATGGGATCTTGGACAATAGGGTTCTGGTTGCGACCAACTGATATCTTCCTTTTTGGCATCTTAATGCAGAATTAATAGCAGAAAAGCTTGATTGGGGAAATTCTGACCATGTCAATCATATAGTACAAAGATACTCCGGGGGGTTCGACCTAATTCTTGGAGCTGACATATATATCCTTATTGTTTCCTTTCCGTTCTCTCACTTCAACAATATTTGTAAATGTGTTTCATCACTAATGAGAAAAAGAATTTGCATGTGGTTTACTATATATTCAACATAAGGAGTTGAAATTATTGAAGATTATGCAGGACTTTGAGCAAATGCTTCTTGTTTGGTTCTATCTTTATTATCATGTCTCTCATTGCAATGAGGTTTGTCCACCACTATTTGGTCCTTCTCTTCGTCTTTGTTTTGAGAAACTGCCTTTAGACTGGGAGAAGGTAAGGACAATGCCTATGAGAAGTATAAAGAAAAAGATGACCAGAATCATTCAAAACCTGTTGACTGCAGTCTTATGTCAACTTAAATGTGTTTTGACACTTAAAGATGGTTGCATTGTCATACTTCTTGTTAGTACCTCTCCTATTGATCAGCCTATACTACCTAAACAACGTAAGCCCATTAAAACTTGTGTTCGTAGGAGCAAGTTGGGAAAAGGGGAATCTGCCATGTCGGCAAGTTGTTATGAGTTTGTTATAGTTAGTTATGGAGAGAGAATATGTAGGGGGAATATAGCTGAACAGAGGGAAGAGAGGGGCACGATTTTTGGAAATTGTGAAGTAATATTCAGGCCTGGATTTCACCAGGAGGGGGAGCTTGCTCCAGTTGTCTGTCTTTTCACATATCAATAATACAATCTTTAAAGCATCATCTATCACTTCTGCTGGATATTTTATGAAACATATGCATTTATGCGCACACATCTTGTCATTTTCATCCTTTTTTTTTGGTTTCATTTGATTTATTCCAAATTTCCATGTGAAGATGTTCGTCTAACTATAGTTTTTTTGACAATTATTTTTCATGCTGCTGTAAATTTAGTTTTGCAGAAACAGTTGCAGTTCCATTTTTCATCTTGAACATCTATATGTTAGTGTTGTAGTAATCTAAAGTCCAATAAGCATGTCACTGTAATGTTATCAGAATCTACTGATCCTTAGTACATGCTTTATTCTCACACCTGCGATAGTTACTTGAGCAATCATGGTCTTGTGAGCAATCTGATGAAGTTTCATAGATATTCACTCCATTGTGCATAGGCAAAGTGAAGGCATGCTTATGTGTTGTCTTTGATATATCAAGTTATTCCATATGGGAAAATTTATTGCTTGTGCACTCTCTCTTTCTCTCTCTCTTGTGTTTCTGCAGTCCCTTTCTTACTAGTGAAAATGAAAATATCCTTGACAACATGTAAGCTTTCAGCAGTCGAGCATTGCTCCATTGTTTAATACTGTGGAACAATTACTTCGTTTGCGGGGAGGAAAATGCAAGTTCATACTAGCCTATGTATCCAGAGCTAAACTGTAAGTAACTTATTGGCTCATATTGGTGTCCCCAACTTTGCTGGCCCTTTCCTATTTTATGTAGTCTGTACTCTATAGACTTCTATATTCTGGATTGAATTATTTTGATAAAAGATTAAATAGTGGGAAACTTGAACTGGGGAGGTAAAGCAATGAATTATATCTATTGCATTTGATGCTTAGTACGTTTACTCCGAATATTTCCTTAGAAAAAGTGTTTTTTAGCTTTATTCCTTTTTTGGCAAATTCTTCTCAGTTTTATTGACATCAGTAAACTGTTCAATTTTCTGTCATGGCATTTGTTCTGTTACAGCTTTCCTTGTCAATCATATCCGCCATCTTTTCCTTTTCCATTTCCATGACAGCTGTTATGTATTTGCAGTATGGATTCACTGATTAGCCAAGAAGCTACTCAGAATAGGATGAGAATGAAGGAAGTTCTTGGGACTCGAGCTGTGGTTGGAAATCTTGAAGGAGTCATCTTTGAAGTTGCCCTTCAATGAAACAACGACGAACTGTGATTTCTTGGAAACCTTATCATGTCATGACAGTCAAAATGGAGGAAATCGTATGCTGTAGGAAGAACAATCAAGGAAAGTATTCCTTGGAGAGGTTACGTATGCTTTTTTGGTATATGGATTATGCTATTTAGGTGAAACATGAGAACTAAAGGATTTAATTTAGTTAATACATGGGTTTCTGTTGCCAAAAGTTTTGATATGCATAGCACAGATCAAGCCAGCTGGCCTTGAAATTCCTCCAATGTTGGGTATTATGGAATTCTTGCTTGGAAGTTTTATACGGGTCACTAGGTTGAAGCTGATTCAGAGATGCCACTTGGCCGTAGTTTACGTTGTTAATCACGCTTTAAAAATGACCATCTACTACAATGAATACATGGAGAAGGTTGAATCTGATTAGTTCTCTACAAACATTCCACTTTGTTATCCATTAATGCTAAACTAGTAAAACTAGTAAGTATAAAAATAATCCTGACAATATGCAAATAATGGTCAACCATCAAGGACCTGTTTTCTTTTCATATCTGGCCCAGTTGATGTTCATTGCTTCTAAATTGCTCGAGGCTCTTTAATGCATCCTACCTAGATGGTTAACTTGCTTAAAGAGGAAATATACTGCTTTAGAAACTGCAAAGTTAAGGTAACTCCCCCAAGATGCCTGGTGAGGCAGACTTCATCCTCACGCATTTGCCTCATGTTGCAATGAGTAGGGATGAATATGATGCAGGCTGCTTACGTATGCTTCTGCTTGGCTATATCCACGAGGACCCTTCCTGTGCTAATTAATTTTATTATCTATCAATTCACATACTCCTAATAGCTTCAGACTGAAAGCCTACATATGCTAAATTTAGGCATCAATAGTCATCAGCTGTCTAGCAGAGGGTGAAAAGTGCACAACTAACACAAAAAGTGGTTACTGCTACTGAATAATGAGTAACTGCATACAGGTATCTTAGCAAGAGCCTTTCCAGAATAAGTTCAGACGATAGTTGGATGATAATGATGACTATCAGGCAGGATGAGAAAAAGAAGTTTTTCGACTCAACTAGCAAATTTTTCATTAAAAATGGCAAGCATTTCAATTGACTCACAGGGAAGATCTTCTGTTCTATACGTCTCTGTCAAACTTGTGCCATCCATTTGTTAGCCACATATTTAATAACTAGCAGAGTATTACTGCGCGATACGCAGTAATAATGCCCAGTTAATTTAGTCAGTTATAATGCAAGGAAACAATAGTTGTGGAAATAAAAATAATATAAG
>JAOQMS010000008.1:5957258-5970049 GCA_027563885.1 Erythroxylum longipes
TTATGACAAAACAATCGATGCTCTCTCTCCTTTAACCCAGTTGATCAATTTCCTGAAACCTAACAACAACAAGAAGACAAACAGAAAAAGTGACCACAGTACAGCAAACACAAATCCATGACAAAGAAAAAGAAAAAGTCAAGCTTACGAGAGCTGCACGCCCCAACTCGATTAGGAAGCTACACACATAATAAAACCTCGATCAAAGCCAAAGCAAAAGACAACAAATACAAAACGATGACTGAAGATAAAGACAAAGGAAAACTTACCACAGTAAACCGGCGTCGTTACCAACCTGTGCTATAAACAAAGCCACCGTTAGCCCTGTGAGATATGCAGGATGCTAAGAGAAAAGAGAGATATAACCTTCATAAAAAAAATAGCAGCTTACCACTAAAACAAAACCGCCCCCGTTACCCAACTGTAGGCAGAGGCATGCTATAAACAAAGCCACCGTTACCCACCTGTAGAAAAACTCCCCGTCAGATATGCAGGATGCTAAGAGAAAAGAGAAATGAGAAACGAGACAGAGAGAAACAGAAGAAAAAGCTAAATATATACGAATACAAAAGCATACCGTTACTGACGAAAGAGCTAACCGTTGACACTAAAACGCAAATGGTGAAGACAGTTATCCATGCTATAAACAAAGTCGCCGTTACGGAGCTGCACACAAAGACACAATAATAAAAACTCGGTGCGAGATAAACAAAACCGCCACCCCACCCAACCGTAGGCAGAGGCATGCTATAAACAAAGCAACCGTTAGCCCTGTGAGATATGCAGGATGCTAAGAGAAGAAAAGACAGATATAACCTTCATATAAAAAAAATAGCAGCTTACCACTGAAACAAAACCGCCCCGTTACCCAACTGTAGGTAGAGGCATGCTATAAACAAAGCCGCCGTTACCCACCTGTAGAAAAACTCCCTGTCAGATATGCAGGATGCTAAGAGAAAAGAGAAATGAGAAATGAGAAACGAGACAGAGAGAAACAGAAGAAAAAGCTAAATATATACGACGACATATAGACAGGGGGGGTAATGACCGTCAGATTAAACGGACGAAAGAGATGAATTCCGTGGTCGTCCATCCCCTTCGTCCTTAGTATATATACTTAATAAATAAATGAAATCTGTGGCTCGTAATAAATGGCAGATGGTAGGCACAGGCCATATGGAATTGGTGATCTATACCGACTCACAGGAGCTACTCTGTAGTCTACAAAATAAATGAAATCTGTAGTAAGGTGAAACAGAGACAAAAGTCTCATGATCCTTTTTCCTTCTCAGCGAGGGAAACAATGTTGATGCAATCCTTCTACTGTCATCCTGTCAAAAATAATATAATAACAAAATAATCAAATTGGATGCTTATCAGACATTTGGCAATTGTTCATTTCTTCAATTCTTAATTTCTAGATATTGAGTTACACTACAACAGTTTCAAGCAAGTCCATGAAACAAAGCCAACATCGCCAAATATGATCCCATCTGCAAAGTTTGATCACCATAATTGCCAAATAAGTTACATGCTCCTTAGAAATTACCTGAACCCCAATCAAGATTTGCCTTTTCTTGGTCAGAATTATGAAAGGATGAACCTTCAATTGTTGAAATATTGAATGGGAAGAATCCCATATTGAAAAGAAGAAGAAGAAGAGAAGCACTTACAAGCTAAAAAGGAGTCAAATCAAAATACCTAACGACATTTTGGTGATGGGTCTCCTAATGTGAGCCTCCAACAATGCTCTCACTCGTTCTCCTCCAATGCACTCCTCCTTATTTGGGTCCGTCACATTTTTCAACATGGTATCAGAGACCAACGGCTTTGTTTCGGCCCATGAAGATCCTAGGCAACCCACACAATGGACCTGCGGCCCAAGACCTGAAGCCTACAATTGAAGAAGGCTCAATGAGGAAAACCCAAGAAAGATGGCCCAAGACTTGAAGCCCACAATTGAAGAAGGCTCAGTGAGGAAGACCCAAGAAAAGATGGCGCAAGACCTGAAGCCCAACAACAAAGAAGGCTCTGTGAAGAAGACCCAGGCATAAGACAAATGGACCTGTGGCCCAAGACCTGAAAGCCAAAAAAAAACAATGAAGAACACCTGAAAGCCCAATGAAAAAGATTGAAGCCCAATGAAAAAAGGTTAGGCATAAGACAATGGACCTAAGGCCCAAGACCTGAAGCCCAAAAAGTAAAAAAGACAATGGACCTGCGACCCAAGACCTGAAGCCCAATGAAGAAAGACTCAGTGAGGAAGACCCAGGCAGGCAAGAAGAAAAAAAGAGATAGACCTGTGGCCTCTGAGGTTCAACAAGAGTACAAACCCAAGAAAGACATTGTGGCCTCTGAGACTCCAAGTGAACACAAGCTTAGGCAAAAAGTCAAAAAAATGCCCAAAAAGAAGAAGAAAAAAAAGAAAGAAATAGAAAAATTGAAGGCAAGTCACAACTGGACTGACTTAAAGGGGAGTGTTGGAATATTGAACGGGAAAAATTCCATATTAAAAAGAAGAATAAGAAGAGAAGCACTTATAAGCTAAAAAGGAACCAAATCAAAATACTTGGTGGTGGACCTTTTATTTCAAGCCCAATACTTTCTCTCTCTCCTTCACAACGCACTCCTCCATATTTTGGGCCTTTAGATTTCCAACATCAATTCTATACCTCCATTGACAACGTAACAGGTTCTTGCTGGCAACCGGAGACAGCATGGGAAAGGACAGATGCTTAATCTAAGCACGTTGAATAGTCCTCTATTGCATTGGGCAAAGTTGACCAATACAAGAAATGTTGCGTAACTGGACTTTAAACCTATGGTTTTAGAATTTGGATCAGCAATCTCTACCTTTCTACAATTTTAAGCGGCAAATAATTGCTGTTCTCCAACATTCACTAAAACCTTAAAGGCACAAACTACATCATGATATTGGTTTCCTTAGCATCTGGAGGAGGAGCATTCATTCTTTATCCATCTTTCTCCAAGAAATTCTGCTAATAGCTAGTGACAAAGATGGATAATTATAAATGTAACAGTATGTGCACAATTAAAAGCAACAATGCTTTGACCTCGAGACTGGTCGTGTAGTTCTTTACAAAAGTACGAGAAATAGCATTTTTTGAGACAACCCCAAAGGTGATGTCTCTTTTGTCAGCGATTTCATTATCTTATAATTTTGCATTTTGGATTTATTAGGCGTGCTTCTTCTTTTCACAAATGTATACGGGCAATGCAAAGTAAAAGCTTTGAAGAATAGTTTAGAAGCTAATGCACACAAGATCTTGATGCATTCATTAATGGAAGAAGACGGAAGCTTTCTATATAAGTGGTGGCGAAGGCCTGTAGGTAGACTCCATCTCCCATCTTCGTAGAAACAAATTAAAGAAAGTTCCGATCTTTACCATGTCGCCTGAATATTCCAACGACTCTTTCTACGTGTCATCCATCAAAACAGGCAGAGGTCACCGTGATGATAAGCTCGATTTTACTTTTTACAGTCTGGAACATAGAGAGCCAACACCTGCAAAAACAACCTTGACATGCAAGGTTGCAAAAAATATTGATGACGAAGCATTCGGGTTTTGGGACAGTCGGGGTTTCATTGATGAATATGACTCGGAAACTAGGAAGAGATATGATCATGATGACGATGATGATGAGTCATGGAAGGATTTGGTTACTAAAAATTCCATGGCTTTCTCAAGTGCTGCAGATACAAAGGTGTCGATGACACCACTGAAGCCACCGCCTCGTCTCCAGTACGTCAATGAGGTCGATAACTCCAAGTCCGGTGGCCAAAGCCCCGCCATGTTGTCGCCGAGAACTCCAACTTCGACGTTTAAGTATCTATTTTCACGGCGGAATTATTGGAATGATGATTATGATCCGTTCATGGTGGCTCTTGAGAACGTAAAAGAAGAGAAGCAATCAGGAATATGGCATTACAGTCGTCTTCGACCATTGCCGCCTTCATGCATTAGACCCCACATGGACTTGGATGATTACTACAACCACTGTCCAGACCACGATTCTGGTCCGCTCCACAAGCGAATCTGTAAGTCCACGTCATTTAGGTACTTCAGTAGAGAAACGAAGTCCGATGAGTTCGTGGGCTACGACAACAGACAAAGCCAAGAATCTGATTCACTCTACAATCGTGTTTCTCGTTCCATGCGATTCCCCAGCTTCAGAAGAGATACGGACAGCCCTCAAGAACCTGTTGAACATGTCCTAGGAAGCCCAAAACCTAAAGGAGCTGCGTTTGCGAGGCATGTGTGGTTGGTGAAAATGGAGCATGAAAAGCACAGAAAACATGCAACATATCCTTTTCAAAAGGTAGTAGCAGAAGAAGTAGGAGAGAAAGAGAAGGCTGAAAGTGATCGTGAAGGGAGTACAAGTAAGAGACAGAAGATGAAGAAGTTTTTAAAGAAGAGCTTATCAATACTGAAACGAGGTGATAAAGATAACCAAACACAGCCTACAAATTTCAGAATTCTGAGCCAATTAAGCTTTAAGTCCATGAAATCAGAAGGGAGTGAATTGCATGGAGTAGGATCAAAACTGGCATTTCTAGATAACAATCCAAGGAGTGATTATTGCACAGCAACAAAATCAAGACTGTTTTCACGCCTTGGTCATAGTGCAAGATATTGAAGGATGATTTGATAGCCATATTGTTCCAACTATCAAGGACTGGCATTTATTTGATATTTCTTTCCAATTGAATTCCATGTAAAGAAGTTCACAAAAGGACTTCAGGTTTTTATATACATGATTTACTAATGTAATATCTTCTTGCAATGTGTGGATTTTATTGTAATAAAACTTTTTTTAGTCAAGTTGCCTAAAGATTAGTTCATCGTAGACTGCAAACACTTCCTGGACTACTGTTCACAGTGGTTTCGAGGACAGAAAGTCACCAA
Organism: Erythroxylum longipes; assembly: GCA_027563885.1. Taxonomy (NCBI): domain Eukaryota; kingdom Viridiplantae; phylum Streptophyta; class Magnoliopsida; order Malpighiales; family Erythroxylaceae; genus Erythroxylum; species Erythroxylum longipes. The sequence continues at coordinate 5,962,187 of JAOQMS010000008.1, forward strand.
GTTCCACACTACTTATGGTTACAGACTTTCATTGCTCTTCTTCAATGATTTCCAACTAAAACTCGTACTATTCGTGAAATAAATTTCCTAATCCTATTTGCATCAATGGGAGACATTTTACATACATCAGAATCACACGTCATGACCATGCAATCCCCTCCAAAAAAATGCCAAAGCACAATGTAAGACAAATAAAACTGACATCCCCACTTAACAGTTGAGCTGCAAGACTCATTTCATATCTTAGACATGCTGTTTATATGATAGGCTACTCTTGACTTGATTCCTAGAATCCATACCAGAACCATGGTGTGTTCAGGGTTCTATTCCAAGATTTCACTTGGCCAAAGCTGCTTCCACTTGGAAATTTCTTCATTGTTATATAGCTTTCTGATTCCACCATAAAATCCATCAGCCTCATTCCCCTCTTCTCTATGGTCTTTTCTGTCAATTATTGTCTGTCTCCATCGTGAACCAGGAGTATACTGATGGAACTGTAACACTACGGTGTCTGCTACCACAAATTTAGTGATATAAGTGTGAAAAAATTAATGCTATAAGTGTAAAGGAAAAGACAGTAATCCAAGTATCTACAATTATGTCAAACATGTATTATGGGATTGCCCAAACATGATAAAAGTATGGCAACAAATTAAAATTCTGGAGATGATAGAGATGTTCATATGTTTCATAGTTCTTTTGTTTTGTTTAACCTTCACAAATTATGTGATTGTAATATTTCATAAAGTTAGAAGTCGTGATCATAAATTGCTGCCAAAAAAATAAACTAAGCCGATGATTGGACCGTCTCCTTTCTAGCTGATTCTTACAAAAGGAAATCCCACTAGAAACATTACCTATCAATGGAGAGAAATTCCTGAGGTCAATTGGGAAAATTGAATTCATCTTTCAGCGTAAGTTTCAACAGCTATAATGGATGACATCATATCCTACAAGCCCATTTTCATAGCCAGATCATATATTCTATTCCGTCAAGTTGCAAATAGCTGGGGGAAAAGGGTTTCTTCTGGTGATGTAATATGACCACTGAGTCATCCAATGATAAGAGTCAATTGAAGGCAAAGGAGGTCCATCAAATTCCAAAGAAGACGGAAAATGGAGTTGAAAGTTGGAAAGCCAACAATAACTAAAGCAGCCCCCACATAGCCGAAAGATTCCATCTTAACACACTGATGGAAACCTAGAGCAGACATGAAGTTCTTTAAGTGCAGTTGGCCCATCAATAGTCCAAAAGGCAGATGTTACTTTATGTTGGTAGAAGTTGGAACATATACGGAAGGATTTGTCTCGGGGACCAAAGAAATAGCATAACTAGTGGTCCACAAATGGAAAAGTTGGAATTCAGAAAAGGAGGAGGTCTAATAAGTGGAAGCATACTCTACATAGACATTCATAAACATTTTTTACAGGGAAAGATATTAAACGGCTTGTTTCATGAACCTGAACTTATTATTCAAGCATGGTCCATTACAGAAACGTACCTCTTTCTCCTAAGAAGAGAATAAACATAACAAAGATATAGAATCCCAAGGATTTTAAAATCTCCATGCACTTAGAAGCAGCGTAGAAAAAAGATGAAGTGAACTCACCGCTACAATGACACCGGCAGAAAGTTTCATCCCCATCACATAACTCCAAGTGACCAACAACACCATACCACCAACCTAAGATGCATAACATATGTAATAAAAAAGACCAACTTAGTAATGTTCACGGGCATCATATGTTAGTGCTGGCATAGTTCATGGTAAATTGGTGCACTGCTATTTTTCCAAAAAAAAAAATTGATGCTCTGCTGTCTCTGGCTATTACTGACAATAGATTAAGTTCACCGCTATTTAAAAACTTGTCTCCGGCATCTTTTTTTATGGACAATTAGACGATGATTAAGGTTGAATATGACTTCTCGACAAACATTTAGAGAAAATTGATAATGGAGTGAAGAACATACCATAAGGAAACTCTTTGTTTCTTCTCCATTGAATCTCAATGTTGTCCCCAGGGAGAAGATCATTCAAGCAATCAGTGATATGTAGATCGTGCGGAGAAGTGTCAACAGGTGGTGCTCTAAGCCTTTCCCATGGCACATTATCCTCTATGGCTACTGCTCTCCTTCCATGTGGTGGGTATCTGAAGCAAAAATAAATTAGAATAAAAAATTTAGTCAACTAGATTAAACATTTTGCAATCCTTGCTCTATTCGTTATTGAGACATAAGCACCCTTTTGAGGCAAAAAGCTGTTTCCAGAATCTATAATACCACATTTAAATTCAAGCTCCAATAACAAGTGAACCATTGAGAATCAAAGTCCGAAAAGACAACATTTTCAATTACCTGGCTTGAAATGAGTCTGTACGAGGATCATAGCTAAGATCAGCGTCATAGCACGACAATATGAACCCAACATTCCCATTCTGCGAAAGAACACATGCAAGAATCGTTATTACAAGAACAAACCCCTTAAAGCATGACAGACCAATGTTCTAAACTGTTTTTAACGAAGAACTAAATCACAGAGTAGTGATCCTAATAATTCAAATTTTAGAACTTTGAGCCAAGTAAAGCTAGCATGTGCAGGATCATCATCACCTGTCGGTTATAGACCTGAGCTGGGAACCAGAAGCGGCCATTTTCAAGTGCAAGGTACCAGGACATGATTGAATCAACAGGCAAAGGACAGCTTTTGTTGCTATCAACATCAACCTTTGATCTAATCCAAGAAATGGGTGAAACCATAGACAGAAGCTTCATGAGCCACTTTTGGTTGCCCTGTTTACAACTGGAGAAATCTTTTCTAGTAGCTAAATGCCATTGCCACTCTCTATAAGCAGCAGGTCCAATAATCTTTCCCCATTTCTGCTTCATATGTCTTCCCCACAAGTGATCGCTCGTGCACCTTTCTCTCAAAGAAGTACACACGCCCGCCATATTATAAAGTCCCGCAGGTGGCAGCCTCTCAAGAATGCACTCCAAGGCCAGTTCTGGCAAGTCCAAAACTGACATCCCTCCATTCTCATCCTCATTCTTTTGTATATATGTATTAGAAGTTAAAGCCATTCTCTTCAAGGGAAGTCTTGAGGAGATTCTGGTGATGTAAAGACTTTTGGAAAGGGTATTCTTTAACGAGGCTAGATTAGAGAATGGAACCAACTCTTTACAGAACAATTGTGACAACAATCTCACATCACTTGCCCATGGAGGCAGTGGTTTGAGAGAAAGCAGGGACTTTAAAAAGAAGAGGAAGGAAAAGCAAGTGATCAACAAGTATAGTATCATTTAGAGGAAAGGGGGGATTCGATTACGGGTCAAATACAAGTTTGGTATAAAACGTTAGAGGATAAAGTGGAAGAACCAACCAATTGTTGAAGAGCAGTGTCAAATAGAAACAAGAAGGAAAGGGACAAACCAAGTACCTCCTCCTTCCAACACCACACGTTAAAAAATTACAAGGTGGGACCTTGTATATGGAAATTGGCAGAAATTGAATGAGAAAAACCTTCCAAAATTAAGGGTTTTTATTGGTTGATTAGAGAAAGCCCACCAAAACCCAGGAGTGGGCCTCCTCGCCTAAAGCTTTAATTTACTCGAAGAGCCGAAGCTTTCATTAAAAAAAGCACAAACCTTCCTATCTTCGGTGAGATGCTACCTTGACACAAACTCAGAATCCACATCAAACAATAATAGGAAGATCACCTCTTCTAAAACCGATTCGTACAGACAGCCTAAACAGCTGTCATTCGAAAAAGAGTGGAGTATAGAATCATGCACAGGGAAGTAGGTGGATAGATAGTGGAAGGAGATTAGATCAACGTTTCCACCGGAGAGAATGCAATGACGGTCGTGGGGTATAGAGAAAGTATGGGTCTTCTGACACCTGGAAATCCCAAGAAGAAAGCCAAAAGCATGGGAAGAGAAATCTAGAAACAGAGACCCATATCCTCAGCTATCTCAATCATGACAAAATTGAACAGAAATCTATAGAAAACAAATAAGATGGATCATGGAGAAGAAGAAGACAGATCTGGGGTTGTTGAGAAACAACGGTTAGGTGCACCCAACAACCCTCAAAGATCTGTATAAGATTATACTAAACACAATAAGAACAAATGCTAAAAGAGGACATATAAGACAAGGAAAATTAATATGATCCCTCACCTCACCTCAATCAATCGATCAAATTTCTTAAATCCTTCGACAATGAACACCTCTCCGCCCTCTCTCCCTCTCTCTCTCAGGATCAAAATAGTAAACACCAAGTAGTGGTGGAAGATACAGAGAGCTATATATGAATAAACTTGAATAATATGTGGTTATGGTTACGGAGAAACTTTCAGTCGTAACGTCTCGTCATCCATTGTAAAATCCTGACAATGCCGAGCAAAATTTGCAACCCCTGAAAAAGAAAAGAACAGAATAACAGTTGAAAAAGAAACAGACAACTTGTGTATAGGTAACTGGTGGTTAAGACTTAAGAGGCGTTCTGTCTTGAGGTCATCCTTTGCACCTCCTTTTCTTCTTGTTACGAGCTTATGCCATTCTCATAGTACCGAATGTGGTGCCATTTTCATAGTGATCAGGGTACCATTGCTCTTTTGTTTTTCCCTTCTTCCCCATTTTATTATACTAAGCTTGTTCTTCAAGTGACTTCAATTCCTTTTAAAAAGTAAAACTTCCTAGATATGCCACGTTTTCAGTTATTCTTGTATCATTAACTTTTTTAATAAAATCACAAAAAATAAATATTAGGAAAAGTTATTTTTCCTAAATATTTAAATAATATTTAAAAGCATGAGAGATTGCAGTTGGGGAAATTTTCCTTTTCTTAATTTATTATGAAATATAATTTTTATACTTTTTTATTTAAACACACAAATTAGTAACAATACTTTTCGTTATTAACACTCAATTAAAATTCCGCTAATACACGAAATCTGAAGAAGTCGACAGTACAAAACATTACGCCAACCTAACAATACTATAAGGTGGGTCCTTTTGGTTAGAGGAGGGCTGATTAATTAAAAAAGCCTTTAATATTATACATAAAATTCTTAGGGTATTTTTTGGGAATATAATTTCTTATTTAAAATATAAATACATTTATGTAATTGTTTTTGTATTTTTATTATCATAATTTTTACTTAAATTTTTATAACAATAAATATCAATTTTTTTTTGTGAGGAGTAGATAAATTATGAGATACTAATTAAATATTAGTTGTCCGTGATTGACTTATCTCAATAACTTCCATTAATCAACAATGATTTAAAAATTCAATTAATTTGGCCGTTTAATCATAAAAATCTTGAAAGTTTAACTTTTCGGTCTCATTTAATAACATATTTTCTAATTAAATCTTAATTGTTTAATAGATAAGGACAATTAGTTATCTTTCACACAAAGTTATGTTAATCTCAAATATCCGAGATTTAGGCTTAGTTTTGGGGAGCGGTGATGGTTGACAACCTGCTGAAATTAACCTACTAAAATGATAAGTACTTATTTTCAAAAAGTACTTATGTGTTTGAGATTGTTGTTTTGGTAACTGCTGAAATGTGAAAATAGGCGTTTGGCAAGTGCGGTTGCGGTTGCTGAAAAGAGATAAAATGACTAAAAAACCCATTGATTTAATAAATTATTAATTGTTGTATAAATAATTAAAAATATATTATTAGTCATATAAATTTACAATTATAAATAAAAATATTAAATTAAAATAAGAAAATATAAATAAAATAAATTTAGTAAATAAAACATTTCATAAAAAATATTATTAGTCATATTAATTAAAAGTATAATGGAAAATAATACTTGTAGTGAAGATTAAGCAGTTTTCTACCCCAGAAGCAGTTTTCTACCGCAACTCTCTTTCTGTTTATTGATTTTTGCGTTGGCACAGCACTTTTCTCCAACCTACGGTTATTTACTGCAGATTCAAACACTTCACTGCGTTTAAAAACTACAGTAAATAAATACTTATTCACACTGCACCGCAAATCAAAATGTAGCCTTAAATACCTAAAAGAACATGTAACTAAAAAAGTCAATCCAATTGATTTAGGAGTGAATTATTGTTTCCAATTTTAACATAATTTTTTCTTTTTAAGAAGGTCAACTTTCAACTTATTAACGGATTAGGATGTTTGGAGCTTTAAATAATCAACTCAACAAGGGGATCAGATCTTCTGTTCTGATTATAATGTTTCTATTATATTTCATTAAATCTCATCCACACATTTACGTAAACTCTATATAAATCTATGGATAAGATTTAATAGAACAAGATTAGAACATAGTAATTGGAATAGAAGATTTGACGTGCTCAACGAGATCACAATAAGTTTCAATTTTTCTTTGCTATTGAAGGTACAATATCTCTTTTTTTAATTAAGATTTGTATGTAGATACCATATTTCAAGTTATTAAGACGAGAAATTCAAATTAAGAACTTTAAATTAATAAACAGGACTTATCAATTGGTGCTAAACCTAACTCACTTGAGCTTAATGTCATAAAGTTGACACCTACGAAGGCAACTTGTTTTCCATTATTGGTCGGCAACGTGGGGCATCGACGCTTCATTAGTTCACAATATCATGATTAATGAGAAAAAGGGTGTCGAAAGGGGCCTCAGATCCTCTGTCCCATGTACCCTGTCCCTACCCTGTCTCATGACATCTCAACCATCCATTTTTATGGGACCCCATAAAAATGAATGGTTGAGATGCCATGAGACAAGATAGGGACAGGGTACATGAGACAGAAGATCACGTCCCGTCGAAAGGACCCAATTTATGAAGTCTTCAACTACGAAGCTATTAATTGTCACATTTATGACACAATAGCAACCAACAAAGCATATGTGTGTTATCCAGGTGAATTAATTAGTGAGCACCCACTTTCAGCTAAGTTGGTCTCTCCTTAATCCTTATGTTATGGAACAAAACACAAAAGGGGAATTCATTTGTTTAGAAAACATTTTAACAAACGTGTCTTCACATGGATCATTCATAGTTTTAGATCTCTGGATGATACGCAATCTGTTGATGCTTAATTGTCTCCTAAAGTTTAAGCATCTCATCCCTTCATAAAATCGTCCATCTTTTGAGTAATTATTTGTCCTCCCACCATATTTTTCATTCTTAAATTTTTAATTTTTTTCCATATGTGCTTTTCACTTGATAATCGAATAGACTTTGAATTATTATAGCTATTTAATAATAACAGGTAAAGTTGCTCCTCTTTGACCATAAGGTCATATGTTCAAGTCACATAACCAACTTTTTTGTAAAAATGCAAAAAGAAGACTTTATATACCATGACCCTTTCTAGACTCTAACAAAGCGGAAAGTCTTGTACATTAGATACATTGAAGTGATAATTATTTAATCATCTTGGAATATTTTATTTAGAATATATCATTTACCATTATTGTATATTTTTTTGAATTTTCACAAAATTGCACGTTTTCAAATGCTATTGCATTGTTTGCCAAACCTTTCTTTAAAATCTCTTATGTATCTAAATGCATGCATTAATAAGATTCGGGTTGCGTTTGGATTTGCGGTGTAATGAAGATAAGTACTTATCCACTATAATTTTTAAATGTGATAACATATTTGAATCTGCAGGCGAACAATCGGAGGTTGAAGGAAAGTGTGGTGTCACCACAGAAATTGATAAGTATAAAGAAGGTTGCGGTAGAAATTCTACTTTCTATTAATAACCTTATGATAATAATTATTTTCCATTATATTCTCAATTAGTATTTTCTTATTTATAATTTGAATTTATATGACTAATAATATTTTTTATGAAATATTTTATTTACTAAATTTATTTT